>OY856411.1:903396656-903739156 GCA_963693085.1 Alisma plantago-aquatica
TTATTGAATTCTCTTTTACAGTAACATTGTATAGAAAGAATACGTTACCTCTTCTTGTGAACGACCCACTTTTGGGACATGTTTGCGCTGGGATGGCCCAAAGAATGCTTTGATGCCCACACCAGTGCCTACAACCCTAACACGTCCAGGATGCTCTGGGTTACCCAGAGCAATTGTCAATTCATCCCTTGTGCCCTCAGGGATGAACTTTACTTGTTTCCTCACCTTGTGCAGCTCCCGCTAATCACCAAAACAAAAATTTGTAATTAAGTAAACACCACAAATAATCAATATTCGAACGATTGCTGTAAGAGTTGTATTTTACCATTTTTTCAGCCGCCTCAGCAGTTGCGGGCTTCCTTATTTCTCCCTTCTTATTTTGCCTCCCAGCTATCCAGACATCATGGCGAGGCAGAGGTGTGCTACCTATAGTATAGGACTCCTGAGTAGCAACATACTGAGCATTAGCCTCAGACTGTAGTCTTTGGTGAATGCCTGCATACCCCTTTGGGCCCATTGTGTGGTCATGCACATTCAGTGCACGCCTTGCTTTTTGCACTTCATTGAGGGCCTAGTTAGTATGCACATTAATGATTTAGTTAGTAACACTAAATGTTAATCTTGAATAGGTGAATACAACATATATTAATTAAATTGGGGGTGACGCCTAATACCTTGAATTCATCAGTTTTTCCTGAAGCAACAAATGCATCCAATTCTTCTTGGTCCAAGAAGTTCCACTATTATGTGGTTTTCTTCTTCCTCTTGTCACCTTCTTTTATGTATTCTCAGGTGATATTTGTCCTACAGTTTGTTAGTACTCTCCCACAACATTGCATCACACATTTACGATGCAGGTTTTCATCCAATTCAAATATACTCTCCAAAATAGAATTGCTATTAACTAGTATCCAAAAAATAGTAATCTAACAAATAGAATTGCATATTAATAATAATTCATGCATAAATCCTTCCATATTATGTCTTTCTTCTCCTTAGGAACTTTATGCCAAGAATCTATCTTACAACCGCAATGGCTATGACTAACATACCCAAGATATGAAACAAACGAATTGTGATTCACTCCAAGTGCATTTCTTGCATTATCAAAATCCACAACAAGTTTGGGTCCATTGCCCCTTTGTGCTATTAACTTCTTCATCATAGTGATTCCCCTTCTCTTGTCAACTTTTTGGTGCTGCTCATCAAGTGCATCAAGTGCTTCAGAGGGTACATTTGCATCATCAACCTAAAATTTTGACAAAATAAACACACTTACATGATATAACTAGAAATGGACATATAGATATAAATATATGATATATATTATTAAAACTTACATTGTGAGGCGGCGCATTGATGTCCTCACCCTCACGGTAATCATCAACACGGTCATTAGGAGAATGCTCAGCCATCTAAAAGTTCACATTCACATTGTAAAGTTAACATTGTAAAGTAATTCATATTGTAAAGCTCACATTGTAAAGTTCACATTCACATTGTAAAGTAATTCAAATTGTAAAATTCACATTGTAAAGTTCACATTCACAGGCAATATTGTAATTAACATTGTAAAGTTCACATTTAGAAAAATAAAACATATAAAAAAATATAAACATGCCTCTAATATTGTGATTTTTTATCAATTAACAATCCTTCATTGTGATCTCCGCGCACATACAAGTCATCATTAGCTTCATTTGTTGGTGTTGGCAACCCAACTGAGAATGGACTGGAGTCATCATACTTATCATAGTACTCAGCTTCATCTATAGGATCTTCAATGAACTGTCTTTTACCATGAAGAACAACCAACCATTTATCATTTACAGGATCATCGATATAAAATACTTGTTTCGTCTGTGATGCAAATACGAATGGTTCACCCTTCTCGCCAATCTTTTCAAAGTTCACTAAAGTGAAACCCAATTCATCCACTATAACTCCTTTGGTGTTATCAACCCAATTACATTTGAAGAGTGGAATTCTGAAATCTATGTAGTCAAACTCCCATATGTCTTCAATGACACCGTAATATGACATTTTACCTTCATGTGGACTCTTATCCTTTGCATTTGCAAAAAACATAGTCGACGCTTGAAGGGTGACCCCACTATTTTGGACGACACTCTTATCATCTTAGCGCTTTGTGTAATATGTGAATCCATTAATGTCATACCCTTCATAAGACATAACAGTCAATTTCGGTTTAAAGGTGAGGCATTTGATAGTTTTAGTAATATCATCTGGTGTTTGAGATAGTTGATGTAAGACTTTCTCTTCGAACCACTTAATAAATGTCTTATTATGCTCTCTAGCAAGCCACATTGTTTTGGCTTGAGGATATTGTCTCTTGATGCAATTGGTATGTTCCTTGATATAAACACTCACTTAGTGCATGTTGTGTAAAATATACAAGTGACCTTGTTCCAACTGCTCACGACTGATTACTTTCACCCGTGATCCCAAAATTCCTTTGCCAAATTGCTCCTTAATATTCTTGTCATTACCAGAGTGTCATTATAACTGAGAAAGTCATTGCAAAAATCCATAACCTCTCTTGCCACATAACCCTTAATAATACTCCCTTTAGGCCTATAACGGTTTCGAACATCACTTTTAAAAATGCTCATGTATCGTTCAAAGGGATACATCCAATGCAAGAAACTTGGTCCCAACATTTTCACTTCCCTACTCAAGTGGACAACAAGATGTACCATGATATCAAAGAACGACGGAGGAAAATACATCTCAAGCTGACATAGGGTAACAACCACTTCTCTTTGCAAATTATCGAGAGTATTAGGGTCAATAACTTTGCTGTACAGACTGTTGTAAAAGAAACAAAGTCTGGTGATTGCAAACCTTACATGCTTCGACAATATAGATCGAATTTCCACAAGCAATATTTGTTGCATTAGAGTGTGACAATCATGAGATTTAAGACCTATCAACTTCAAATCTTTCATTGATACCAATATATGGATGTTGGATGAGTAACCCTGTGGCACCCTAACATTTACCAAACATTCACAAAAAGCTTTCTTCTCCTTTCTAGACAATGTGTAACAAGCGGGAGGTAAGTATGTTCTCTGATTTCCCATTTCACGTAATTCTGTTAATTCTGACCTTATTCCCATTTCACGTAGGTCCAGTCTGGATTTTAGCCCACCTTTAGTCTTACCTGGTATATTCAACAAAGTACCAATGATGCTATCATAGACATTTTTCTCAACGTGCATGAAATTGATACAATGCCTAACTATCAAAGAACTCCAATAAGGAAGATCCCAAAATATTGACTTCTTCTTGAATAAAGATTTGTCACTCTGTGTGGCCATAGTACATTGTGATCTCTTGCCAAATTCATTGAAAAAGTCTATTACTCTTTCATAAACAACCTCCCCTGGTATAGGTTTAGGTGCACTCCATTCCTCATTCAATCCATTGAATGCTTTGCGCTTCCTACGATACAGATGGAATTTTGTAAGAAACCTTCGATGAACGAGATATACAGTCTTACCGCCATGTTTTAGTCTTGTTGAATCAATGTTCTCTTCACATATAGGATACGCTTTAGCTCCTTTGACACTATATCCAGACAAATTCCCATATGTTGGAAAGTCATTTATAGTGTAAAACAACATAGCATGAAAATGAAATGTCTCTCTTCGTGAAGCATCATAGGTCATCACACCTTCACCCCAGAGTTTCTTTAAGTCATCAATCAGAGGTTCAAGATAAACATCGATATCATTTCCAGGTTGTTTAGGGCCCGATATCAACAACGACAACATTACGTACTTATTTTTCATACACAGCCAGGGAGGAAGATTGTATATAACAAGCATGACTGGCCAAGTGCTATGTTGGATGCTTAATATCCCGAATGGATTCATCCCATATGTACAAAGCCCAACTCTTAGATTTCTCACTTCTTCACCAAATTTAGGGTACAATAGATCAATCTTCTTCCACTGTGGGGAATCAGACGCATGTCGTAGGATTCCATCATTATTTTTCTTAACATCTGCATGCCACCTCAAATTTTTCACATTATCGGATTGGCAAACAAGCATTGAAACTGTGATATTATAGGTAGATACCACATCACCTTGGTAGGAGAACCAGTTTTGGACTCCCCCGAAGTCGTCAATTTATACCATGACGCACCACATTTTGGACAATCTTTCAAATCCACATAGTCCTTTTGAAATAATACACAATCATTCGGGCATGCATGTATCTTCTTGCCATCCATTCCTGTTGGGCACAACAATTTCTTTACCTGGTATGTTGAGATTTCCAGCTCGTTTCCTTCAGGAAGCATTTCTTTCAACAAAGACAACAATGATGTGAAGCTTTTGTCGCTCCGTCTATTGTTAGCTTTCAGCTTATACAATATCAACACAACGCTAAGCTTCATAAACTTAGTACAACCTGTGTATAATGATATCTCAGCATCATGCACAATGTTTCTAAAAATGCGAGGTGGATCAGTGTGCTCTACCCCACAACTATCCAACATCACATCAACGATGTCTACTAGTTCATTCACATCTACATCATCGGAGGCAATTTCTTCTTCCACACAAGCACTACTATCGACATCCATTGGTTTCGAGTTTGAAATCTCTCCATGCCAGTGCCATTCTGTATAGCCTTGTATAATCTTGTTGCACATGACATGACTTTTGATTTCATCACCAGTGTTGACTTTCAAGTTGTTACCAATATGCCTACATGGATAGTAGAACCTATCTCTAGGTTGTTTCCTATGTTCCTCGACAAATCTAATAAACTGGTCAAGACCAGATATAAACTCTGCGGTGCAGCGATTGAGAATGGACATCCATGATCTATCCATTCTATGATCAAAGAGAAAACAAGTATATATTACAACAACATTAGGGTCTAGGGTTAACAGATTAGAGTTTTTGCATGGTTAAAACTTTAGGCCAACAAATACATGTGTTGTCATTCTTATATATAATAAATGTATACCACCTATCCCATTCTTGAACACTTAATCTCACTAGTAAGTGTATAATGTGTATTGCGTTTTCAAGAAAATTTCGGCAGCATTTCCCCGCTGTTCTCCAAGTACATATGTACTTAGAGAACAAACGGGGAAATGCTACCGAAATTTTCTTGAAAACCCAATACACATTATACACTTACATCCTAAGTGAGATTAGGTGTTCAAGAATAGTCCCAAACCGGGGACTTTCCAAGATTTACTCCTAATGAGTAAATCTTAGATGGGTTTCTAGGCTAATGAGTACATATCCACTATATGTATTTGCTCACTTACATTGCATCACTCACAATTAGAGCATTATTTAATAATAAATCAAGAATTCAATAGTTTCAAACATGCAATAATTCACAATTAGAGCGATAAGATTCACTTTGTACAAACATACATGGCATAATTCAAGCACAATAACAGGTGTTCATTGACCCGATTCAACGTATAAGAATAATTTTAGAAGAGTAATATTTTCCTAATTGACAGTATATGAATTGTCCAACAATTGGAACAAGAGCAAGGTATTGTAAAAATTGCCTCATTATGGGAAAAATTAGTCATAATAATGCCCAATCATGTTTAAATCAAACAAAATATCACATGGGTCTGAGCAAAAATTAATATCTCAAAGATTAATATCACCTACACATGAGATTATGCTAGAGTTAATATTATGTCTTCTGCAGTCATTTAATCTAAAAAACCACTCCTTTTAAAAAATCAGCCACAAATACACACAAATGTAGATGCATGTTAATCATCAAGATAATCATTACACACAAATGTAGTTATCTGATTATAATTGAGCAATATAGCACAAAATCAGCCAACACGGCCATGCCAACCTACGATTTCACTGCAGGGTACCTGCTTGAGGGCAGAGGAAGAAGAGGAGGAAGAAGAGAAGAGCAGGTACCTTCGTCGGCGTCGGTGGGGAGAGTAGCAGCAGCGAGCGGCGGCGATGCGGGTAGAGCAGGCCGCTAGAGCAGCAGAGAAGTCTGGCGGTGTAGGGAGAGAGGGTCGCCGGAGCAGGAGGAGAAGGCCGCTGGAGCAGTGAGATGGGGGTAGAGGGAAAGCGGTGTCGGAGGTGGGAAGAGGACCAGCAACCGAGCGAAGCAGCGCACGGACGGAGCAAGCGGAGAAATCGTCGAACCAAACCCTGGTAGCACGAGAATGAATGAAATAGAGAAAGAGGAAGATTCGGGCTTGCGCGGGTGCTGTTAAGTTAACATTTGGTGTCGGTTCTTAAATAAAACTGACACCTAAAACTAAAGGTGTCAGTTCTTAAATAAAACCGACGTCCAATTGGGCATTCCTTTATCCTAATTTTTTGGCGGGGACGGCGCATGCACCCTTATAACGTCAGTTATGCTACAGCAACTGACGCCCATATTGGAACTTTTGGCGCAAATTTTATCTTCATTTAGTTTCAGTTATTAGTTAATACACCGACGTTATAAGGGATACTTTGGCGCAATTTTTTTTTGTTCGAAAAAATTGGATTTCGCGGGCTACTTTAGGCGTCAGTTTCTTTTCTTCAACCGAAACTGAATGAAAAGTGATACCCGTGTCTGGATGGTCTTCAAATATAGACGTCGGATGTACTTATTAACTAACATTTAATGGGACCAACGTCGGTGTTAATAAAAAACCGACACCGCTAAAAGCGACGTTGAACAATGTTTTTGTAGTAGTGTACCCTAGAACTCTGACTTTTTGGGCTTTTCCAAACAAAGTTAAACCTTAATAAGCTAATGCATGTAATTAAGCCAATAAGGAAATATAAAATGTGTCACAAAAGGTATATAGTGGAAAACATGACAAATTGTGCTAAATAATCACATATGAGTTGTTTAGATAGAAATAAAAAGATACAAAACTTAATTGAAGGAATAACGTGGTTAATGGACTACTAATTGGCCATATGACATAACACATATAGAAAGTCTCAAAAATAAAAATAAACTTCAAATTTGTAATCCACATATGAAAATAAGTCTACATGTCAATTTTCATCTAATGTGGACCACCTTAAAATAATAGAGCAAGTTTAGGAGAGAGAAAATGAATAAAAGGCATAAGAAATAAATAATTTTATATATGACTCTAAAAGAGGAAAATAATCTTGGATTCATAATCTACATAATAAATATAGCCTTTGGGTGAATTTTCATCCAATTTGGAAGATGTTTGTTTAAAAGATGAAATTAGGAGAGAGAAAGTATGTAGAACCTTCAAAATATTAAATAAATGAACAAACATCTCCAACATGTAAATTAATGGCAAATTTGTATTCAACATGTCAAAGATAACTTGCGAGTGAAGTTTAATAAAATTTGGAGAATCTTAAAGTCATTAATGCATGAGGAAGGAGAAAACAAGATTTGGTATATCTAACACATTAAAAATTCTCAAAAGGCAAATCTAATTTCATAATCAAAATCTGCATGCTTTATTTATCCTCCGCAAAAAATTTAACCTAATTTGGGATTCATTTGCACTCTCAAAAGAAGATAGAGAAATAACTACATATTTACTTTTTCACTTTATTCAATTTCTATTTTGGTGTCACGCCAGTCATTTTTCCTTCTCTATATTGTGCATAATTTTTCTCAACTGTCTAATTTTTCATTTGATGGTACAAAACTTTTCCCCTACCTCCATTCCCACCGTTTCCCATGCAAACTGGGAAACTAGTTCTCAAAAATTTCCTTCTATGATTTCTCCTTCAACTCCCCACCTTTTCCTCCAATTTCTTTTCCCTGGTGTTCCTCATGTCTTTATTATCGATCTAGTCCCAATTTTATAGTGTTTCATTACATGTTTATGTTTTGGTACCTTATCCGCCCTCCTACCCTATTCGTGCCCTGTTTCCACCCTCTTTTCTTCCTCCTCGAATCCTCAAACCTTTGGACCTCTTAGAAATCTTCCCTCGCAACAACCGAACGTCCTATCCTTGTTTTTCGTCTCTAGTTACACCTCAAATGGTTTTGAGGAAGCCTCCCCTACTCCGTCGGCTACTGGTGGCTGTCACAGGGTCACCTTTGGGCTTCAGGGCTTGGAGAGACCATCAGAAGGCTCAGAATGACTCTTGGGAGTCTTGTAAGGTCCTCTACCTTCTTGTTTTAGTTGGATTCAAGGTATATATGATTTCCCCCTTTTACTGCTTAGTTTCCCCAATCTGCTACACTGAATTGCAATGTTTAATCGCCATCTTATTTCCCCTTCTCTCGAGTTTGGCTTGGCCTTCAGAGTGAGCTTCTAGCTTTCCCTGTTGACTCAGGTGACGAATTCGCGAGTGCTCTTGCTCAATTTTTGGTCTTCTTCATCATCATTTGTGGTTGCTTGATCGCGTGAAGTTCAGACCAAAGAAGAAGATGATAGGTGGTGGTTTGTTTAGTTTTCCCTCACTCTATTTTCTTGGTTAGTTTTGCAGTAAGGGGCAATATGGTCTTCCCCCTCTGTTTATTTCCTTCTCCATGCTGAATTGTGTGTCAGTTTGCTGGGTGTTTAGGCCATGTGGCAAGATTCGTTTGGGCCAACTCATCTGGATTCCGCCCTCTTTAAAAGGATAAGAATTATACATGTGGCTTTTCTGAGCTTTATGATTGGTCAAAAACTTATAAATTCATTACAAATTATCTGTAGCTCAGAAAAAATAAAATATGTTTTGAAATCAGAATAATATGAACTTTCTAATGGTATTAGTTTTGTCACCAAAATCTAATGTTGTAAATATGTTATTTTAATGGATTATCTTAATTAAGTAATATCTTTTTAAATTCATAACTAAATATATAGAAGTTAGAAAAAATATAATAAAATATGTTTTGGACTTAGTAAAAGGTAATTTTTAGGGTTTAAATGCTCAATGTGAAATTGACCTAAAATCTACATTTATACTTAATAGGTTCTTTGGAGGCCTAAACTTGGATCTAGAAGTAACCTCAGACTTTTTAGACTCTGAAGAGAGGTATGTTTGCATCCCCAATTATTCTTATTGAGCAATTAGGCTACTTTATTCCTTCTCTTGGTCCTATGGACATTAACCTTCACAATATCTTGTTCTTTTGAAAAATATGCTTCATGTGAAGTATCTTATTTGTTACTGATCTTATGGTCATGATTTGATATTATTTTGGTCTCTTAATTATCCTTTGTTCATGTTGTAACTTTATATGATGACATGTGATGTCTTTTGCCCACTTGTGAGGTGGATGTATATGTTGGTCACTTTTCTGGTGACTGCTTTATATAATTTGACTATACTTTCTACTTGCCTCCACATTAAACATGTTATGTGACTCAGTAGCACTAAAGTAGTGTGATTGCATTGGTTTTGGGTTATGTGCCCTTTATGCTTTTGGGATGGAGGTTATATGCCCCATACCTGGGTTTCAAATTTATGAGGTTTGGCCCACATTATATATATTGGGAGTTTGGTTATGTTCCATTCTCTATTAGGTTTCAAGTTTATGAGGCTTGGCCTCCATTGTTATTTATATTGTTCTAGGGCTATGTTTATCTCACATGCATGCAGAATGATGTTTATGGATTATGGGTTAGGTGCCCTAATTCCATATGTGCTTATGTGGCACCACTTTTATATGTTGATTTAATGGCAAGTATCTCTTTTAATGTGATTATTTTCTCTTGATACCCACTTGGGTGGTACTTTTCTTTTCTATGGGAAGCCTTTTATATTTGATGTCCCTTTATTTCATAATATTGTTCAATTTTCCTTTTTATTATGCACATACCAGCCTTTGTAGATGTTTTCTTTTCTTCTCTTCTTACTGGGGTATGGTTCCAACCCTAGTTGAAGGACTTGTAGGACATGGCATAAAGATATGAACTTAGCTTAAGGAGTTAAATCTTGGAGACAAAGTTGTTATAGTTTAGAGTTCCATCTATCTTAGATCCTTATGTGTGTTCATACATGTAAACCCTATGTGGGAGATTAAGATATACTTTTGTAACCTTATGAGAAATTGAATATAGTCAATGATTTTATTCCGCTGCTACACTTGGTTTTTTTTAATACCTTTAATAAGATTTGAAACTTTTACACCCACTCCATCATACCTTTTGAGTTTATTTGGACTGGAGGTTCTATTCTTAAAAATTTTTGTAGGGAGTGGATCCCCTATGGGATCCCACTCCTTACAACATGGTTTCAAAAATCTTTAATAAAAGTAGAAAACCTTTTTTTACATATAATTTAATAATGAAAATAAGTTTAGCAATAAAACACTTGTGATGAAAAGCCAAAATTGGCGCCAAAATCAATCTGAGAAGCGATTCAAACACCATCCACGATCCCACACATATACTATTAGTCCATCATCAATTCATTCCACAAAAAAGTCCAATTCTTCTAACACCTAAGAAGGCATATAACTAGACATCTAATATGCAAATATAAGAGGGTGAAGAGTTTCTTATTACACATAGTCAACTTTCATCAAAACCCAATAAGGAGTGACATCCACCATTCCTTATTTCACAGTAACAATAATGTTTACTACCTCATCTCAAGACATAGAGGAGTCATATCATCATCCAACATCATATAAAGAGTTTAAGGTTTTCTTATAACTAGTTGGTTTACAACCATAGTGCTCTTACAAGTAAGGTAACCTATACACTAATCCTACTCATGTTCATCACTAGATACACCAGGCACACTATAAGAGATCTGATAGGTGAATACTTAGGGATATCTACTAAAACTTATATCTTTCCTCAATCAATTCTCATATATGAGGCATTACAATATCAATGAGGATGGTGTCCCACCCTTGGATAGATGGAATTGGGATGAGATATGTGGACATACTCTATGTTGAAGGTAAGGCTTGCCTTCCCTTGATAGAGCTAGTCTAATTATTACCTACTATCAAGGAATCATCACCCTTCCAAAACTTAAGTCAAGTTCTAGGTTTATTATCCATGTATGCTTAGTCCTAATAGTGAACATACTCAAGGAATCCTAGAAAGGGTGCAACATGATTCTACATTTAAGTCTAGCACTGGGTATTCAAGGCAGTCTAATCCACCTCTATAGAGAGGATAGGGTAACTAGATTTAAGAATGTTCAAGTCAACCTCCACTTCACAGTGCTCAAAGTAACATCCTAGAACACATGAGATAGGATTCAGATGCAATCAGAGTCAACTCCATGTTTTGACACATTTACTTCCATAAAAAGTGTAGGGGGACTAGGATTAATCATGACTGAGGTTCAATTACATAGGTATTTTTTGTATGTAGTGGAAGTGACCAACATAGTCAGGTATTAAAACCCCTAATTGGTATTTCACTACTAAGAAATAGGTGTACCAACAACCTCTAAGGATCGTCTACCTAATAAGTATCTTCCTAGGATAACTTGAAATAGTCAAGTTACCATCTGCTTAGTCTCTGAAACCATTTTGTAAAGAGTGGGACCCAAAATGGGATCCACTCACATAATAAGCACCTGAAACAAAACCATTACAAAATTATATGATGATTCATTTACAAATGTTCCTCACCATAAAAGGTGGTATAACAAAGTAAAAGGTATACATTTAATAAGATGTAGGAGTGAGTACAGAGGGCAACCCATCCATTTCATGTAGGTGATATTCTTGAGTCCTTGTCTTCTAGTGTACCTATACCTAGGTATAAGGAAGCATCACCCAAAACATAGGAAACAATATATAGGCCAATAGAGATCTGAGTTTGTACATGTAATAAAAACTTTGGGCATTATATTTGGTTATAGGAGCAAAAAGATATGTTCCCACAAGAAGATGGCTATTTGCAACTAGGTAAGTTCAAAAGAATTATAACAAGAGAAATGAGGCATATTAAAATCCAAATTACAAGTATGAGAATGAAAGTGCCTTTCCATAACATTTATCCACAATATCAATATGAAATAAGGACTTTCGCATGCATAACAATGTAGACTAAATATACCTAAAATAGGGCCATAACACCATAGGATCATGGCCTAAAAAGAAATAAGGGTGGAAACGCACACCCCGGGTGGAATACACATGCCCTATATAAGTATGGTTGTACATAAGTATCATTATTCTAGATATTCTAGTCAAACATGTAGCATGCATAAATAGAGTGGAAAGACTAGCATTTTAGTAAATTTCATATAAAATGGCATCACAATAGGAGGGTTCCAAAGACCCATTGTAACAAATTAATTCAACAATCACATAATATAAATTAGGAAATCTGAATTTGCAACAAATGAATTTTAAGTAGAAGTGTTAGTTTAAGAGATGCCTCATTAAATGAATTAGGTGTAAGTCAAATGATGCCCAAAATAAAATAGAGGATGTACATACCTGACATTCACAACTAATGGTTGGCCAAAAATGTATAGTTTGTCCCCCCAAGTCGAATATTCATCCTAGGAACACATTCATATGTTAGCCAAACTCTAATAACATGCGTATTCATTCCTAGTATAGCTACATATTTAACTATTAGCCTAATTTTGGTTACCTAATGATATATCAACGTTGAATCTTATTAATGGACATGTCCTCCATCAGATACCTATTTTAGTCCAAATATCCATCTTTCTCATAAGTTAAAGTGTGTTTGGGTTACATATATGTGTGGTTAATAATATGCATTCATTCAATTTTAGTCTTCTAATTTGATTATCTCTTAATATAGCATATAGATCAAGCTAGGGTCCAGTATATAGTTCATATAAGTTATATATGTGAGAGTCTAGGGTTATGCCTTGCATTTACTCATACATGTATACATATACACCTTTTATTGTACAATAAACATATGGGTAAACCAATATATTTCATCATGATACATTTTGGTATAAGAATCAAACATATGATTATATTTGAAGGGATAGTGCACGTGTTTATACCAATATGATTCAATAAATGTATTATCGACAAGCATGATTTTTTATAGTTGTATGTATTAAGATTGTCCTTTACCCAATCTTTGTCTATTATCTTTTTAACTATTTTTCTAGAACTGATCAAATATAGGGGAGGATTACTGACATGTGGAATGATTGATACAGTTCTGGATGCATTGAATTGGTGAAAACAAGGTAGATGATGGTGGAAGGCCAAGGTGAATAAAGGAGCAGATCGATCATGCATTAGGCAAGCATTGTCGCCATCCATTGCAATCAGGGCATTGGTTGTTTAAAAACCTCAGTTGGGTTTGCAAATGTGGGGAAATAGAAGGAGAAGGAAGGAGGGTAGGTATAGTAATTTTTGGGGTTGTCAATAGGAGGATGAGAAAGATAGTTGTAGAGTTGACTACAACTGTGATGATGGGCGACGGGTGCTTGTTGCGGTCAAAAAAATGTGTTGGGGGACTTTCACCATAGGTGGAAGAAGGAGAAAGACTATGGTTGGGTGTCTATTCAGTGGTGGCAACCAAAATGGTTAGAAAGGAAGGTGTGAGGTGACGAGTTGTAGATCTTCTGTCTTAATTGTAGGATAGTCAAGAGGAAGAAGAAAAGGAGGATAAGAAGTGGAGGAATGTCATTCTCTTTCAATCGATGTTGGAGTTGTTGTGGACACCTATGGCTAGGGAAGTTGTTGGTGAGGCATCAACTCTATATTGGATTAATGGCAGCACAAATAGAGAAGAGGATAAGAGGTAAGTGATGCTACCTAGAGATTCTCCCAATATCTAGCCAGGCTCAGTGCTACCTAGCGTTGCTTGGTGACATTGGGTGTAGGTGGAGGAGGGGTGCTCATCGA
This sequence comes from Alisma plantago-aquatica, assembly GCA_963693085.1. Lineage (NCBI taxonomy): Eukaryota > Viridiplantae > Streptophyta > Magnoliopsida > Alismatales > Alismataceae > Alisma > Alisma plantago-aquatica. Next base: position 903,410,448 of record OY856411.1, read on the forward strand.
TGGTTGTTCTTTCATCCATGGATATTGGGCACAGATTCAACAGGAGATGATGAACCCTCTTCGAAGGAGGAAACATGCATGAGGTGGGTAGTTCTTATCCGACCTATGGAAGTAGTTAAGATGATTGAAGGAGGAAGAGGAAGAGGTTGCAAAGTGGTATGATGGATGGAGAACTTGGAGTGGTGGTGATGTAGACAATGAGAAAGAAAAGGCAGAGGAAGACGGGTAAGGAGGTTTAGGGAGACCTTGAATCAAGGAGGCATAGGTTCCAGTCTGTTTGCAATGTTGGTTGTAGTTTTTCTCCATCAGCCGATGGGCATAAGGCCTGAAGATAAGAGTGTGGTTAGGGCTTCGAGGCATTTGAGAGTGGCCTGGAGGAGCACGGAGTAGTATGGGGTAAAGTAAGAATCACAGGTGATGGGAAAATAACCACTGGACTTGATCATTGTGGTAGCCAGGTGTCGCATGAGCAGTTCAGACTAGGGGAGAAGAAGGGGGTTATGGGATACTATTTGATCAGGTCAACACATACTAGGTCCATCCACTTGAGAGAATAATTAATTGTAATAGGAGAACCTCCGTGACATGGAAAATAAATGTAACATGAGGGACTTAGTCCAAAATCAGTGACTAGGCTCAACAATTTACGTAATCTAATATCCTTCTATACCAAAATTCAAATAAGCAAGCAACCAATACTCAATTGCTATGAAAATTGATGAGTAGGCTAATTGAGATGTAAGGAATCCCAAAATTTTGTTTCAATATATAACTTTTCAACATGTTTCATATCAATTTTCATTACTAGGGTGTTAAGTCTACATTTAATGTATTTTCTCCTTTGACTTACTTGATTGTGAGACTATGACACATATTGATTCAATTCCATTTATCTATAATTCTAGATTTATTCCAAAATCAATTTGGACCCAAGCCCATTACTTAGTATGTTTGCACCTTAAATCTTATTATTGAATGTATCATGTTTATATCAATTTTTTAAATACCATATACATAAGGCATTTATGAATTTACAATACATCTTAATCAAACTAATCCGTATCCATTTGGAATAAAACAAATACTAGGTATTCACATAATCGAACAGGAGCCTAGAAGAAGGGAGGGTTACCCTATATAATTATATTAGAGTGTGTTATACCCAACAGGCAAAGCCAGTTTTTGAGGGAGCTCATAATTGGGATGTGTGTTGTTATTGTAGGTTTTTAGATGATGATGAACTTAAAGGGGATGATGTAAAAATTCTTGGAGTTATTTGGCCTTAGTTAATATTCTAATGGCTAAGAGAAGATGATAGGGGATTTAATAGATTTCATATAGTCTCTGAGTTCATTTGTAGGTCTGAATGAATTTTTGTGATCCTATGTATGGTTTTGTTCATTTGAGTATATGGTGATCACGATGCTCCTTCTATGATTTCACATATCTTGTGAATCTTACTAGTGAGTTTGGAATTGGAAGCCAATGGGGGAGGTAACAGGGTAGAGATCTAATCTAGTCATGAGGGAGAAGGCAAGTTCTAGATATATGGCTGATACAACCATGTATATAGCATGGGTTAAGCCCAATGCAGTGTAGCTAGTACATGGAGGAAAATGGTGTGTGTTGTCTTGTGTAAATGGGAAGAGGTTTTATCCAACATTGCTAACTCCTAGAACTTTTTTGGTCCTTATATGTAGGATAACATGTAACACTAGTGTCTAAAGGTTCCTAGGAGACTATGCTTGCCCCCTTGGTGGGTATGGTGACCAAAGCACACATGCACGCACGTGCTAGCACCATGCCACACCACGCCACACCTATCCTCGCATGGCCTGGCCGGGCACAAGATCAAACTTGTGGCTTATGGGAATTTTCTTCCATCTTCAATCTTATTTTGTACAAGCATACAATGACATAATTAATTATTAATTTCATTCATTGTTTTAGATTTATTAATCCTAATTGGAAATTATTTACCTCGCAAATTTTTTCGCAATGTGTAAAAGAGCGATCAAGGGATTATATCTTAACGAGAATAGTATTTTGGTTTGTGTAGGGCTATAAATAAGCCTCTTGTCATTAGGGTTAAAAAAATCTAACAAACATCATCTAGCGTAGTTCATTCCAGTGTTTTTAAAACCTAAACTAGAGCTTTCTACCATCGCTTTTGAACTGCTCTATGGAGACCTTCTCCTATGCGAATCAAGTTCATATTTCCTCTCTTAGAAGATACAATTTGTCATGTGGTGGTCCCTGTGGTCGCTGAGCAGCACTGGTATTTCACATTTTTTCGATGTCTGCATTGTTCATCATCAATACGAATGAGGCGTCTTCTATACATTCATGATCAGGTTATCTAGAAGAATGGTGGCTATCTAGAAGGATTGCATGCCACTAAATTATTTAATTATGACGTTCATCTTTCAATGAACAATCTAGTATAAGTTCATAACCTTTATTTCTATTCTCCTACATTGGTTTATTCAACGTTCTTATCTAGATCGATGAGAACTATTAATTAAATTGCATCTTTCATTGTTACATATAATGACTTAAATCAAAATTATCAACAGTCTTAAAGAATTTATTTTTCCTTTTTTAGTTAACTATGGTCGTTTAAGGTTCATGCATGAAAATTGACACATCTAGTATGCCAAAAAAATTTACTGGTAATAATTTTGTTTGTTGGAAAAGTAGGATGAAAATTTGGCTAAACATGGTAGAAAATGATCAATATTTAGAAGAGGATGAACCCAAACATGATGAAACTGTCCCTGATAATGATAATTTAGTTTCAACATGGAAGAAGAGTGATAATATGTGTTGAGGGTTAATTCTGATTGCATCAAACAACAAATTGTATGATTCATACTCAAAGTTACCTGTTATTACATCCAAGATTCTATGGGGTATCAGAAAATAAATACAATACAAAAAATTGGGGAACTGAAAAGTATTGTATTTCTAATTTCTAAAGTTTTAGGTGAATGACGGTAAGTATGTTTTTGATCAAACACATGAATTTCAACTCTTAGTGAAAGAGCTCGAAAATGTGGGCATGCAACTTCCTGAAAAGTTTTTTGTGATGTCAATCATTGAGAAATTCCCAAAATCTTGGGAGTCATTTGAAATGTCTCTTAAGCATCACAAAGGAGACATGTCAATGAACGATCTCATGATGGATATCAACATACAATAAGATCACCTAAAATATAAGTTTGTCAAGTTACCCTCTGATGTTAATCCTAGTGTCAGTTTTACTAATGCTAAGAATAAGGATAAGAAACCAAAGAATTCACTTAAACCTAAGGACAAGATCCAGAAGAAATCAAAGAACAAATCATGTTGGACTTGAGCATAGGTTGGCCAATGGAATGAGGATTGTCCTTCAAAGAAAGTTGTTGCATCTGCAACTAAGGAGGGTGTGGTCAATGTGATGATTGCATCCTTGAACCTCAATGATGGGTATGTGTCTATATAACCTAAACTTCTTTCTATTTTTGAACCATTATATTGGATAATTGCACTGGGTTTAATGTACATGTGTGTACTAACAAGTCCATATTTATGTCTTATGAGGCCTCTAAAGATCTATCAATGACTTTAGGCAATTCCAGCATTGTAGAAGTTAAAGGTGAAGAATGGGTGGACTTGAAGTTTCCTTCAGGAAAGCAGCTAACACTTCATAGAGTCATACATATTCCATCAATAAGACACAATATTCTTAATGGTGCAATTTTATTTAGAGATGGTTTTAGAATAGACTCCAAATGTAATAAAGCTAATATTACCCACCTTCATGATTCTTTATTTTTTGACAAGTGACATCTATGTGATATGGAGAACTTATTTAAGATTCTTGTTGAACCTATTTCAAATGGAAATTTAAGTTTGAATGATAATAGTTCTATATGCATGAATCTTTTATCATTTGATGTTTGACATACATGTTTGGGACATGTTAATGTTGGCTCAATGAAACATATGTTGAATTTGAATCTAATCCCTAAATCTAAAGTTAGTAATAATAAATCTGAAATCTGTATACAAGCTAAGTTTCCTAGGAAGCCTTTTCATTCTTTGAATAAAAATTTGGATATATTGGATTTTGTGCACACCAATATTTGTGAATTTAATGGGATTGCTACTAGGGATCAAAAGCATTATTTTATAACCTTTATCACCGATGCAAATAGATTTTTTATGTCTATTTACTTAAAAGTAAAGATGATGCATTGGATAAATTCAAAATTTATAAGAAAGGAGTTGAAACTCAAACTAGTAAAGTACTTAAGAGATTAAGGTATGATAGGGGAGGAGAATACACCTCAAACTTGTTCTTGGAATTTTTCTAATTCCATGGTGTAGTTCATGAGGTTACTGCTCTTTATTCATCATAATCTAATGGGATTGTAGAAGTAAAAACCGAACCCTGATATATATGGTTAATTCTTTACTCTAAACCACAGGTATACCCAACTTCATATGGGGGAAGCTTTGAATATGATTTGGCATATCCTGAATAGACCTCCCCATAAACATGTAGAAAGTAGTGAATTTGAGTTATGCAAAGGAAGAAAACCGAGTCTTAAATATTTTTGAGTGTGGGTATGCCTTGATAAGGTATCCTTGAACACAAAAGGAAGAAATTGGGACCAAAAACAGTTGATGCCATATTCTTGGGTTATGTAGAGACAAGTTATTCCTATAGATTCTTGATTTTTAAATTTGATATCTCAAGCATTGAGGTCAATACAATTGTAGAGTTATGTGATGCAACATTCTTTGAGGATGTGTTTCCCATGAAATCTAGTGTGCCCAATGAAGTATCTCAAGACAATTCATTTACCATAGGTTTCACTCCTGGACTCGTGAAAAAGATGATAAAAGTGGGTGGGCTATTTATAAATATGATGATTTCAAAGAAATGGTTTAACCAAGGAGGAGTAAATGGCCTAGGACATGCAAATATTTGGAAGTGAGTTTCTCATTTACAATGTTTAGGATGATCCTGTGACTTTTAGACAAGCTGGATTTTCCAAAATCTAAGCTTTGGAAAGAAGTTGTTAATGATGAAATTCAATCAATTTTCTCAAATGGAACTTGGGAATTGGTGGATTTTCCTCATGGTTGTTCTATATTTCGATGCAAATGGGTATTTAAGAAGAAAATTAATGTAGACCAGGTATAAAGATAGGTTAGTTGTTAAGGGTTACACAGAGAGGGAAAGAATATATTATTTTTATACCTACTCTCCTATTTCCCGTATGACTACAATCTGAGTGTTTATAGCATTGGCTTTCATTTATAATCTTTATATCAATCAAATGGATGTGAAGACCATGTTTTTACATAGTGATCTTCATGAAGAGATATATATCGAACAACCTGAGGGATTTTTGGATCATGGGAATGAGACCAAGGTGTGTAAAGTTGTTAAGTCATTATATTGATTGAAACAATCCCCTAAGCAATGGTATGATAAGTTTGATTATGTGATATCATCATTTGGCTTTGTTTCAAGGAATTTAATAAGTGTCTCTTTTTTAATGTCATCAATAATGCATTCATTTTGTTATGCTAATATTTTGATGATATCCTACTTTTTGGTTCCAATATGAAAGTAGTAAATGAGACAAAATCATTCTTGTGTAGCAAGTTTGAGATGAAGGATATGGGTCTCACTGATGTGATTTTAGGGCTTAAAATCATAAGGTCTACTGATGGTATAACTCTCTCTCAGTCTCACTATGTTGAGAAGATACTAGAGAGGTTTGAGTACACATCATGTAAACCTCTTAAAACTCCATATACTTCATCGAAGGCCTTATTCAAGAATGAGACTGGAGTTCTAGTGTCTTATTTAATATACTCTCAGATTATTGGAATTTTGATGTATCTTATGAACTACACACGTCCAAATATTGCATGTGTGGTCAACAATTTAAGTAGATACACTAGTTTCCTGACAAGACCCATTGGTAAGCTCTTGATAGAGTTTTGAGGTATGTCAAGGAAATTTGTTCTCTTGGGATACATTATGGAAAATATCCTTTTGTGGTCAGGATATAGTGATTCAAGTTGGATTTCCATTAACTCTGGGAGTAATGGTGTCTCAGGATATGTATTACTCTTGGGAGGAGGAGTTGTTTGTTGGAGGTCTAAGAAAGAGACCATATTGACTTTGTCTACTTTTAAGGTAGAGTTGTGTGCTTTAGATGAAACTGGATTGGAAGTTGCATGACTACATGGACTGATACCCAATTTACCTATGGCAAAGAAGTTGTTTCCCACAATTTAAGTTCATTGTGATAGCAATACAACCATAGCTAAGTTAAAGAGTTCCCAGTACAATAAAAAATAGCATAGATACATCCAAGTTAGACTCAAGTTTGTAAGGGAGTTAGTGTCTAATGGGGTTGTGGCTATAAACTATGTCAGTACCAAAGGTAATATTGTTGATCCTTTCACTAAAGGTCTTACCATGGCCTTAGTTAAGAAATCCAGGTTGGGGTGAGATTAAAATCCCTTATTATTTGCAGGTAGTAGCAATCCAACTCAACAGAGTGGAGATTCTACAAATTGAGTTTGATGTGGTAATAACAAGTTGTCAGATGAATTGATGACACTATGTAATTTCATCTTCTTTCATCTATGTTTATATCCCCTAAGAAACTTGTTAGTGTCATGACTACAAGTTAGTAAGATATTACTCTCTGAATGGTGTCAAGTCATAGGATAGGATTTTAGTCGCACATCCTTAGAGACTCCAACTAAATGATTGATGTTGTGTAGGCCGCAGTAGGGGAATTGTGTTGTTCCTTGATATCAGTCATGATATATCTTTTATATGCATGGACTTAATGCATCAAATTTCTTTTCTACCATGTCTTTATTGTGTACTCACAAACCTATACACTTGCACCTAAGGCTCAGGTTCAAAACTTTTGTTCACCTTGTTCCTATGGGGGTCACAGTTGGATAAATTAGGTAGATTAAAACCAAAAGGTATTTGCTAAAAGTACAGTATGGAGGATTGAATGGTAGGGCACACTACACATTGGACTTTATGGGGATTGTTAGATATATGGATGCTACAATCATGTATATAGCATGCTTTAAGCCCAATGTAGTTTAGCTAGTACATAGAGGAAATTGTAGTGTGTTGTCTTATGCAAAGCGGAAGAGGTTTGATTCCACATTTCTCAGACCTAAATTTTTGTGGTCCTTATATGTAGGATCACATGTGACACTAGTGTCCTGAGGGTCCTAGGGGAGAGTATTTTTGCCTCCTTGGAAGGTATGGTGACCATAATACACACGCACGCATGTGCACCATGCCTCATCCCGCCTCGCCTGGTCATACTTGTGGCTTGTGGCTTGTGAATTGTGGGTTGTGGGAATTTTCTTCCAACTTACGTCTTAATTTTGCACAAGTATACAACTTCATAATTAATTACTAATTTATTTCATTGTTTCTTTCCGAACCAGATTTATTAATCATAATTGGAAAGTATTTTCCTTGAAGATTTTTTTGCAATGTCTACAAGATTGATCGAGTGATTGATTCTTAATGGGAATAGGATTTTAGTGCGAGTAGGTCTATGAATAAGCCTCTGGTCAATAGGGTTAAAAAATCTCACGAACATCAGCTGTTAGAGTTTGTTCCGGTGTTTTGCGAATTGTAATCCAGAGCTTTCTGTTGTCACTTCCAAACTACTCTGCGGAGAACTTCTCTTGTGTGAAGTGAGTTCATCTTTCCTCTCTTCCCAGACATGGTATGTTAAGAGGTGGTTCTTGTGGTCACTGAGCTGCACTGATGGTGCACATTTTTTTCAACATATGCATTGTTCATCGTCAATACAAACTAGTCATCTTCTACATGTTCATGACCTGGTTGTTTAGAATAACAACATATATCTAGAAGGATTACATGCCATTGAATTATTTAAGTATCATGTTAATTTTTCAATGAACATCTAGTCTAAGTTCCTAACCTTTAGTTCTGTTCTATTGGTTTACTATGCATTTCCTTATCTGGATCGACCTGAGTTGTTAATTAAATTTTACCTTTCGTTGTTGCATATTGTAACATCCCTGACCTGGGTTATGCTTTAAACCTAGGTGTTTTGATTAATAAATATGATTATATATTTAGTTTTATCTTGTGAAAAGTAATTAGGGCTTATGAGGAACTTATGTTTCTATTTTGGTCATGTTTGAACAATGTTGAAGCAATGTTTGCTTATTTTGGACTAAAGTGCAAATTACCCAAGTTAAGGGGTTAGCTTGAAAAAGATACATGATAATATGTTCCTCTGATGTTGAGACATCATAAGAATGAATATGATGTAGTGGTATGGTTTCCACAAGTTTGGGCACCAAGATAGAGCTGATAAAACAATGTTTGTGCATTAAAACCTTGTTTTGGTGTAATGTGTAATTTACCCAAAACCTAAGGTTCAATATCCAAATTATCACTTCAATAAGATCCTTAATGTTTCTTGGCATCATTTAGAGCAAAGAAAATTAGAGGGGCATCTCATTTGAATTAATTTGGAGGAGAGAGAATCTTGATATTAAAATAATCAAGATTTAATCTTAAGTGAAACCCTAATTCAATTTAGGGCAAAAATGAATGTATTAATTAAAGGGCCTTCAACCAAAATGTTATTGGTTGATTTTGAATAAGGATTTACGTTCTTTTTCAAAGATAAGGAACAAAAATATCTATAGGAGGTGAAACTCCACTTACCTTATTATAAAGGAAAGTAATTCCCACTCACATTTGGGATATTAATATAATAAGCATTAAGGTGCTTAATTTGTTTTTATTTAAATCATAGATAATGGAAGGTAGTTCGGTGGCTTTGAGTTTCCTTTGTACACAAGCAAACCAAGGAGGAAGAGGTGGTGCTATTTTTGGAATTAATTGATTTTTATAAAGGCATTTTCTCTCTCATCAATTTCCTTATAAAAGAGCCTTTTCTAACCCACCTAAGGACTTTTTCGGATTTCTTTTCTTCCCCTTGCTTGAAAAACCGACCAATAAGGCTAAGGACAGCAGGGATCACGTCCCCAACCTGTTGGTAAGCCTTTGATCTTCGTTCTTCATGATTTCAAGGTGAAAATCATAAAACAATGTGTAATTCCTTCATTTCTTCACTCCATCTTCAACCCTAGCCGATCCTTTCACTCCAAAAGGTTGAAAAACGACCTAGGGAGGATGATAGAGCTTCAACCACCATTGTTTCAGTGAGCTTGGAGCTTTGGAGTTCATTTGGAGGCGGGTTTTATAACTTGAACCCTTGATTTTATTATTGCAATCAATTCCTTATCAATTGGTGATCAATTCTACATTTCCGAAATTAAGTTTGGTTGATTGATGCAATTTCCATGGAAATCACAGAAGGTTTCGTGGTTTTAGAGCTTGATGATTATGACATCATCATAAGCAAGCACCTCACCAAATATCAAAGCCAAACGGTTTCGTTTAGTTGCTCATGCGGTTTCACCAAAACCGTTTGAAAGCAAACAGTTTGAAACCATTGGGGGCAAACGGTTTCAAAACCATTTGAGATTGTTGACCAAGGGTTGACCTTTTGAGATTCCTGTTCATAATTATGTTTTTTGATAGCCATCCAAATTGTAGGGATTAACTCCAAAGGAATCTTGAGCAGAAGGCTAATCAATTAGGGAAACCTAATTGGATTAAGTGCTGATTTTTAATCTGATTAACTTGACCTTTTTGGGAAAACGGTTTCAAAACCGTTTGATATGGTTGACAAAGGGTTGACCGTTTGATATTACTGTTCATAATAATGTTGGTTAATGACTCACCAAATTTTAGGGATTAATTCCTAAGGAATCATGAGTTGAAGGCTAATCAATTAGGCAAACCCTAATTGAAATTAGTGCTGAAATTCCAATGAGTTAATTTGAGATTTTGGGTTGATTAGCCCAAACGGTTTCAAAACCGTTTGGGGATCATCCAAACGGTTTCACAACCGTTTGGGGGTCACCCAAGACCGTTTTGAGGACTGGGGTTAAGTATAGTTGACCAATTGAAGGTCCAAATGTACCAAATCATATTGCAATTAAGTGTTGATTTGTTGATCAACTCGATAGACCAAACCTTGATGAAATTTCACTATAATCTAAAGGTTGGTTGAGCCAAACGGTTTCAAAACCGTTTGGAGCTCACCCAAACGGTTTCAAAACCGTTTGGTGGTCACCCAAGACCGTTTGGATGTCTAGGGTTGAGTATGGTTAGGTGTATGAAGGTCTAAAGGTACCAAGTTGATTTGCAATAAATTGCTGATTTGGTGATCAATCCAATGATCCAAACCTTAATTGGTTGACTTGGATTTTGATGATATGATGGGCAAACGGTCTCAAGACCATTTGGAGGTCATCCAAACGACCTCAAGACCGTTTGGGGTCAGGTAATACCCAATTTGGATGATGGTTTTATGGTTTCAAAGTAACTAGTCTTACATTGATTAGTATTGAAGGATCATCGATTCCAAACCCTAATTCAATTGAATCAAACCCTAATTGATGACCAATTGAGGGTTAATTAAGGGTCAAATCAGTTGAATTCTGACCTATTTAACTCAATTGAAGTATGATTATAGGTCTAATTGATGATTGGTTCCATGAATTCAGTGATTGAAGGAATCAACATTGAAAACCTGAATTCAATTGGATACATTATGTAATGGAGTTCCAATGTGATTGAATATTTGAGAAATTAAGATGATGAATGTTCTATTGATCCAATAATGATTAGTAATGATAATCAATGAAGGTACAAAGGTTGAAACCCTAATAGTACCTAAGTGATTAGTATCAATTAAGGGATAAATTCTTAATTGCTTATAGGATCAATAACTTGATGCACTAGGATAATCATAGTTGTATGTACTTGATTGAAGGGTTGATGTGACCTAATCAATTTGAAAGGATGAAATATTAGAATTCATATATAAATATGAATCATGTAGTGATCTTCTGTAGCACGACCGTGCAAGGTAGCACGGTCGTGGTATCTTCCCTTTGCACGACCTTGCAAGGTAGCACGTCCGTGGTGGCTTCCCCTCGCACGGCCGTTCTTGGTTGCACAGACGTGGTACTCTATGCTTCACTTGAAACTGATTTGTAAGTGACCTAACATGACCAATACATTGCATGATGAATGTGATGATCTAGTGCATAAGTATTAGGATGGGAAATACCCTAATACAAGCTAAGGAAGTAAACTCAAGTAAGATGAGGATGTTGAGGGAAGTGAAACATCAAGATATGATAGATATCATATCCAACACCCCAAATACTGTTATACCTTATTGTGTTATAAGTCCAATACAATTGGATGAATGATACATGATATGTGTGATGACAATCCTAATCCTGGTAAAGGAATAAGGGTGATACCCTTAAATTAATAGTACATTTATTTCTGCATGGTGTTGATAGATAATTGATGTACTATTATCATATGTGCTAACCATGCAGGTATCATGAGATGATGGGCATAGCCAGGTATGAGCTATGATGTATTATTAATTTGAATCTATTTATTGGGCCTTGTGTGACATAATATACCTTGTTGCCTGGTAAGAGGTAGCAAGAGAGTTAATGGGCCTCAAGTGTCATGATGGATGCTTGTGTAACAAGTATCATACATATCTTGGTCAGATTACCTAAAGGTGTTAGTTACTTGAGAATGTGGTAACAATGCTCAGGTGATGAGCTAAGGGTTTAAATACCCAGAGTCACATGGTTAGGGTATTGAATTTGTGAAAGGATGAGAATTCCCAGTGGTTAATTGAGGGATTAAGATCCCAACACTTTTTGAAAAGAGTATGTCTACGGGCCATGACTCCACAATGATAATGCCAGGCTTTAGATATATGATCTAAGCCTGAAAAGAGTTAATGCAGTGGTAATGATTATGTAGTTTGACTAGATGTTATACATGTTCTTCATACTCATCAAAGAATAAGTGACATGTTGATTCTATCAAGTTATAGTTTCAATGCTTCTGATATAGAATAATGTTCTAATCTATTAGACATTAAAATATATGTTGTCAAATAAATATGATTACCCTGTTCATATTTATCTTCTTAAGATGCAATAATAATGTTTCTGGCGGAGAGTTATAACTCTCACTGGGGCAATTTTTATAGTTGTCTCACCCCTGTGGGAACCACATTTTTAAGTGGATGTGGACGAGGAGACAGGAATCCTTCAGTAGGTGAAGAATAGCAGTAGAAGTGGGGACATCAGTGAAGTCTCAAGTGGAGACATTGGCTATCATGACATGTATAGTTGTATATAGAGTCCTATGTGTCATCTCTGTACTCTCAGGTCCTTGGAGTAGTAGTTAGTGCTTTTGAGATTTTGGATCAGTGTCTCGAGATTTTATACTACCTGTGTTGAGCTTAACAGGTCAGCTGATGCTTGTAATTCTCAGAAAGAGATGATGCATGATATGTACCTTTGATCCAAAAAGTAAATGTGTTATACTTTGGCTCTTGAAGAAAAAGATTTACTATGTGTGGACCTCTTTGCAAAAAGTTTTAATTTTTAGTGATTTTCGCTAATCCGCTACTTGATGAATGCTTCCACATTAGTTAATCTTGTTTTCGCAAGACAGTCGTTACACATATAATGACATAAGTCCAAATTAACAATAGCAAGCATTATATCCCTTCTCTGTAATTACTTCTACATACTTTAACCAAGAAGGAATGTTATCAACCATGTGTTTTGAGGGGTGGCATGTCCGGGTTCGGTGCGCTAGCTGATGAGTTTGCAAGTCTGCAATATGACTGGTGGCATGTTCTTACAGGTCTATTGCAACCTTGTTGCCGAGGTTTTGGGGTTTTAGGGAGGTTTTTTTAGGGTTGTCCTCTTCCTTCAAGGGTTTGTAGTTGCTAGTTATCATCCTTCACAGGCTGGCAGTGTAGAAGATCGGTGAAGGGAATGGAGGAGGTGAGGGATCAATGGTGGTGTGGGAGATGGGTTGGTGTTAGGATGGTGACATCGAGGGTGGTGAGATCAGAACTACACTATATCGTGCTGACTCCCTTGGCGGCAGTGTAGGTAATGGAATTATTAGATAGTAATAGTTTCTAGTAAGGTATGTGTCTTAGCGGCTATGATCAGAGAAGCTAGGGTTGGCGGCAGAAGTTTGGGGAAGACTCTCGATCTCATTGCCAATTTGGATTGCTTCTAGATCACAGTTGTGTTGAGAAGGTTGGCTGGAAGTGTATTAAATTGCAGGTCATTATGGTTGCCCGTGGTCGAGGGTGTTTATAGTAGGAAGGGTATGTTAGGCTTTTGGCTTCACTAGTCATCTAGAGGAGAAGATATCAGGTATTTCATTAGCTTGGAGAGGCGGTCTTGGGTATTTCATCATTCTCGGTGTTATATGAACATGAAGACCTGGTTCTCAACACCTAATATATTAACTCCTACTAATTTGTATATAACCCCTATATTGACATTTATTTAGGAATTTAATAACTGACAAAATAGATGTACTGTGATACTGAGAATTTGAGCCTTCATTTACCTTTAAGTAAAATAAGTTTTAAAATTATCACCTCCTTAATTATATTTACAGCTTTGGCTATTTGGGTTATCATAACCATATAATTAATATTGTATATCTTTAGTATAATTTACATTTTCCATTAATTTTAAGACCAAAAGAAAATCCAAAAGAAATGTATGAATGTAAAGTCAAATCAAATTATTATAGAACAAGGGTCTCAAATAGTACTAATTGATACAGAAATGATTCATTGAGGGATTGTTTTTAAAATATATCTCAATTGAGGATACTGAACACAAGAAAATCAAAATGAGGACAACTTGTATTAAGGAACATGAAAATTGATCAAATTGATTGCATATGAGTGGGAAGGAAGGACTTTTTTGGGGAAATTTCAATCTAAATATTGGTTACATTATGGCCTCAAGGGAAGGAGAGCTAGTCAAACACACTTGGAAAAGGGAGGGGAATAACTTTAAGTCTTCTTGATTGCTTGCTACTAGGTAGGGAGGGCATTCATCTATGAGATAGAAGTTCTTCAGTTGTTTGATACATTGCTTAGCAAGAATGTATGCCAAGTTGTTCCACGACCTCCATACAAAGACAATCATGTCCACCAGTGTTTGCTCCCGTAGGGCTTTGATGGAGAGGACCAGTAGTTTGTATGTGTCTGGTGGGTTGAGCTTGTTATTGGACCAATCCACATCTAGTTTGGAGTTGCTGAGAATGATATTGCAATTAGTGCTATGTTTTTCAAGAAGGACAGCGCATCCAGAATTGAATTAAGCTCTCCTTTTATTGGGTCTGAGTCCCTCATAGTTGTGTCCAACCCTCCTTTCCATAGGCCTTCCCAATTCTGCAAGATCATGGCTGTTGATGTGCGATTATTCTTAGAATCAACTACAGTATCTATGCTGACAATAAGAACACTGGGTGCAATCTTGATTGTCTTCGACATGTTCTGATCATTCAAATTCATTTAACAAATAACCCTAGTGAAGGCACTTGTGATGTCTAGTGATTCACCTTTGCAAATATTGGCTAAAACCACTGGGGTTTGACCTTGTTCTTAAAGATGGAGGCATTCTTGTTCTTTCGAATGAGCCAACAGGTGACACTGAAGAGTACCCCCCACTCTTTAGTATTCTTAAGAGATTTCATGTTATAGCCTAGCCATTCCAAGACCGTGTCTAAAGAGAAGAATTGGGGGCATCCTGGGGAAGGAGAAATGTTCAAGTCCTTCTAGAATCCTCACAATCCCTTATGGAATGTAGGATATCTTCATCCTCCTCATTGTACCTGGTGCAGGTGCCTACCTCAGCGAGTTTCTTCCTATGTCAAAGGACGTTGGTGAGCAGACGCTTCCTATGAATTAGCCATAGGTGGGTCTTAACCCTGTGAGGAACTTGTAGCAATCAGATAGCATTGTAATGGTCTAGATCTATTGAGTTTGCATTATCACTAAGAATACGATAACCCGAGCTGACAGAGTAATTCCAGTTCTTTGAGTGCGTCCATGCAAGTCTGACCGGGATGAAAGGACTTGATTGTAGTTTGAACTCAAGTTTAGGAAATTTATGGATAATAGAGAACAATAGATTTAGTCCTCAAATTTTAGTATGTTATAACTCTTCACCCCTTAAAAAATGTTTCATCCCTAAAAATTGGTATATCACTAGTCTAATTAGGTACTACTCTCCATTCCTTAAAAGGATTCAAATGGAATCTAATATACTAGCCAACTACAATATAGTACCCTTCACCAACTCTAGGTATCTACTCTAGGGTTTTCCCGTACCTCCTTGATTGTGACTCAAATAAAGAAATCGTCGGTAAAATTCCATAAAATCGCCATTCTTGATACATTTAGTATTATAAAGAAAATAATTTGTTGACACAGTTTTTTTTGATGCAAATTGAAAAATGGAAAAAATCAATGTGAAAACCAAGTCACAATCACCACATGTCTACTATTACTCCATCATCCCAACTATTTGACACATTTTAGGAGATTATATTTCTATTAAACATAAAGAGTCACTAGAGCAGCTAGTGATGCCTGGTCCATATAACTCCTCTAGGGTCATGTACACATTTCTAAGTTAAAAACCTAAATTATGAATATCAAATTTGTATTTGTATTACAATAGAAAATATATATATAACTACAGTTATAATAGCCAATCTCAAAATGTTATCAAATTTACTTAATATTGGTGTCACTAAACTTTACTTGATGTTCTATCGGATCATAAATTTAGATATACTTCAATTTTATTTCTCCATTCTCAATGGGTAGGGTTTTATGCCAATCAATTCTTCATTTGACATACGTTATCCAAAGTTTTATCTGAAAGTTGGGATTTTCAAAAATCTAGAGGGTTTAATATTCATCACATATAACATATAATCATCCTATTATGGATTGGCATGCAATTTTCCTAGCTAATTTTTTAGACCTTAGTTTCCTACTTTTATGGATCTAACATTGAGCTTACTTCAAATGTCATAGCTTAACTAGTTACTTATTTTCCCCATATATGAAATTTCATATCTATAAGGGGCATATATTGCTCATTTTTCATGTTATTAACCCCCATTTTTGTTGGAACAAGTTTTTTTTAAATTTGGGTTTTTCATTTATTTCCTCTTAATTTAAGGTGATTAAACACACACATTTTTTCTGAGTTAGTGACCAAGTTCAATATTAGGGTTTTCCCAAGTAGTCAAAATTGTTTTGGCCAGGTCAGTATGTAAATTACAGAAACCCCACAACCACCTAAGTGGATCAGGAGTAATTAAACCAGAACCTTCACTAAACATCCTTAGACACCTCAACTAATTCCACTTATATGGTTATGAATTATTTTCAATTCATAAATTTGAATTAATTTATTTATGTTACATCATTCTGAACTATGTTTTAAGGTTCCAAGTGGAATATATCAATTATATGACTCTAACCATTTTAGGTTTCTTGCTAATTATTTGTTTTATGTTTGCAATCATTTATATTGTGCCAATTGAATACAATGTCTAGGGTATTGTGCCAAGTTATATGCCTACAATGGTGATTTCAATGTATAAGAGGCCTAATCATATATCTATGTACATGTATTTTAAACACTTCTTCCTCCATAATAGCTTCGAATAATTCTATTCCTACAGGAGACTAAAAACTAGTATATGAGCTAGGTATGTTTCATGACTTTCTATTGAGGTACATACCCCACATTCTAGGCTCTTAGTGTTTCCTACTTATATTCCAGGTATGCCCTAATATTGATCCCATGATACTAGGGTTTATTGTCAACTATCTATTCCCTTTGTATTCCTAACTAACCCTAGTTTTTCAAGATTTGCATTACTGTCGACTGTTTAAAGGCTTCAATACTGTGTTGAAAATACTTGACCTTATGATCAAATATTTACATAATTTTATTGGAAAATACAAACCAATATTTTTACAAGCATGCTTTACATCAGAGTCGTGGTAGTTTCACATAATATTACAAAATTTGGCATTAATTCCTATCTATTATTTAACACGGGGCAGCTCTTGCACATGTCTTTTAAGTCTTGCTTTGGTCACTTATCCCTGAGTACCCAGAGGGAATGAAACCACACATGGACCCAAAGAAGAGAAAAATATAGATTAGTCTGATGACCAGTACAAAATTGATAATTGGAAAGTGAAAGTAGGACTAGGAACCATCTAAAAAAGGTGACAAAATGAAAAGGAATAAACAATATAGGCAAGAATCAAAAGGTAGAAATGGGTTTCCAAATTCAATAAGATCCAATATCTAAATTTTGAAATTAGTAATTCAATTTTTTCAATAGATATCACATGTCAATGTCTATGTTGTTGGGGAATCATAAGTTCTCTCCATGGAGAATGACAAACACCAATTGTGTTTCTCAGTATACTAAGGGACCTCATGTCATTCTCTCTACACAGAGTCACAGAAGTGTAATTCCACTAAACTAATGGGAACTAGCCTTCCCTTTTTGATGTTTAAACAATGTACTACTATTTTCAAGATTTATTGTTGGTGGATATAAAGGAGGAAGGCTAAGGTTTGTAACAATTTCAATCCAATCAAACTATCTAATCATGTATGCAATCAATGAGGGAAATAGCTTTCCAAATAGAAATAAAAATGTTGTACCTTAAATAAAATGCAGAAATTTTAGATATAGAACTCCAAACATTTCATGATCAAGATTAAAACATATCCAATAGTAGACTAACAAAAATATCTACAATGGTTACTATTGGATTGGAATGACTTATTAAATGATAGTAGGTGTTAATTTTATCATTATTTCCCTTAGTTTGTATCTTAGGTTTTCCTACTACCACATGATTGTTATTAAGTTAGGATATATCAAGGTTATCAATAATTACTAGGATTAGGATATATTAGGCACCATATAACATCATACCATCTCCTAATGATAAGGTAACTAGTGGTTTCATTTCATAACCAAGAGGACACCAAGATACTTATATGTAAATAATTAAATTTTGTATGGTTAAAGGTACATACTCAGGTACATCATCATAACATCACTTAGGTGCATAAGTAATCATTTTATATACAGTAGTGAGCCATACTATATGTCGGTATATTATTACATTTTGAGAATGGGTTTGTGGATCTCGCATTCTCTCTAACATCATTTTCATAAAAAATGATTTATATTCTTCTTATAGGTCCATCCTTATACATTTTAATGTACAAGTTACCATGCATCCATACTATAATAAGATGTATTTTCAAACATAGGGTTTCTAATATTTTCCACCTACTGATATGATAAATAGTGATATAATTATCTCTAATATACTCCCATGTATATATTCATGTGTATATAAATACCATTATGATCGACTAATCCAATTTTTCAACGAGATTAGGCTTTACAACTCAAAAATCCAAAGTAACACATGACTTGATATTTACTATATCCTTATTATTCAATCCAACGTTATAGGAAATGTTTATTAATAAATGATGTACAAGACCAGATATTCTCTCTCTCTATATATATATATGTGTGTGTGTGTGTGTGTGTGTGTATTGTACCTATGTTATTATCTAATTGAATTTCTATTATATTAGTATTTATAATGTAATGTGATACATTTTGAAGAAATAATACATTGGCATATATATACGTATATATGTGAATATACAAATATGATAGAGTTAAATGAATCGTTAGTCTAGATAATAAATTAGTAAGTTGAGTACTCATTTAATTCCAAATTTTTATGCAATGCCTCATTATTTTTTAGTTTATTTCTCTACTTACTAAAATCAAAGCATAACAGTAAATTCTAACATGTAGAAGGTGGGATCATCTCCATTGATTAGCTTCATGGTAAATCTTTGTTCTAGTTTATTATTTAGTTAATTAGGTAATTAACCTATAAGACAAGGATGATTTTGAGGGAGCTACATAACGGTACATTGTGGCTACATGTTTTAAATGATGTTGAACTTAAAGAGGAAGGTGTAATAATGCTTGAGGTTCTTTAGACCAAGTTAATTATCTATTGGCTAAGAAAATATGATATGGGATTAAAGGATAGATTTTAGATAGTCTTGTTGTTCATGTGTATGTCTAGTTGTTCATGTATAGGCCTCGTTGTTCATTTGTAGGTCTGACTGAATTTTCTAGATCATATGTAAGGTTTTGTTCATTTGAGGAGGTGATGATGGTGATGCTCCTTATATAATTTAATAGATATCGTGAAGCTTGTTGGTGAGTGTAGAATTAGAATTCTAAGAGGGAGTTAACATGGGTAGAGATCTAATGTAGTCATGAGGGATGAGGCAAGCATCCTCTCCCTTCTCTATAGTTGCTGATACATGATTTACCCTAAAAGGAAGGTTGTCGACCATGTGTTTGGAGTGGTGGAAAGTACACGTGTGGTGTGTCGGCTGACGAGTTTACAAGTCTATAATATGATTGGCAGACTGTTCTTGTAGGTCTACTACCTCCCTACTACTGAGGTTATGGGGTTTAGAGAGACTATTATAGGGTTAGTGCCTTCCTTCAACAATCTCTGTTTGGTGGTTGTCATCCCACATAGGATGGCGTGGTAGTAGATTGGTGAATGGAAAGGAGGAGGTGAGGGATCATTGGCGACATGGTACTTAGATTGGCGTCGGGATGGTGTCATCAAGGGTGGTGAATTGGGAACTACAATCTACATCTTGTCATCTCCCTGGGCACCTCCGTAGGTGATGGAAGATTAGATAAAAATAATTTTTGTTGAGGTATGTGGCTTGGAAGCTATGATCAAAGAAGCTAGTGTTGGAGGCTGGAGTTTGGGGAAGATTCTAGGTCTCTTTTCCAGTTGGCAGTGTATGAAATATTTAGTCATTACTATTGCCTACGCTCGATAGTTTTTATAGTAGGAAAGTATATTAGGGTTTTGGGTTCTCTATTCATCTAGAGGAGAAGATCCCAGGTATTCCACTGGCTTGGAGAGGTAGTCTTGGTTCGGAGGTTTCATTCTAACTTATGCATCTTTGATGTTATAGGAACACAAAGATGAAGACCTGGTTATCAACACCTAATATATTAAGTCATATTAATTTGTATATAATCCCTATGTTGCCATTTATTTAGAATTTAATAACTCCCAAACTAGACGGCCTATGGTACTGAGATTTTGACCCTTCATTTAGCTTATAGTAAAATAAGTTTTAAAATTATCACCTCCACAATTATGTTTCTAAACTTTGTCTATTTGGGTTATCATCATCATATAGTTAATAATGTATATCATTTATTATAATATATATTTTCCATTGATTGTATGAACATTTGTATATCCAAGAGTAACGTATGTATTTAAAGTCAAATCAAAGTAATATAGAACAAGGATTTCAAATTGTACTGATTGATATTGAGTTGATCCATTGAGGGATTGTTGTGTAAATATTTCTCAATTGAGGATAATGAACACAATAAACTCAAAAGCAGCTCAACTTGTATTTAGGAACATGAAAATAGATCAAAATGATCACATATGAGTGGGAAGGAAGGACTTGATTGTAATTTGAACTCAAGTTTAGAAAAATTTATGAGTAATAGCTCATAATAGATTTAGCCCTCAAATTTCAATATGCTACACCAGATGTTCTCGGGTAGGCAAACAATTGGATTTTTTAATCTGATTCTCTAGATATTTCATGAACTTTATGGATATTTTGGATAAATGTGGTTGAAACCATAGAATTGAGTCATACATGAAGAAAACTCAATAAAATAATTAAGGAACATAATATGATATTTATTAAGAACTTTTCTTCTTTATTGTCCAAAAAGATATGGATTTTCTGGAAGATAA
The DNA here is from genome assembly GCA_963693085.1 of Alisma plantago-aquatica. NCBI lineage: Eukaryota > Viridiplantae > Streptophyta > Magnoliopsida > Alismatales > Alismataceae > Alisma > Alisma plantago-aquatica. The sequence continues at coordinate 903,431,390 of OY856411.1, forward strand.
AGGCAATTGAATATCCATGAAATTTAAAAGTGAATATTTTATTTAGGATAGTCCAACTAGTTAATTTATATAAAAAGGTTTATAAAAAGAGGAACTAAAGGGCAATTGACATTTAAATATAGAGGAACTTTTTTATTGAAAGTCCCTAACTTTAAAAAATAGGTGAATGGGTGGATTAAATAGGCAAACATTTGAAGAAAAAAAATGAAATGAAATTCATTATTGGATAGAGAGTGAGCCTTTTTCATGGATTCTAAATGACTAAAAAAATTGAGGTGTCAATGACTATATATGAGTGCAGAGATTCCTAATACCATCCTCATCCTTAACCTATTCCTTATCCATGTCTCAGGTCATGGTTCAATCTTATCTCATTGGTTTTGATAGTTCATGATGATTTTTTATATTCTGTTATAGGAACATGGTGGTGACTCTTATATATGCAGATCTCATTCTTTACAACATGCATATTTGAGATAAGATTTGTACACATTTTCATGTGTACAAAAACATATGATCTCCTTTTTTATAGAAGACAAACTGCCTGCTTGACTATTAATTGAGTGAATAGGGTGTTGAACACAATTGATGTTAGTCATTAGGCCGACTTTACCCACAAACAACACAAAATTGTTGGTACACTTCTAATGACAAAAAGGCTTTGCTATAGCTCTCTTAGTTGTACTCAAGAAGAGGGATGTGAATCGTCTACTTAGTGATTTTTACTAAATGGGCTACTGAGAATGATAGTGTGGTAGTCTTTGGATAATTTCTATATGAAATATTGTAGGAGTTCATTGAAGAGTAGTGACATATAGCACCCAATGAAAACCCTATCATGGAGGTGATGGGAATGGGAAACGAGACTCATAATAGTCTATAGATTAATGTAATGATAACAGATATGATGGAGAGAAATAATTAAATAGAAAGATAAATAACTTCAAAAAAAATAGAAAGATAAATAACTAATTAGTGAGGAAAAGGTGGGAGAGGGAGAAATGAGCACCTCATTCTAAGAGAGAGAAAATTCTAGAGGAGGAAAATTTTGGGAAGAGAGTGGATCAAAATAATGGGGTGATAAAGGAAAATAAAGGAGGTGAGATAATATATTATTAAACACATATTACTACTAGCACACAATTTTTAGTAAGTATATATATGATGAAAAATACACAAACATAAATAATATACTCAAATGGAAAGATGAATAAACACAAATAAAAATACAAATTTAACTTAATGAAATAAAATGTAAATAATACTAAAAATAATACAATGTGAAATACACAAAATGTTAAATATTGAAAGAAATGAGAGAAATAGCATGGATGTTGAGAAACAAATTACAATAGAGTGATATAACACGTCACTATAGTAAAATTAATATATCACTACCAAAACATTGAGTAAGTGACACAAAATACATAAATAAAGTATGATTGTCTATATAACAAGAGTACAAATAGTACACACAGATGGAAAGATAAATAATGACACATCACCAAAATATAACTATCTAAATAAAACTTAAATGTACATAAATATCTAGAAACACGATACTGGATATACAAAATGCAAATATACTACATAAAAAATTGATTTGTATCAAACAAATTAATTTTTAGTTTTGTATTATGCAGTCTAGGAGGTCTGTCAAAACAACATATTTTTGGACTTATGTTGTGATTTGTTTGTGAAATTGGAATGTCTTCGCAGAAAATGAACTCACAAGAAGCGGGTCAAGGAAGAGAATTAAGAAAAGTACTACTAAGGAAATCAGAAGTGAAGATCGGGGAAGTGATCGCCCAAAAACACAAACAACCTAAGATAAATAATTGTGATAATTATTGGTATGTATGCCCAGAGAGACAATCATATGATGATTGTAATGCTTGTCTTGTAATTTATTTGATTAATAATAAAGGAAATCTTCCAATTTATTCTATTTTATTCGGTTATGATATAATGATGTAACATAATAAATGTCTAGAGAATGATATTATTCAATGACGTATGTCTTCAGGTTGATGACCTAAACAATGAGATCATACGGATGCCAAGAGTATATACATTCTTGTTATGTCCCTAGTTGGCTGTTATTGAGGAAGGTCAATAGATAGCAATGACATATAAGACTAGAGTTTGTGTTGGTTGATGACAAAATCTCATTAATGCATGATATGTGATATCAAACCAAACACATAGATACTTGTTAGAGGATGGTGTATTAGATAGACTTTCCTTGATAGTGATGTATGGAAACCATTACATGGTATTTAGAATCATCTCTCATAGTGATGGTGGTGATTGTGATTTTTAGACCTATAGTAGCTACATTCATCACATGTCGTTCGGTGTACTTTGACATCATCCAACATGACATTGAACTACAATTTCCATAAAGATGATGATCAGGTACAATGTGACACATGGGGATGACAGTGAGTGATGTAGATGGGATTTGTACCTCCTACAAGAGTGTGATATCTTGAGCACTTGATAAGTGAGACTGAGAAATGAATGGCCATGCTCATGTAAGTTAATATGTGATATTGAGCTTACATATATCTTCTCTAGTTCATAGAATAGGGATTGAACTTTGAAGAGGACGATGATTCCATGCCTTGAGTTCAATCTATATATCTATGAAAAAAGAACTATATAAATATTATAACACCAATCACATATTTTAGGTTGAATTGCTTCCAACTTTCAAATTACTTGGCTAGCAATGATGTGTTGCTAGATACCATTCATTGCTTGTGATGTCATAAACTAGGTATGGGCATTCACTTCCAACGTAACTTGGAATCTATAGGGTCACACACATAGGATAAACTTGGAATAGGAGTTTATTCATGAATGATGTTTAAACTTATTACTAAAGTGTATAGGTATTCTATTTAAACAACAATTGATTGACTCGACTCTGAACCGATTAGTTCAAGTGTTGAACTGATTGGTTGGAGTGTCAGGTTGATTGAAATTGCATTGGCTGAATATTGGATGAGAAGTGGCATGAATGGATCGATTCACTTAGTGAACCACTCGACCTAAGGTCGGTCAAACAACTAGTTCATGTGGTGAACCTTCGGATTCATTGATCAATTTAATTGGATCAAGGATTAGTGTTAGTGCCATATTGTGCATTAATTGAAATCTAAATTACTATACAATTGTGGTTGGTAAACACGATGAAACTAATGTGTGATAGCCTGTATTTTAGGGTTTAGATACCCCATATCAAAGTTGAAGACCATGAATGTTATGTAGATGTTTAGTACCAAATTGACGAGTTAATTATTCAATTTTGGACTCTTTTCACTTAAAAGGGGTAAGCATACATGCAATGAATGATTATTAGATCTAATTGACTTCAATTGCAATGGATAGCTTGTTAATTACTGACTTGGGTACTTATGGGTGCAAGAGGTCCATTTAGTAGTTGTAATGAAATCGAGTGGTTAATTGATGAGCCTTGAGGTATATTAGGCTTATTACAAGTGTTTTTGGACTTGTATAATCAAGACTTGATGACTATTTCAGTTGAATTCAAGGTTTATAGATATATTTCTAAGGTTGTTTGAATGATTATTTGCATGACCAAATAATGGACTTTGAGTCTCAAACTTTGTTGGGAGACAGTTTAGGATAGTATGAGCCTATGCTATAAATTTCAAGATGTTTGGTTGTTCCTACAAAGAGATATAGCTATTTGAAGATGAGGACATTAATGATATCAATTTGATTGGACTTTTCTCTTTTAATCATTTATTACTTAGCTATGTGACAATTAGATATCACACATCGTTTATGTTGTTTGGTGCATGTAGCCTAGCCTTGTGACCCAATCTAGGATGTCCTCATCAGATCCAACTATGGAGACTTCATCTCCTACCTCTGAATTCCATAGGTGAGATGGCATAGCTCATATCCTCTCATCCTCATTGATATTTGGGGCACTTCTAGATATTTCTAATTGAATAAACAGTCGCAGTTTATTGTGATGTAATCAATGAGTCCTAAATTAGTGGGATGAGGTGGCTTGAAGGAGAAGAATGACTACCTGCTCCACACTCTTTCTCCACCCTAAACATCAGTAATAGTCCTAGATAGTGGAGGTGAGGGTAAGGTTAGAGGTTCTAAGAGGGGTGAGATAAACCCTAAAACCTGAGACATCCTCCCAAATCCCTAGGTTTTCTAATGATGGCCTCGAGTAGCCTATCTAACCCAATTTTCTGTAGGGGAAGTTGGATGTATAGAAGATGACATGGAGCCTTTTCCATGCTGAAAAAATACATCTATCTTGTTCCTGGAAGGGGTGTGAAACTCCCTCAACCTTTTCTTGAGAGAGGAGATGCACATATAGCAAAACCCCAAATCAACATCCTACTCTGTCGTGGAAGCTCCACCATGACCTCCAATTTGATGCTAGCCATCTCAGCATTGAGGTAGGGTGTGTAGGGGGAGAATGAGGTGTGTTGAGGAGGCTCTTGGTGCTCTTTTCCATCATTGAGGTGATCCCTACCGCTTGCTTTTGCTCACTAGATGAGTGTCCAATGGCAGAGCTAATGCATCAAAGGAGTATCGTGTGCGAGACAATGGGGATTGTGTGCATGAAGGGTCACCTGGCTTAGATCGGGTCTTCACCCTCAGGGAAATCATAGATCAACCTATCCAACCGTAGGTGTACAGTGCGATCAGAGGATGTGGGCCATCCAAAATTGACCAACCAAGGACTTCCACCTAGGTAGTGGACCCACAGCTCAAGGTAAATCAATTTTATATCTCAAAAATATCAGTATTCGTAGAAAATGCCTAATAAATAGCCCCCCTATCTAATAAATTCCCCAAAAATACCCCTAGACTCAAAAAAATGTTCCATACATTATTGGACCATTAGATCAGGCTTTTGAAGCACAACTACTAATGATATTTAATTTAGAAGATAATTCTTCTTTTTGAGATTATATTATTGGTATAGTTAGCATATCATGGAAATTAAATATGAGAAGATTCTTTATGAACCCTAATGTCATTTAGAGACCAAATATGTACCCTGATCAAGTTACAATTTTAGAACATTACCTCTTTTCCCATTAATGCATAATTAGATACTTTAAACCTCATATTGATTCTAGAAAATAGACCAATCATCAGAAAAAATATGAAATTTGGACAAGACCCCTATAATGACATCTTGATTAGTAGAAAATATCATAACCATGTTCTAGGTCCGTAAAACCTAGGTTTGGTCATAACCCTAATTTGGACCTAAATATCAATAATAATGGTGAACATTGTATTAATGATGATTAATTGTTATTAATCAGGTGATGACCAGATATGTAGATGATCCAGAATATAAATAGGAATCTTTGAATTTAGGTACATGGGTTTTATTATGTATAAGACTAGTTTTCTATGGTTGCATAATGATATAATGTACCTTGGATGAATCTATTTATTTATAAAATTATTAGATGGTTAACAACATTGTATCCTTTGCCAAAACTTAAAGGAACATAAAAGAATTTTGATGAGTTGTAGCTGCTGAAGTCAGCACAACCCCATATCCTAAGAGGCGAGGAATGGCCTAGTATGGATGTATGATATATTTTCCATGCTGGATGCATGATGAAGTGCTGATATAAATAGTAGTACAACTGCATCTAAACATATGCCTAAAATATGCTTTTATCTAATTTTCACATTAAATAATGTTTTCTTTTACTTTATTTCTTCAAGTCTTTCATTATGAAAGTTACTATATAAGTATTTCACCCACGTACACAACTTTTGTTGATTTGTCTGTTTCACATATTTTCTAGGTTTAGAGCTAGCATGGGAGTAAAGATGTGACTGATCAGTTGTACAAGTTACCGATTGTGCTAAGATCCTAGCATACATTTTCATACCTATTAAAAATCTCCTTTCAATATGTCATGGTAAATCTTGTTGTAATAATTTATTTTGTAATATATACATATTGAATGTTGAGAATTTATGGTGTATGCCTATAATTGTATGTTCATGTATGCACAAATTGCTTCTGCAATGCACTTTGATACAATTTCCTAACATTTTCATATTTGTCCTCTCGGGCCTTTTAAGTCTCGGCATGGAAGAACCTGGGGACATTACCGAATGATTCATGGCTTGAAGTGATCGACTCACATGCCAACTGATAGGTTCACATGTGAGATGACCATTTCACCGCTTGCACGATGGCAAAGTTTGTGAAATTCCATCCTCTTCGACCCCCGCTCAGACTGGGAACCCTGACCCTAACCTTCCTATAAATAGATGGGTACCGAGGGCTTTTCTAACACATCAATTAGCTCTTACAATTGTTGTCTTCTTTGGTTGTGGTAATCGAGAGAACCCAAGCAAGTCCTACCTAATAAATGGAGGGATAGCAAGGGAGAAAAATTGTGGGAGAACAAGTTGGTTCCTCTAACGGACTATAAGGGATAACTCCTTCCTATATGTTCATATAGAACAACATGAGTTCCATGTGGTTCATGTGGACTACTATAGAGGCAACAAGGTTGTTGCCTACCACTTGGAGGAAAAGTCAATTATTGTCCACGGTGAACAACTAGGAGGCTGACATAGACATTGTCTCGGTGCAATTTGAAGAAAGGCACATGCTACAATGAGGGAACTATCATTGGACTTACTCCAGGTTAGGTATAACCTCACAAACTATATTTCCTATTACATAGTTATTGACACGGTCTACTATTCAAAGGAGAATATGGAAGTCAATTTTTTTTGTTTCTGCTGCCTGCTCTATCGCCATATTTCCTACAATTGTATCAGAGCAACATCAATTTACTATGCTTTTAGATTTAATCGATATGATTGGATTTTGGTTTTCATCTTTTATTTATTGCATACGATGCACATTCATAAAATGATTAGTGTGCACATTGAGTTAAATACCAAATAAGATCCCAACTAGTATATATATATGTTATGATATATATGCAATTTACACATGTCACCCTAAAAGTTGTTTTTGATGGTGGATGTCAAGCACAGTTATGGCCAATAACCGACATCTTTGTGCATGGTTTTGTGGTTGTTTATTCTTATTTATATCTTGATTTGCATACCGAGCTTCCATCTTCTTCTTCCAAATGGAAAAGTATTATTCTCTCCTTCCTATGCTCCCCTTGAATGTAACTCGAGGTTTCTCTATTACTTTGTAATATGTTAAATAGAATTAGGATAGTTTTAGTTTCTTATTATGACAAAGAAGATGTTCAACACTAAATGAGTCACCCATTTCAGAAGACGAGCCAATTGACAGGAGGACCAAGGATGACTGATAATTAGAGGAGTCAAACCTATCGTATGGTGGCCCAACCAACCAACTGGATGGTCCATAAGATGGTGGAATGGAGACATATGATCGGGGATATGACCAACCAATTGACCAAGAGGCAAGCTGATCGGTTGAAGGGTTGAACTGATCACACCAGAATGATTCAAGAACATATCTTCATCAACAATAGGTTTCTACATGTGATGTAGACCTTGTTGGTATGATATGCCCAAATAGCCAATAATATGATGATTGACATGACATATAACATAAAGGATTTGATTAATAATAATAAAGGCAAGCTTCCAATTCATTATGTTTCACTCAATTATGAGATAATGAGGAAACAATATGAATGTGTAAAGAGTGACAAATTCAATGATGTATGCATGCAAGTACGTCACTTGAACTATGAGATCATATGTATGTTAAGAGTATGTCCCTAGTCGATTGTTACTATGGAAGGTCGATAGACAATAGTAATATAAGACTAGAGTATGGTTTGGTTGATGATAGAATCTCATTAGTCAGGATATGTGATATCAAACCGAGCACACAAATACCTGTTAGAAAATATTGTATCAGACATGCCCGCATTGAGAGTGACACATGGAAACCATACTTGGTGTTCATAGTCATCTCTCATAGTGAAGGTGGTGATTGTGATTCTTAGACCTAAAGTCACTACACTCATCACATGTCATTTGGTATACTTTGACATCATCCAACACAACCCGAAATAAGGATTCTGATGGAGCTAGAACTTACACCAAAAGATTACTCTTCCAATGGAAGTCCTAATATGCACCACAAACCCTAGGGAGTTGATGTTCTCTCTAGGTTTACCTACAACTGGTGCTAGATAAATGCTCCAACCCCACAAGAGTGTGGAAGCCTTATCATAGTACAAATTTAGGATCGAACCCAAAGGACAACGTTAAGAATCTGAGCGTCTTTTTCTCATTTTGTATTGATCTAAGTCAATCATCTAAGACCAAAAGTTTGATTTGAGTTATTTAACCTAAAACATGCAAAAGTAAAGGCAAGAATAAAAACTAGTTTAAGGATTAAAATCTAAGATTTAACAAATGATGATGGATCACTGGGGTGATGCGGGTATTCACCACCACTACACATGTATTGTACCTGTACCAACCATAGAAAGACTTGTAAGCAAGATACATGGATGTTGTACAATACTGATGTCTTATACGACAAGAGTAATGCACACAGCCTTCACAGGTTGAGTAACCCTCATCCGGTACATATCTATGTGTCAAAGAAGAGATGTAACCTCCGAAGAGAGAACCTTACTCAACCTCATGAAATGTGTATCAAAAAACTAACAAGCGAGCGATAATTACCAATTTGATTAGTATCCTTATAGACTATCCCTCTTTCGAGGAAATAGCTATGAGAAACGTGGGAGTGTTGCAATGTCAGCCATTCCCAAACGAATGGTCAAATACCTTGCACCACTCCCTCTGCGGAATGTGTTCCTCGACCCAGCAAGGTTGCACTTCCGTACGTCAACTGATTCCATTTCATAGTGCGGAAGTGCAACGATGGAGGTGAGTTTACTCCATCCCTCAGGAAGCGTTCCTAGATACCGAAACGGATGCGCGGTGGATACACAAACCAGAAACCAACACTAAATCAGTATTCGAGTCCTAAGAGCGGTCGTAGACAAACCACAACCAAAGAAAATAGATGCATACAAGAACGCGGCCAACATTCAAGCATGTATGAAAAGATATAGTATTGAATCAGAAAGATAACATCTTTTAGTACAGATTACAAAACATGGACAGCGGGGCTAGTCCCCACACCCCAGTGGATGAAACTACTCGCTCCTCATGTGAGAAATAATAAGAAAGAGAAAGAGGGAGGAATCCGCCATGAACTTGGTGCAGAAGGAAGTCGCATCTCAGTGAAGATGAAGCGTTCTTCTATGTCGTGTGGGAGCAGATCTAGACACGGAACGGGAGACGCCAAGACAGTCCGAACAGTCTCTCTCACTCCGTCTTCCTTCTCTCAGCCTGTCGGCGTCCCAAAACCGATGTCCAAGTGAGGACCCTTGGGGTCCTATTTATAGGAACATGGCAGACCCTTAAATGGTCTTGGATCTTCTTTAAATAGTTTGGTAAAAAAATCTCTTCCAAATGGTTTCCAGAAACCGCTCATACAGTCTGTGTTTGCTACTTTAGCAAACGGTCTTCAGGTTACTCATTTGGTTTTCATGTGACGCTCCATTCGGTCTTGCTATGCAACAATTCCATGCGGTCTCACATGGCAATGGCCATGCGGTTTTCTTGGTTTCTCATGTGAATGCTCTGTGCGGTTTGCTTGGTTGCTCATACTTCACGTGAATAGCTGATTTGCATTTGATCTTCACGTGAGTAACTTATTTCAAACGGTTTCCAGCACGGTCTTGCATGTGGTCTTGCTTTGCAACAATTCCATGCGGTCTTGCGCTCATGCGTTTTTCTATTTTGGAAGCCGCAAGCTTCCTCACGTTCTCGCGGTCATGGCTCAATTTGATAGTCCATTCGAACATGCCTTCTCAATAGTGTGCATGCATTCACATGAGCAATAATATCTGCCGGCCATTTGGTTTTGAATGTAGCACTCCAAGTCACGTGGGGCCATGCGTTCTCATCTATTCATGTGGTTTCTCATCCCAGCAACATGCGGTTTCGTAGCTCATGCAGTTTCACATCCCAGCAGCATGCAGTTTCATAGCTCATGAGGTTTCATGCTCATGCGGTCTTGCTTTCACGGTCGTGTGCATGCAAGTCGTGAGAAGAAGATGATGATGGTGGCGCTACTGCTGGATCGTAGCTGATGTTGGTGAAGAGGAGGGTGCCAGTGCTCGTGGCGTTGCTTCGTGCATGAGCGATGGTGGCAGAGAAAGGTTGGTGAAGAAGACGACGCCCGAGGGTGTCGTTGCTCACGACGCTGTTTCAAGCATGAGCGATGGCGGCGGAGCAGGTTGGTGAAGAAGACGACGTCAGCGGGTGTCGGTGCTCGCGGCACTGCTTCATGCATGAGCGATGGTGGCAGAGCAAGGTTGGTGAGGAAGACGACGTCGGCGGGTGTCGGTGCTCGCGGCGCTGCTTCGTGCATGAGCAATGGCGGAGACGAAGGTGGCTGCTGGAGCAGCTCGCAGCACTGGCGGAGGTGCTAGTTGCTACTACGATGGTGGAGAGGACGGTGAGGTAGACGATGCCGGTGCTTGTGGCAAGCGGGCCGTCATGGGCAGTGGTGGTGTCAGCGAGAAGGTCATGGGCGCTACTTGCGTGAGCTGCAGAGCGTGGATGTCGACGACGTAGGTACGAAGCTTGTGATTGGAGGCAGACGAGGGGGCGGCGTCGTTGCTGCTGACGGTGAGGTAGATGAGCGGGCACCGTTGTTGCTGTTGACGGTGAGGTAGACGACGTCGGCGCTTGTGGCAACAGGCTATCGTGGGTAGCAGTGGTGTCAGCGAGCAGGTCATGGGTGCTACTTGTGTGAGCTATAGAGCGTGGATGTCAACGGTGGTGTGACCTGGGACTGGTGATGAATTCAGACGGTGGCGGCACAACTTGGTTTTGAGATTGAGAGAGCAAACAGAATGGAGGTCAAGACCGCATGGAGGTCAAGACCGCATGGAGGTCAAGACCGCATGGGGTCGAGACCACATGGGGTCGAGACCGCATGGAGGTCAAGACCGCATGGAGGTCAAGACCGCATGAAGGTCAAGACCGCATGAGGTCAAGACCGCATGGGGAAACTAAATGGATCAAGACCGAATGGTGGTCAAGACTGGGTGGTTGGATGAAAAGGAACTGTTGGATCTCGATCGGATGGTTGAGAGTGATCTACAGGGAAAAAGGAAAGTGAGTAAGGGGGGATAAGGTCAAATAAACTAAAAACTAGAGTAATTAGAACTAGTAAAGCATTATTTACATGAAACTGAAGAGATACTTAAAATAAACCCAAAGCGAGGGTAGATCAGTCGATATGCGGCACAAAATCCTTAGAATTGGCGACTGAGAGGGTGAATCTGGAGGATTCATCACCACACCAAACTTAAGCGTTGCTCGTCCCAAGGAATGAAAAACCCCAAGACAGTCGCCAAAATGCATGCATGTTGGTCTCGTAATTACCTCACCTTCATGCAAGTGTCAAAATTTTCACAAAAAAGAGAAAAGGAAAATGAGGCGAAACAAAATTAGGGCAAAAACATCAGAAATCCTTTGAATTGGTGACTGAGGATGAGTCTGGAGGATTCATCACCACACCGAACTTAAGCGTTGCTCATCCCGAGAAATGGAAATCTTAAAACGGTCACCAATGAAATCGCTCATCTCATGATTGCCTCATCCTATTGTCATATCGTAATTTTGTTCATGGCTCAGATCGATACAACATCAAAGCTTCCTTAGATCACGGGATACATCTTATGATATCCTCATTTCTGAGTTCACTTTACTGAAGTATTTCCTTCTCACTCTCTGTTGTATCGGTCATGTTAAAAAGTTTTATGAGACTTTGAACAGACCCACATAATCAACAGAATGCATATGATCTGTCACTGGTTAATGAAAAAGGAAAGAATGGGGGTATGATCAAGAGATAAGAGTCTCTCCTCTAATTGACTCAAGACTCTATAATTGGTGATTCATCAAGACACTTTGAATATTTGTGCACAAAATTGGTTGACTTAGCCTTACTCCCGATTTTTTTCTAAAGGTAGCTCAGAAGTGTGTATAGGTTGGCTTAAGGCTTTTGGCTATTTTACCTCTTCAGGAGGAGGTAAAGGGTCATTTTTGGATCCTTAGGGTCTCACTACCAGTCACGACACATATGCCTTTGTGAGGGCAGATAATGTATTGTCCGGGCAAGAACTTTATCAGTTATCCTTATTTAGGGCACAACTCTCATGTTTTTATTCACACTCTAGCTTTTATTCATTCTCACTTGGCTTGGGAAAAAGGGAATTTTTGGATTTTTGTATATTTGGGTTGCCAAGCCTCTTTTTGGAATCGGGGTAGATTTTTCGCCAACATCGGTAAGTGCACAATCATCATTGTATACTCTTTGAATCAAGAAAAGAAGGTGATACACCCCTGTTATGTATTTAGAGGTATGGAAGAAGAGGTAGTGGAAAGAGGGGTGTGGTGTACCACACCGAACTTAGAGTTCGACAAAGTTCTAGTTTACACTAGAAAAAGGTGTGGTTTACCACACCAAACTTTGAGTTCGGAAGAGGTGTGGCTTACCACACCGAACTTAAAGCTTTGGCATGATTGGTGAGTGGAGGGATATGAAAAATGAAGGAAGAAGTGTAGAAGAGAGTTCGGATCATGATGCAGTTTGCTTAGCAATTCCATGTCATGAGTCTCTTTTATCCATCACACTCTGCTCAAAAAGTTACATGATAAGACATCAAATGAGAAATACTTACAACAGATCCATTAATCAGTTAGAGGCGCGATTTACTTGATCTATCTCAGTCTTATTGCAGTGTATCATCTTTATGGAAGATATGACATTAGGGTTCATGGACTTATATGAGATGAAATCATTTATCAGTTAGTTTTAAGAATTTGTTCCTCATGGATTTGCAACAAAAAGAGGTGATGACAAAAGATTCAAAAAGCAAAAGCCGACTAGGTAAAGTATTTATTTAAGGAGAAAAATGATAAAGCGGAAAAAAAATTGTCAAATAAAAAGAAGTAAAGGTAGAGGGTGGAATGGAAGTCATACCACCCGCCCTCCACCTCAAACTTATGAGTTTTCTCATTTCTGAACAAATACTAGGTTCGAGATGGAGGGGAAGTGTTACACCCCGATCTCACAATTTCCAACAAATCATGAGATTAGGGCGTAAGATAGGATTTATATTTAACACAAGAACACCCTTATCTTTTTCTTTTCTTTTAAACTCTTGATTCATCGCATTGAACCACATAACATCATAACAAGGAATATGAACATTTTCATTACTAATCAAACTTGAACAGAAAAGGTACATATATAAACATTCATGATGTCTTTCACAACTTGTGCTCATAAAACTTGTTAATTAGCATACATATCAAAGTGGAACAACATTACACATCGTATTTACAACTCTCTCTCTTATCTCTTCTATAGGACCTAGAGTGACAAGGACCGACTGACTCAACTAATCTCATACTTGACTCTTGTGGCAGATCTACACTGAAGCTCTGATCATCTTCAAGTCCACGCGATTAACCCTAAAATGTTTGAGTAGAGGGGTGAGCCTACTCGCTCAGTGAATGAATACTTCATGGAAACAGACTAATGCACTAATGTGATCAAAGATATAATTTGATTAAACAATATGAAATTTAACAACAATAAATACTACACTGAGCAGTTCTAAAACAATATAATTGAAATAGCACATTTCTAAGCATCATCAGGTATTTCAAGTAGTTAAACAGTTATATAAATTTACTGTGATCCTATATGATTAATTATTCATTTATTATTATGCCCTAAATATATGCAGTGTACTCTGCATATAAAGATCCGCAACAAGTTCATGCTACGGCCCCACCGTACAAGACTTAGCGACACACCCGGGAATGCTAAGTCTGACGCCAGCCCCGTTCTGCCACAGGACCACAGGCTCTCCGGCCTACAGGCTCTCCGGCCTCAATGCACTACTCCGAGTGCTCTCTCGACTCCTCCTACTAACCTGAGCACACAGACGGAGGGTCACAGGGTTACCTTCGCGACTCCGCACGAATGGTGTTAGATAACCAAGTTTTCTGGTAAAACCACAGTGCCATTGTGACACAAGCACAATTGTTGTTAGACACTGCCCTTTTTCTCTTTCCTCGTTTGTCCGCGACACACGCACGGATGATGTTGCAACACGAGTTTCACCCCAAAGCTGCAGATACCACTTTTGGGGTTCTACGGTGTTAGGGCACCTATGTCTATACTTGATTAACAAATAAATAATTAAACAGGAAAAATACAATAAATAATTAAACAGGAAAAACACCGTTCATACTTATTTCACATTCCTAACATAACTTGAAAACACATTTACATCATTTGTACTCAGTAACATCCCTTTCTAGGGCATGTCATATCTCAACACCTGCAATTTCCGAGATGTGTATATATTGAAATGTAAGAAGCCCTGCAGTATGTAGATAACATTTCAGAGAGAATAAGCATATAAAGTTAAATGCACTAGAAACATACAATTTAACAATTAAGCATCACCACATCTCATATCGAGACCTTTCAATTTACCATAGCATGATTCATTGAACACCCTATCCTTAGGGTTTCATTTACCATATTCATTCATCACATGCCAACACCCTACTCTTAGGGTTGCATTTGCCTCATTCACCTTTTCATTTACCTCATTCACTTGTCACATGGCTCTCATAATGATTTCATAAGATATAAGCATTCACTAAATAAAGATTGTATTCAACAAATCGTATGCAATCAATTTAGACATGAAACCATGGAAATTTAACTAAATTTAGGTTTTCCATATCATCACTGCGATATCATGTATCCAGAATAAGATTCAATTAAGATAACTCACGAGGTACATCCTAACCACATATAGGATTACTAGTTCTTTTCAAACAGGTTGAAACCCTAGCGATATCCCAATTAGGTCAAACCCTAATTACATCATTTGATATAAATCTAAAAGCATCCTCAATAGGAAGTGTTTCATACGTATCTGATATGAATCTACCATTTAGGAGTCATTCAAACAGAGAAGGAATCCATATCATATCAATTTACAATAACTTAAATCAAATGGACATTTCAGGATTTAGAATTCACAAGCTAAGCATTTAGGGATTTGGATGTTATAATCAAATTCGTGCATTAGAATGTTTGAAGGAAGAACCCACTCACCCTAAGGTGTGAAAACACCTCACAACTGCAGCTCAACTCAGGGAATTTCGAATTCCCATCAAAACCCTAGCAAATCTCCCGATTCTTCTTCTATTCAACTCGGAAACCTTGAAAAAGAGGAATTATGAAGAAAGGGTGAGAAAAGAGGGAATTTCGACCTCCTCTTGGATCAAATCAGAGATGGACGGAATCTTGACATAAGAGAGAAGATTCACCATAAAAGTCTATGCAAGAAATCCGAACTTACTTGATTTCATCCTTCCTGGAGTCGCAAAACCCTAATTCAGCAATTTCCCCCACTTTCTTCACTCAAGCCCTAATTCTCCCTCTCTCTCTAGAAGCTCGTTTCTCTGGAATGGATGACGAGAAATGAGAGCTGTGTGTGTGTTTGGTTGACCTTATAAGCTAATTTGAGCTGCTTGGGTCAATTGCAAATTGACCCAACACTCAACTTTAACTATATTAGCTGAATATTCAACTATACAAAAGTTACTGTAATTCGTTTATTTCAGAGATCAAAACTTCTCCAAAAATTATGAGAATTTAGCACGTTATTTATAATTGATCTATAAAGCTTCAGTTAAAATTTGAGAGCATTTGGAGTTACCAATAATTAATTAAAAATCGAACAGTGCACTGCTATATTGCAGTCTGCAGAATATTCGGCCGAGTTTGTCCTGCACAAAACTCGACCGACACCCTTACTGTAGGGATTCAAAAGTCATCCAAAAATTACGCCAATTTAACAGAGTGTCTACAATTGTATTTATCAAATACTGGTAAAATTTGAGATCAATTGGATATACAAATAAAAAGATAAAATTCAATTACCACACTGCTATATAAATCTGAAATTGTGATCGGTCGAGTTTGAAACTCGGCCGATAAACAGGTCAGAGCATTCTTCAAAAATTCTGATATTTTTCAATGTTGTTCAAATTTTATATATCTAAATCATATCCAAATTTGAAGTAAATCAGAGTTACACATAAAATACTAAAAATCATTTAGTGAGACATTCTACTTATCAAATTCTGTATTCATGCATCATCAAAACCCTATTTTTGGGCCGATTAGGGTTTATGTTTCTCAAACCCTAATTCTCAAGACCAAAGAACATTTAGACTTCTTATCATAGTTAAAACATCCTAATTGTTATCGTTATTAATTATATTTCAAGAATGATTATTCTAATTAATCTTTGTGATTGTCTAGGTAAACCCTAGTTTACCAGTTAAGCTCAGATGGGGTCGTAACAGGAAGGGTTGCGTAGTGTTAACCAGGTGGTCCTCGTAGTTGAAAGAAGGTCCGAAAAAGATGTCGCACAATAGTCGGCGCTGAGAGTGAGGGAGTGGCCTGAACAACCTATTGACTGGGTGGTTGTGGCAACTCAAATAGGTTTTCTAGATGATTTGGATGCATATTTCCTTCGCCTCTTTGTCTGTCCAAAAGAATCCATAGTCCTTCCCCCATCAGTGGGGGAGGTAAAATATAAGAAATTGAGACTGGAGGTGTAACATCCCTGACCTGGGTTATGAGTTAACCCTAGGTGTTTTGCCTAAATATGTAATTAAATCTTTGTGATTAACTCTGAGCATGTAATTAAATTCCCAGAAACGTATATTTCAGTATTTGCTCCTTGTTATTTTAAAGTTGTAGCATTGTTTTGATATACAGGGACCTATGTGCAATTTACCCAGTTAAAAGGGTTAGCTTGCAATTTGCACATGATGAGATGTTCCTCTGATGTTGAGACATCATGAGAATCTCTTTGGCAAAGTTTGAGGGATTTCCCAAGCTAGAGCACCAAGGTGCAGCTGTGGAAGCAATCCCAGGGCTTGAAACCCTAATTTGGGGTAAAATGCAATTTACCCAAATAAAGGGATGCAATTTGTAAAGAATGTCATCTAAAGTATCTTTTTAGACTCTTGCCATCATTTAGAGAATAAATGATGAGGAATTCACCTCAATTGAGTTATCAAGTTAAGAAATAGGCTTTGTGATTGAATAATCAGGGTATATGTGCAATATCCCTTTAAGTATGAACTTTATTATTAGATTGTTCTTCCTTGCCTTCTTTTCTATAACTTAAGATAAGGTTTGTCCTTAGAATAAAGAGGAAGGGACGAGCAAGTAATAAAGGAAGGACTTAGTTGGAATTAAGGGAAACTTATGAACTAATGTTGAAAATCCTACCCCATGTATATAAGCTCTCCTTCCCTTAGTTGCAAGGGAACTCACCCTTCGTTCCCTTACTGTTTCATTTCACCAAAGACGACCAAGGACTTCCTTGGAGCTAAGGAGGACGACCAAGGGGTGCAAGGTAGGTTTAAACCCCTATTCTTGCCTAATTCCATGGTTAAAACTCGAATTCAAGGTCATCTTCATGGCTAACTCTTGAAACCCTACCTTTCTAGCCGTCTCTTTTCATCCTTCCTTGGCGTTTTCACCTTGGCCAACCTGAGGGAACTCAAGGACGCCATTAGAGCTTGGAGCTCAAGAAGCAAGCTTTAGGCGGGTTTTATAACTCTAAACCTATGCTTTACTATGTGCATCTTTATATGCGTTGTGATGATAGCTCTTAGTGTTTCCCTACTTTTCCCTGCTATTTTGCAAGAAAACCCGTGGGATATCTGTACTGTTCTTGAGCTAGAAGATGAAGGCGTGATTTCCAAGAAAAACCCACCGCTTTTCTTTTCCTTAAATGGTCCTAACAGTTTGCTCTCTCGGACTCAAGACCGCGAGGTGAGCAAACGGTCTCGAGACCGCGACAGGGCAAACGGTCTTAAGACCGTTTGGCCCCGTTGACCGAGCGTGGAACGTATAAGAAATCTGTTCCTAATTATATAGGCTAATTACCCTCAAAATTTGGGAGGCTAACTCCAAAGGAATCAGGAGATATGACCTTTTTAAGTAACAACTTTATTTGAATTTATTCCTGATTCTCAAACGGTCTGAAATTGCCTTTTTGGGCAAACGGTCTCAAGACCATGTAAGGTCGTTGACTAAGCGTTGACCGTATGAGATTACTGTTCAAAATTATGTTAATTAACAACTCACCAAGTTTGATGGTCTAATTCCAACCGGGATAAGAGTTGAAGGGTGAATACTAGGGCTAACCCTAGATAAAATCAGTACTGAAATCATGGTGACCTAATTAGGGTTTTTAGGGTTGATTGACCTAAACGGTCTCAAGACCGTTTGGGGGTCACCAAACGGTCTCAAGACCGCGAGGGCAATCAACCAAGACCGTTTGGAGGTCTGGGGTCAAGGATAGTTGACCAATTGAAGGTACAACTACACCAAATTACATTGCAATTAAATATTGACATGATCATCAACTCAATGGGTCAGACCTTGATGAATTTGCACTAGAATCCAAAATTTGGATGGGCAAACGGTCTCAAGACCGTTTGGAACTCATCCAAACGGTCTCAAGACCGAGAGGACAATCACCCAAGACCGTTTGAAGGTCTAGGGTTGAGTAATTTGACCAATTGAGGACCCAATTGCAAATAAGTTATTAATTTAATCAAAATTCTGTTTTGTGGTTCAATCATGGTTCAACCCCTATCAAATCACCTTAGACTTTGATGAAATCTTGGGAAAACGGTCTTAAGACCATGTGGGGTCCACCCACATGACCTCAAGACCGTTTGGGCCAAGTTTGGGCCCAATTGGAGCTCAATTGAAGGGTTCAACCTTGTGTTGATGCACACTGTTGAGTGTTGATGGGTGAACATTGATAGACCCTAATTGAATCGATTTCAACCATAATTGGTTAACCATTATGGGTCAAATGAATGACCAAGTGATCAAGCATAATCTTAATTGACTAAATCCATAAGTGGTAAACATAGCTTTGACCATTTGAGGGCTTCAATATGGGTTGACATTATCGGTTGCATCTTTGAGCCTTGTTGAAGGACCAAGCGGCTGAGACCATGAGAGCCTCGCGGTCTCAAGACCGTGAGAGGGCTCGCGGTCTCAAGACCGTGAGGGGGCTCACGGTCTCAAGACCGAGAGGAGGCTCGCGGTCTCAAGACCGCAAAGGGCCTCGCGGTCCTGAGGTCAAAGAAGGGCAAACGGTCTTCATGACCCTCGCGGTCTCAACTCAAATTGGTCTTCGCGGTCTCAACTTTAACTTGAACCAATGGGAGGCTTCGCGGTCTTGAACCCTTGAAGAGGCTCGTGGTCTTGAAGCCTAAGGGGGCTCGCGGTCTTGGAGTTAGAAAGAGGCTCGCGGTCTTGGAGGGTCAAAGTGGGCAAACGGTCAACACTTTCAACCCATTTGATGATTAATGATTGAAATCAACCAATATGATTCAAGGTTGACCTCATTCAATCATTTGATGATGTAAATGGTTCAATGTTGCCCAAATCAAACCCTAATGATAATCTAGGATAGTAAGGGGTTATTTTACTAAGGTTTTTGACCATGATGATGATCAATGGGGTGAATTGCCAAAATACCCCTGAAGGGTCAATTGAGTTATACCTTACTCAAATTCAAACTCTAATTACATGAGAATGATGTTTTTAGTCATAATGACTCTATCCAACTTGATCTAGTCTAATGTTATCATCAACCATTAGTATGATGAAAGAGAAAGTACTTCTAGAGAGAGAAAGTACCCTAGAGAGAGAAAGTAACTCTAAATCACATAATGATGATGTTTTTGGCTATGTTAGCCTATGATGACTCAACCCAACCTGTTTTAGAGTAATGTTGACATCACCTAACCTTATGATGAGAGAGAAATTACTTCTAGAGAGAGAAAGTACTTCTAGAGAGAGAAAGTACTTCTAGAGAGAGAAAGTACCCTTTTTAAGTGGAAACTCAATTGAAGCATCCCCAATACACAGAAATGAGCATAATTAGGGTATGATCCACCTGTGTGAGATCATAGAAACCCTAATTATGATAAATGATGAACCTTTAACTAAACCAAGAGCATCAATGAAGATGTTACTCATACATGATGATGTTATGAGTTTAATTCACCTTGATGTGAATAGTAAACCCTAATTCAAGGGTGATGACATGTAATGTGAATAGTAAACCCTAATTCAAGGGTGATGACATGTAATGTGAATAGTAAACCCTAATTCAAGGGTAATGGCATGCTTTTGAGTATTAAACTCTATTTGATATGAATTAGAGATTTAACTCTTATGACAAGAGTAGGAAGTACATTCCTTATTGTTGCATTACCTTTATCAGATGTATTAACCATGCAGGTTCTGATATGAAGGTAATCATATCCAGGAATGGATGTTGATGTTATATTCATTAAAGGCATGTTGTTAGCCTTATGAATAAGTAAAGTAATCTGATGCCTTGCCAGTGGCATCCTATGCTGATAATGGGCTATGAGAGCCATGAATACCATCAAGGTCATGCCTTAGAGATGACTTGTGATGAGGATAATGAGAAATGATGATTGATATGAGTTAGGCCTGTTACATTTAGTATTCTTCTTTTATAGCTGCTATGCTATTGTGATTGTTTGCAGAACAATGTATGCTGTTAAAGAATACTGAATGTACCTAACTAATCAAGTATAATGTAGAGCCCTGATCATAGATCCATCATTGTTAGAAATTAAATGATGGTGAAATAGGTTTTCCTCAGGGAACTCCTGGAGCACATACTTTTGAGTATGTGGGGTACATGGATGTGTAGAACCTTACATCCTAGTGTAGGAAAGTGATGTAGATGTGGAATCCATCCATCCTTCACTATAGTTCCATACCGTATCAGTGGTAGGTAAACATGAAACCTCCTGATAACGAAGAAAGCACAGATATCCGTATCAGTGGTAGGTAAATATGAAACCTCCTGATGACGAAGAGAGTACAGAACGTCACTGTGACTCTAGAATAGTGAAGGACCAGTTTACCCTGGTGAGCTATAGTAGTAGAGACATGAGATGTCCTACAAGTGATCCTCTTACTTACTGAGGAAGGTGAAGGTCATGAGAATCCGGCTCTCTTAATGACCTATGTATGATACTGATGTGACTTCACAGTGATCAGTTGGAGTATGAGTGGTAAGCCTCATCTCCACAGGGCATAATGTTGTTTGTAAAACATAATCAACCATGTAGTATAACTTGTTAGAGATGACTCCAAGTTAGTTGATTGATGTTACATTGCAATCATGTTGATATTCTCCATATCTCCTAAATTGTAGAGATCTTGTTATACCTGCAACTGTTATAGAATGCTTTGAAGGCTTTACTGTTAAGATATTCTTTGAAGTTATAATAAAGCTTCTGGCGAAGAGTTATAACTCTCGCTGGGACAATTATGTATAATTGTCTCACCCCGTAGGCTTCAACTTTTTAGGTGGACGTCGGAGACGAAGGAACCAGCCTACAGGTGATCAGTCTCAGCAGCAACATCAGGGGCAGCAGTAATCTCAGGTGGAGATTGTCCTGCCATATGGTGTAGTTAGAGTCAGTCCTATGTGTCCTCTGTACTCTCAGGTTTTGGAGTCTTTTGTTTAGTGATCTTGAGATTTTGTATCTTGATGTATATAATTACTCAAGAAGTAATTATCCTGAGATGTAAACAGTTTATCTCTCTTTATGAAAGAAGTTTTATGGATCCAAGTTCTTATCTCGAAAAGTTTTAATTTCCCGTGATTTTTGTCTTCCGCTGATTACCGATTCGCTTCCGCTAAGTTTTAATCGTGTTTATGTCATAGTTTGGAGATCAGAGCCCACAGGAGGGCTAGGTGAGTAGTTGATGCATTGCTTATTTGTGTCCTCCAGTTGTGGCTCGCCCTCGAAATTTAAAGTAAAACTGCTTTATCCAAAATGCAGAGCAGTCAATTGTGGGTCAGCCACTTGGACTTCCTCCTGTCCTGGGTCAGGTGGTGGATCCAGCTCAGGCTTCATTTCATCACCTAGCTTTTCTTGCGTAGGATATGGTAGCCAGGATGACATTTATTTATCAGAGGAGTCATTTTGAGAAGTATCATCATCTTTATCAACGTTGAAATTGATGAGAGTGTTGTTCTTCTTTTCAAAATTTTGTTTAGAATTTTCCTTGTAGAACATCCTTAATTCGTCCAAGTAAGTAGAAGAGGATTCGACTGGTAGAAAAAACTCTTGCTCGGGTAAAGGAATAATGGGATTCTGGGGTAGAGGTTCCAATGATGCTTCTTCATGGGGGGGATTAGTCCATGACATAATGTTTTGAAGGCTAGAATCTCCTGGTGACTCCGTTTCTTCGATGTTGGGACTAAAGTACTCCATTTCTGAGTCAAATTGTTGTTCGAGTACTTCATAGTACTCCTCTGGTTCTATTGAGTGCTCAGGAGGAGTTGCTATGGGAAGATTGAAACATGGCTCAGGTAAAAGACATATCTCAGTTTCTTGATTGTCAGGAAGGTCTGCTTCATAGGGGTGAATTTCTCTAAGTGGATGGGTTTGTGACTTGATGCCCTCCCATGGGCCCTTTTTATCATTACAAGAGTCTATGGAGATATCATGATCCATTCCAAAATTGAGAGGTAATTCATGTTTCTCTTCATAGTGCACTGTCAACTCGTTTAAGCGACTAGAAGGAGATTCAATAGAAAGATCATGCTCTTGTTCGAGGACTGGCTCCGTCTGGACTTCTTGTGGTGGTGGTAACTCAGGTAATATCATCTCATGAAAAGGACCGGTCGTAGGATTGTCATCTTGAGACCCGTCATCCTCCCTTGATTCTATTTCATCAGTGAGAGTGGTATGGTCCATTTCTGAATCAAGATCTTGATCAGTTCTGTAACATCCCTGACCTGGGTTATACTTTAACCCTAGGTGTTTTGATTAAGAAAGGTGATTAAATGCTTAATCCTATCTTGTGAAAAGTAATTAGGCCTCAAGAGGAACCTATGTTGCAATTCTAGTCCTTTTTGAACATTGTTGAAATCAATGTTTTGTTGTTTTGGACTAGAGTGCAAATTACCCAAGTTGAGGGGTTTAAGTGCAAATTGTGCATGATAATATGTTCCTCATGTGTTTAAGCATCCTGATAGTGAATATAATGCAGAGGTATGTCTTATGGAAGCCTGAGTACCAAGAAAGAGTTGATAAAGCAATGTTTGTGCATTAAAACCCTATTTTGGTGTAATGTGCAATTTACCCAAAACCTAGGATTCAATATGCAAATTACCACTTCAATAAGATCCCTAATGTTTCTTGACATCATTTAGAGCAAAGAAAATGAGTAGGGAGCCTCATTTGAATTAAGTTGGAGGAGAGAGAATCTTGATATTAAAATAATCAAGATTTAAGCCTAATTGGAACCCTAATTCAATTTAATGCAAAAATAAATAAAATAATTGAAGGGGCCTTCAACCAAAATTAATTTTGTTGGATTCAGATGTGTGTGGACGAGATTAATCCTTGCAAAGGCACGAGCATATCCTAAGGAGGTGAAATTCCACTCACCATTATTATAAGAAAAAGAAAACCCACTCACATATGGATATTAGTATAATATAATCTAAGGTGCTTAATTTGCTTTTCTTTAAATTGAAGATAATTGAGAGGAATAAGATGCAATTGGGATAGCCTCGTATCCAATGAATCAAAGGGGGAAGAGGCGGCACCAATTTTGGAATTAAATGCATTTTAATAATGCATTTTCTCTCTCATGGAATTTCTTATGAAAAAGACGCTTTCCTAGCCCAAATAAAGGCTTTTTCGGCACTTTCTTCTTCCCTTGCTTTGGATGAGCTCAAGGGAGCATAGGAGCATCAGTAGAACGAGATCCAACCTGTTGGTAAGTTCTTTACCTTGGTTCATCACAATTCCATGGTGGAAATTGAAAATAAATTATGGATTTCTTCTTAATCCGATCTCCTCTTCAACCCTAGCCAACTTTTTTCATCCAAAAGCTTGAGGACGAGCCTAGGGGGAGTTGAAAAAGATTCATCCACCATTGTTGGCGTGATCTTGGAGCTTTGGAGCTCATTTGGAGGCGGGTTTTATAACTTGAACCCTTGATTTTATTATTGCAATTAATTCCCTATCAATTGGTGATCAATTCTACATTTCCGAAATTAAGTTTGGTTGATTGATGCAATTTCCATGGAAATCACTGAAGGTTTCGTGGGATTATAGCTTGATGATGATGACATCATCATAAGCAAGCACCTCACCAAATATCAAAGCCAAACGGTTTCAATTAGTTGCTCATGCGGTTTCACCAAAACCGTTTGAGAGCAAATGGTTTGAAACTATTTGGGGGAAAACGGTTTCAAAACCATTTGAGATGGTTGACCAAGGGTTGACCGTTTGATATTCCTGTTCAAAATCATGTTGGTTGATAACCCTCCAAATTTGAGGGATTAACGCCAAAGGAATCGTGAGTTGAAGGCTAATCAATTAGGGAAACCTAATTGGATTAAGTGCTGATTTTTAATCTGATTAACTTGACCTTTTTTGGAAAACGGTTTCAAAACCGTTTTAGATGGTTTACCAAGGGTTGACCGTTTTATATTACTGTTCATAATCATGTTGGTTGATGACTCACCAAATTTTATGGATTACCTCCAAAGGAATCGTGATTTGAAGGCTAATGAATTAGGGAAACCTAATTGGATTAAGTGCTGATTTTTAATCTGATTAACTTGACCTTTTTGGGAAAACGGTTTCAAAACCGTTTGATATGGTTTACCAAGGGTTGACAGTGTGATATTACTGTTCATAATCATGTTGGTTGATGACTCACCAAGTTTTATGGATTAAATCTAAAGGAATCGTGAGTTGAAGGCTAATCAATTAGGGTAACCTAATTGGATAAAGTGCTGATGTTTAATATGATTAACTTGACTTTTATGGGAAAACGGTTTCAAAACCGTTTTATATGGTTGACCAAGGGTTCACCGTTTGATATTACTGTTCATAATCAAGTTGGTTGATGACTCACCAAATTTGATGGATTAACTCCAAAGGAATCATGAGTTGAAGGCTAATCAATTAGGTAAACCTAATTGAATTAAGTGCTGTTTTTCAACCTGATTTAACTTGACGTTTTGGGCAAACGGTTTCAAAACCGTTTGAGATTGTTGACCAAGGGTTGACCGTTTACGATTACTGATACTAATTATGTTTTTTATTGACTCACCAAATTTGAGGGATTAATTCCCAAGGAATCATGAGTTGAAGGCTAATCAATTAGGCAAACCCTAATTGAAATTAGTGCTGAAATTCCAATGAGTTAATTTGATATTTTGGGTGGATTAGCCCAAACGGTTTCAAAACCGTTTGGGGATCACCCAAACGGTTTCAAAACCGTTTGGTGGTCACCCAAGACCGTTTGGAGGTCTAGGGTTGACTATGGTTTAGTGTTTGAAGATCCAAAGATGGGGTATGAACCCTAATCGGTTAAATGCTGATTTTACAGTTGATTGAGATGATGTTTTGGGTTGATTAGCCCAAACGGTTTCAAAACCATTTGGGGATCACCCAAACGGTTTCAATACCGTTTGGTGATCACCCAAGACCGTTTGGAAGTCTGGGGTTAAGTATAGTTGATCAATTGAAGGTCCAAAGGTACCAAATCATATTGCAATTAAGTGTTGATTTGTTGATCAACTCGATAGACCAAACCTTGATGAAATTTCACTAGAATCCAAAGGTTGGTTGAGCCAAACGGTTTCAAACCCGTTTGGAGCTCACCCAAACGGTTTCAAGACCGTTTGGTGGTCACCCAAGACCGTTTGGAGGTCTAGGGTTGAGTATGGTTAGGTGTTTGAAGGTCTAAAGGTACCAAGTTGATTTGCAATCAAATGCTGATTTGGTGATCAATCCAATGATACAAATTTTAATTGGTTGACTTGGATTATGATGTGGACATGGAAAAATGGTCTCAAGACCATTTGTAGGTCATCCAAACGACCTCAAGACCGTTTGGGGTCAGGTCATACCCAATTTGGATGATGGTTTAATGGTTTCAAAGTAACTAGTCTTACATTGATTAGTATTGATGGAACATCGATTCCAAACCCTAATTCAATTGAATCAAACCCTAATTGATGACCAATGGAGGGTTAATTGAGGGTCAAATCAGTTGAAGGTTGACTTATTTAACTCAATTGAACTATGAGTATAGGTCCAATTGATGATAGGTTCCATGAATTCAATGATTGAAGGAATCAACATTGAAAACCGTAATTCAATTGGATACCTTAGGTAATGGAGGTCCAATGTGATTGAATATTTGGGAATGAAGATGATGAATGTTCTATTATTCCAATAATGATTAGTAATGATAATCCATGAAGGTACAATGGTTGAAACCCTAATAGTACCTAAGTGCTTAAGTGTCAATTAAAGGATGAATCCCTAATTGCTTATAGGACCAATGACTTGATACACTATGTTAACCATAGTAGTATGTAATCAAGAGATTCCAAGTATTATCCCTATTTGCGATCGGGACCAGGGCTCTCTCTCTCTAGGGTTAGCTCCACCCTCTCTCTAGTCATCTCCGGTGGCTGCTGCTGGGGGGAGGGGGGTGCTTCCTTGGCACCTTCCTCCCCCTGGCCCAGATCATCCTCGAGTCACCTCCGTCATAGCAGTTCGACTCCAGTGCCATGGTTATCAACCTCGTGTTGGGGCTCATCATGACGGGTTGGGGTGGGCGTGATGCGGCTCGTTGAAGACTGGCGTTTGGAGCTGGCGGCATCGTCTTGGCCGACTCCACCCCGTTCAAGAGAGACGGATGGAGAGGAGCTGGCTCTATGGATTTTGTCTTCGAGTGCTACTCTGCCGCCGCAGATCTAGAAGGGGTTTTGTATCCCTTCCTGCCTCTATACCTCCCCGTTGCCAGCCTCGGTGCCAGGTTCTACTGATCAGAGCTGTGTTCCCTTGACTCGCTGGCTTGATTCATGCTCCGGGGTCTCTGCTGTGGCGGCGGCGTGTGCTTCCAGGCTACCTCACCTCCAGATTTTGGTGCGCGGGTTACTCTGTTGTTCCTCACGACGGGCGGTTGCTTACAGGTGCTAGTCGTCCTCGAGTCGTCGATTGCTTCCTTGCATGTGCTGACCGTCAGCTGAGCTAGGGTTCAAGCCCTGGTGCGGGCTGGCGACCATGGCGGCGGGTGGTCTGGCGGCGTTCTCCAGATTTGATGGTGCTTCCCCATCTAGTTTCTGGTGATGCCTCCTCACCCTGCTGGCGGTTCGGCCTTAGTCGCCTTCTCAGGTGTTCCCTCTGATATGGGAGGACGCTTGCAGACTGCGTGGTGGTGCTGGTTCCCTCCACGGGGAAAATCCATGGAACATCCTTAAGATGTTCGACGGAATGCTACTTGCATTCAGCAGTGTTTGTAAGCAGTATTTCTGGTGTGGCATGAAGGACCCTTGCAGGACAACATAGGTTGTTGCTTTCGAGGATTGAAGCTTGAAGGATTCCCTAAACTTGGCATGTCACCACACCTTGTGGGTGGTTTGATTGTTAGTGATGATGTGCAAAGCGGCAAAGGCTGATCTCAATCTTTCCTCCTTGATCGCTCTTCTAGGCAAGAATGCTCGGTTCCTGCTGGATCTATGGTTCAGGCTGCTTCTTAAAGATGTGTGATGTATAGAGATCCTTTGTCAGGTGTTATCCTAACATGGATCATGGTTTCTAGCGACTAGAGCAGATCTGCAACTTCAACAGTTGATTCTGGATCGAATAACGGTTGTATGAGCTATATTGAACTGTCTTACCATTTGTGGGTGTGCTTTTTGTATGTATGGCAATTCAAGATAGTTCTTCTTCTGGTAGGAAAGTCTGGAACTAGTTGCTTGGATTTTTAGGTCTTCTTCTTTTCCTGGTTTATCTTGAGGATCCAGTGTTTCCCCCTGCGTGGGGCACTAGTTTCATTGCTAAGATTCATTTTGTTGTCTTTTGTGATGTAATGGGGTACCATGTGCCTAAATTTTTGGTAATATATAGCAACACACATTTTAGACTGACCAAAAAAAAACCATAGTTGTATGTACTTGATTGAAGGGTTGATTTAACCTAATCAAATTGAGAGAATGATGAAAAGGAATTCATACATGAGTATTGATCATGTGATGGATAGGGTATGATCCTTAATAAAGGGGTCATGAAACCCTAATCAAGAAGGTTGTTGAGCCCTAACCTAAATTTAGAGCAATATCAGATGTAACCCAAACCCAGGGTAATGTCGTGACTCTAAACCAAGATAATAAAATGTGAATCCCTAATTGAGGTTGATTCAATGTGAACCCTAAATGAGGTTGACTCCATGTGAATCCCTAATTGAGGTTGATTCCATGAGAAACCCTAATATTGGGTAATGGGACATGAGAAACCCCAAAGTGATGTGAATAGTAAGCCCTAACCCTATTAAGGGAATAGTGGTGTTACTATTATATTACAAGAGATAAAATGATTAGATGTTGCCTAGTGATAGGTGACAAGATGTTGAATGGCCCTGTGAGCCATATGATTAGATGTTGCCTAATGAGAGGTGACAAAATGCTTTATGGGCTTTATGAGCCATGAGAATAATTGTAGTATAGTAAGAGGCACCAAGATGAATAATGATGGGTCGAAGGAAATTTATATTCCACGATCCATGTAATCAGGATTGGTTAGAGTCCAATGCATGGCTGTGTAATCAGGTTTGGAGAAATCCAATACCTGGCAGAGGTGTAATGCCTGTAATCAGGGTTGGTTAAAGTCCAATGCCTGGTGGTGTAATCAGGTTTGGAGGAGTCCAATACCTGGCAGAGGCTCAATGCCTGTAATAATAACACAGGATTGGCTAACTCCCAATACCTGGAATGCACAGGATTGACATAGATCAATACCTGGAATAATAACACAGGATTGGCTAACTCCCAATACCTGGAATGCACAGGATTGACATAGATCAATACATGTAATAATAACATAGGATTGGCTAACTCCCAATACTTGGAATGCACAGGATTGACATAGATCAATATCTGGAATAATAACACAGGATTGGCTAACTCCCAATACCTGGAATGCACAGGATTGACATAGATCAATACCTAGAATAATAACACAGGATTGGCTAACTCTCAATACCTGGAATGCACAGGATTGACATAGATCAATACCTGGAATAATAATACAGGATTGGCTAACTCCCAATACCTGGAATGCAGAGGATTGACATAGATCAATACCTAGAATAATAACACAGGATTGGCTAACTCCCAATACCTGGAATGCACAGGATTGACATAGATCAATACCTGGAATAATAACACAGGATTGGCTAACTCCCAATACCTGGAATGCATAGGATTGACATAGATCAATACCTGGAATAATAACACAGGATTGGTAATAACCCAATACCTGGAATAGTTGCACAAGATTGACATACATCAATACCTGGAATAATAACACAGGATTGGTAATAACCCAATACCTGGAATAGTTGCACAGGATTGACATAGATCAATACCTAGAATAGTTGCACAGGAATGACATAGATCAATACCCGGAATAATAACACAGGATTGGTAATAACCCAATACCTGGAATAGTTGCACATGATTGACATAGACCAATACCTGGAATAGTTGCACAGGATTGACATATATCAATACCTAAAATAATTGCACAAGATTGACATAGATCAATACCTGGAATTGTTGCACAGGATTGACATAGATCAATACTTGGAATGGATACACAGGAATAATATAAATCTAATGCTTGTACTAGTTGCACAGGATTGGTGTAATCCAATGCCTGGAATACTTATATAGGATTGGTATAGACCAATTCATGAATAAGACATGATGATGTACACTCTCATTTCCATTATAACCAAAATTTGTTTAGCAGATTGGCTAAGGCTAGAAAGTTGAAACAAGAATGTCTCATGGGTGACATATCAAGATAATGAGTGTCAAAAGAGAAGTTTGATATGATGGTATAATATGGAGGATAAATGATATACATGTTCTTCCTATTCCTTATTAAGAGAATGCTTTAAACTGCTTATCATATGCCCAGTTTTATATCCTTAATTGCAATAATAATGTTTTGGTGGAGAGTTATATCTCTCGCTGGGGCAATTTACAATTGTCTCACCCTCGTGGGATCCAACATTTTTAGGTGGATGTGGACAAAGAGGCAGATACTCTTTTGTAGGAAAAGGAAAGCAACAACTTGGACAGCAGTGAGATCTCAGGTGGAGGCACTGACTGTCAAGTCATATAGATAGTTGTCCTATGTGTCATCTCTGTACTCTCAGGTCCTCGAGATTTATAGATAGTGCTTTTATCATCGACTTGAGATTTTGGCTTGATGCCTCAAGGTTTTATGTTGTCTGTACATAATGTTGATAGGACAGCTGATGTTGTAATTCCTCGAGAAGAGATGGAACAAGTCATGTACTTTTGAACCAGGATGTAATTGTTATACTATGGTTCTTGTTATAAGAGTTTCCTATGATTGGGTCTCTTTGCAAAAAGTTTTAATTTTTAGTGATTTTCAGTAATCCGCTGCGAATGATACGCTTCCGCATTGGTTAATCTTGTGTTTTGTAAGTTGGATGCCACAAGTTCTATCCTCGAAGTTTGTCCCTAGATCAGCTGAATTATCAGAAATTTCTTCATAAGGATAGTTCAGATCTTGTTCCAAAAATGGAGACATTTGATTCTCATGCGTAAAAGACATATCTTTATTTGAATCAGTCACATATCCATCTGAGTCTGACTACGAAGGAGTGTGGAGTCCTTGCGACATTGACCCTTCTTTTATGGAGTTTATTAATGAGACAACTGAAGTTGAAAAGATTTTTTCATTGAGTGAATCAATTGTCTCCAATTTCTCTTCAATGGTTGGATTTGGGTCCATGAAGTTAGAAGGTGGGTAATTGTTGAAGTTTATTTCCAGTTGATCTCCTGACTATAGAGAATCCCCATATTGGATACTCATCCTTCCCTCTAAGAGCATAGTGCATGAATCATTATCCAAGTCAGACCCCGACTCAGATGTAATTCCTTTCCTCATGACGTTATGAGTAAATCATCTTTGAGTTCAGTTGTTAGCCCTAAGGATAGTTCCTCACCTTGCACTAATGCCTGAAGATCATTGGAATGCATATCCCACATGATTTTATAATCATCATCATAATCGATTGCAAAATGTGAACTAGGGGAGTGCTTGGTTGAAATTGGTGGTTGTTCTACATGTTGCTCAGGAGCGTTGATAAGTTGTGTAAGTTGATCAAGATCGGCTATCAACTTCTTGATCACGGATGTCTGATCAGCTAGTTGTTGAGCCACCGATGTCTGTAGAGCACGTAGTTCTTCCATCAATGTGTGTTGATCTTCATGCACTTCATCGTCTTCCAAGTTCCCTTCTACATTGTAGTCCACGCCTTGAAATCCACCATAGTTAGGTTTTTCATAGTAGCCTCCAGGGTGATACGAACTATAACTCGCGTTATATCCATAGTTGTATGAAGAGGCTGCTTTGAGTTTCCCAGCTATCCGATTCATGATTACTTGACGCAGGGCCATTACATAGATAGGGGGGACATTGAAGCAGTAAATCGATGTATGAGAATAGTCACCACATAGTTGACATCTGACGGTTGGTGGTGTCGACTGCTTCATTTTGAAGAGAGTTGGTACCTGAAATCAAAGAAAGAGTTTATCAAGCTTGACCAACCACTTCAAATCCAAGAAGATATGCGAGATTAAGCCCTTCACTTTTTAGATTTTTGAAAAGAAAATGGAAAACCCTAGAGAAACCTAAATCGACATAGAATTTGAAAAAGATGATTCTTATACCGTTGTCCCCGGCAACGGCGCCATTTTTTGATGGAGCTAGAACTTACACCAAAAGATTACTCTTCCAATGGAAGTCCTAATATGCACTAAAAACCCTAGGGAGTTGATGTTCTCTCTAGGTTTACCTACAACTAGTGCTAGATAAATGCTCCAACCCCACAAGAGTGTGGAAGCCTTATCATAGTACAAATTTAGGATCGAACCCAAAGGACAACGTTAAGAATCTGAGTGTCTTTTTATCATTTCGTACCGATCTAAGTCAATCATCTAAGACTAAAAGTTTGATTTGAGTTATTTAACCTAAAACATGCAAAACTAAGGCAAGAATAAAAACTAGAGTAAGGATTAAAATCTAAGATTTAACAAATGATGATGGATCACTGGGGTGATGCGGGTATTCACCACCACTACACATGTATTGTACATGTACCAACCATAGCAAGACTTGTAAGCAAGATACATGGATGTTGTACAATACTGATGTCTTATAGGACAAGAGTAATGCACACAGCCTTCACAGGTTGAGTAACCCTCATCCGGTACATATCTATGTGTCAAAGAAGAGATGTAACCTCAAAAGAGAGAACCTTACTCAACCTCGTGAAATGTGTATCGAAAAACTAACAAGCGAGCGATAATTACCAATTCGATTAGTATCCTTATAGACTATCCCTCTTTCGAGAAAATAGCTATGAGAAATGTGGGAGTGTTGCAATGTCATCCATTCCCAAACGAATGGTCAAATACCTTGCAACACTCCCTCTGCGGAATGTGTTCCTTGACCCAGCAAGGTTGCACTTCCATATGTCAACTGGTTCCATTTCATAGTGCGGAAGTGCAACGATAGAGGTGAGTTTACTCCATCCCTCGGGAAGCGTTCCTAGATATCGAAACGGATGTGCAGTGGATACACACACCAGAAACCAACATTAAATCGGTATTCGAGTCCTAAGAGCGGTCGTAGACAAACCACAACGAAAGACAATAGATGCATACAAGAACGCGGACAACATTCAAGCATGTATGAAACGATTTAGTATTGAATCAGAAAGATAACATCTTTTAGTACAGATTACAAAACATGGGCAGTGGGGCTAGTCCCCACACCCCAGTGGATGAAACTACTCGCTCCTCATGCGAGAAACAAGAAGAAAGAGAAAGAGGGAGGAATCCACCATGGACTCGGTGCAGAAGGCAGTCGCAGCTCAGTGAAGATGAAGCGGTCTTCTACGTCGTGTCGGAGCAGATCTGGATATGGAACGGGAGACGCCAAGACAGTCTGGACAGTCTCTCTCACTCCATCTTCCTTCTCTTCTCAGTCTACTTGCTTGCAATACAGGCAGTTGGTGGAATGGAACTGGTGTAGACGGGACTGGATTTTGATCGGAACTGTATACTGGCAGCCTGTCGGCGTCCCAGAACCGATGTCCAAGTGAGGACCCTTGGGGTACTATTTATAGGAACATGGCAGACCATTAAACGGTCTTGGATCTTCTTTAAATAGTTTGGTAAAAACAATCTCTTCCAAACGGTTTCCAGCAACCACTCATACGGTCTGTGTTTGCTACTTTAGCAAACGGTCTTCAGGTTACTCATTCGGTTTTCATGTGACGCTCCATTCGGTCTTGCTTTGCAACAATTCCATGCGGTCTCACATGGAAATGGCCATGTGGTTTTCTCATGTGAATGCTCCATGTGGTTTGCTTGGTTGCCCATGCCTCACGTGAATAGCTTATTTGCATTTGATCTTCACGTGAGTAACTTATTTCAAACGGTTTCCAGCACGGTCTTGCATGTGGTCTTGCTTTGCAACAATTCCATGCGGTCTTGCGCTTATGCATTTTGTTGTTTTGGAAGTTGCAAGCTTCCTCACGTTCTCGCGTTCGTGGCTCAATTTGATAGTCCATTCAAACATGCCTTCTCAATAGTGCACATGCATTCACGTGAGCAATAATAGTTGCTGGCCATTTGGTTTTGAATGCAGTGCTCCAAGTCACGTGGGGCCATGCGTTCTCATCTATTCATGCAGTTTCTCATCCTAGCAGCATGCAATTTCGTAGCTCATGCGGTTTCACATCCCAGCAGCATGCGGTTTCGTAGCTCATGCGGTCTTGCCTTCACGGTTGTGTTCATGCAAGTCGTGAGAAGAAGATGATGAGGGCGGCGCTACTACTGGATCATAGCTGCTGTTGGTGAAGAGGATGGTGTCGGTGCTCACGGCGTTGCTTCGTGCATGAGCAATGGAGGAGATGAAGGTGGCTTCTGGAGCAGCTCGCAGCACCGGCAGAGGTGCTAGTTGCTGCTGCGATGGTAGAATCGACAGTGAGGTAGATGACGTCGGCGCTTGTGGCAAGCAGGCCATAATGGGCAGTGGTGGTGTCAGCGAGTAGGTCGTGGGCACTACTTGCGTGAGCTGCAGAGCATGGATGTCGACGTCGTAGGTACGGAGTTTGTGATTGGAGGCAGACGAGTGGGCGGCGTCGTTGCTGCTGACGGTGAGGTAGACGAATGGGCATCGTTGTTGCTGCTGACCGTGAGGTAGACGAATGGGCACCGTCGTTGCTGTTGACAGTGAGGTAGACAACGTCGACGCTTGTGGCAACAGGCTGTCGTGGGTAGCGGTGGTGTCAGCGAGTAGGTCATGAGTGCTACTTGTGTGAGCTATAGAGCGTGGATGTCGATGGTGGTGCGACCTGGGACTGGTGATGAATTCAGATGGCAGCGGCGCTGCTTGGTTTTGAGATTGAGAGAGAAAATGGAATGGAGGTCAAGACCGCATGAGGTCAAGACCGCATGAGGTCAAGACCACATGGAGGTCGAGACCGCATGAGGTCAAGACCGCATGGAGGTCGAGACCGCATGGAGGTCAAGACCGCATGGGGTCCAGACCGCATGGAGGTCAAGACCGCATGAAGGTCAAGACCGCATGAGGTCAAGACCGCATGGGGAAACTGAATGGATCAAGACTGAATGGTGGTCAAGACTGAGTGGTTGGATGAAAAGGAACTGTTGGATCTCGATCGGATGGTTGAGAGTGATCTACAGGGAAAAAGGAAAGTGAGTAAGGGGGGATAAGGTCAAATAAACTGAAAACTAGAGTAATTAGAACTAGTAAAGCATTATTTACATGAAACTAAAGAGATACTTAAAATAAACCCAAAGCGAGGGTAGATCAGTCGATATGCGGCACAAAATCCTTAGAATTGGCGACTGAGAGGGTGAATCTAGAGGATTCATCAGATTCCCATAACAATGATGATTGGGTAGATGTAACACATGGGGACTGACTGTGAGTGATGTAGATGGGATTTATCCCTCCTACTAGAGCTTGATATCCTAGACACTTGATAAGCGAGATCGAGAAATGCATGTGCAGGCACATGTGAATCAATATATAATATTGAGGTCACATATATCTATGACAGTCTACTCTAGATCAAGAAACATGGATTGAACATTGAGAGAATGATGATTCCATGCCTCAAGTTCATTTTGGATATCAGAGACAAAGGAATTATACAATCACTATAACACCTTGCATAAATTTTAGGTTGAAGTTGTTCTCTAACTTTCCATTCACTTAGGTAGCGTTGATGTGTGACTAAGCACCAGTCTCTACTTGTGATGTCATAAGCTAGTTATGGACATTCATTGAAACTTGATATTGGACCTATAGGGTCACACACATAGGAACTCATCTAGAAGAGCAGTTTGATCATGAATGATAATTGGATTGATTACTAAAGTGTTTAGGTACTCAAATCAAGCAACAAATCAACTTATTGATCCCCCCAATAGATCAATTCAAGTGTCGATATGATTGTTTAGAGTGTTAGGTTAATTTGAAATTGAATTGGTTGAGTTCTGTATGAATTGGGGCACCAACTGATCGGCTCACTGGTTGAATCAATTGGCTTAGGTTGAGTGAGACAACCAATTCACCTAGTGAACCGATCGGCTCGATTATTCCAACGAAAGGTTCTGGTGACTTTCCTAAATTTGTGAGAAAAGTTGATCATTTCACTTACTCGATTTGATTGGTGCAAGAAATTAATGTTTAGCATTAATTGGAAACAAATTGAAAATTCATATGCGATTGGAAAACATGGCAAAATGACTGGTTCAACATGCAAACTGATCAGATCGGATGTGAGTTTATCGGTTCGGTTGCCAACTGACCAGTCTGGCACCTGCAGATTGTGAAAATTCATGATTTTTCAGTCCCTTCCACTCCCACACAGACTAGAAACCCAGACCCTAACCCATCCCATAAATAAATAGGTACTAGGATCTTCCCAGACCACAACTCAATTTCCTATGACATTTTTTGTCCTCTCTGGTTGTGGTAAACAATAGAGAGCCTGAGCAAGTCCTACCCACTAAAGGGAGGGATAGTAAGGGAGAAATAATTGTGGGAGATCAAGTTGGTGACTAGTACACCAACAGGAGGGACAACTCCTTTTGTTTATTCTACTAGAACAACATGAGTTCTAGTTGGTCTGTGTGGACTTATCTAGAGGTGGGGTGGCCTTTGCCCATTTCTAAGAGAGAAACATTAGCCTACTGTCTGTAGAGAAGACTAGGAGTTGCACAGACACCATCCAAGAGTAACTAGGAGTTGTTGAAGACAAGTCCTAATGCAACGAGGAGTGCATGACTACTACAATGAGTTGTAATCATAGGACTTTCTCCAGGGCCAGGTATGAACTCATTAAACTATCCTTACCATTACATAGTTGTTGACACAATCTTATTGTTATGGGGAATACATATAGTACATTATTTTGTTTTCGCTTCCTACTCTAATGTGATATTTCCCAATGGACCTTAGGTGGTGGTAATTCCTTATGGATCTAAGAATTACACTAGTATGGCCATAATCATCGCTTGTGTTTTATTGCAAGTTTCCATTTATGGGATATAAAATGCATATAATATGTACTATGTGTATATTTTTATTATATATGTATATGTATATGTATATGTATTTATAAATACAACTCCCTAAATACAATATTAAGTCTAAGATGCTTTCCATAAAAAACACACACGAAAATCTTGATCGACTATGCATGGGCATGCCAAGCATGGCGCGCTATCCATCTCATGGAAGTTTGATGGTAGTTATGTGGGCCTACCAAGCAGGGTACATTACTATCGTGTTGGTTTCTGGGTCAGGATTAACTAGGTGATATCAATGATATTAAGCACCTAGAATCATGTATATGACTATGGCAAAGAGTTGTGCATATATTCTATCCAAGAATTTCATAAGATGCAATTGGCATATGTTGTTTACCTTAATGGTTGATTATGGACGTTGACGTTGGCTAGGTAATAATTTAATGGTTTTGGATCTTGTCTTACTAGAAGGTTGTACACTGCAATCTTCCAAATTGGTATGTGAGGGCTTTTGATTTGAACAAAATGATTGGAGTGATAATTATTTAAAGGACTAATTAAGTATCATCAAATTTTATTCAAATCAAATCAAACTAAAAGTGTTTCGACAAAATGCAAATTTTCTTTTGTAGAAGTAAATGGCAAACAAATTGTCGTTGCAATCTATCAATAGGAAGGACACACTTAACAAGACAAATTTCCATGATTGGTTTTAGACTTTGAGAGGGGTTCTCAATGATGAGCATAAAATCTATGTCAAGATACACTAGTGCCAGAAATACCTACTCCTGATGTGCCTAGAGCTGAGGTGGATGCTTATCGGAAGCATGCCAACGATGCATTGGACAAAAAGCACCTTATTCTATGATGTTTGAACTATGAGTTGCATGAGCAGTGTGAAGACATGGGGATTCTTGAGATTGTAACAAATTTTGAACCATAATCATATAAAGAAAGAAAGGTACAATGACTCAAAGGTGCTCTTTGAGTGTAAGATGACAGAGTGGGTTCTAACAGAAACCCATATGCTCAATATGATTGCAAATGTGGAACATATAGAAAAATTAGGATTCTCTTTGAGCCAAAAGATGGCCACGGATATGATTCTACAATTGTTTCATGAATCATATATCCATTTTATTGAGTGTTACCACTTGAATAACATGGCCAGACCATTATCACCTTTTCTTGGCATGCTGATAAATGTTGAAGTAAGAATGAAGAAGGGAAAATATGTGATGGTGATCAGTGGAATAGAGTCCAAGATGAAAGCAATGCCATGAAGAGTTTTGAGGCTAAGCATAAATCCAGATCTTCAACACTCAAGATAACGAGAAACAAAAGTACAAAATGAATTTGTCCTTTGTACTTGAAGGGATTCAGGAACATGAAGATGGGGATAAAGATCTCCACTCCAGGTATAGACGTTATTGAGATAAATTTGTCTACTTCTTCATCATGATTACTATATACCAGATATGGATCTCACATATGTTTGAATATAGAAGATGTAAAAAAAGTAGGCCTTTAAGAAAGAGCGAGGTTGAACTATGAGTCATAAATGGAGCAAGAGTTGTTGTCACTACAGTTGGAACCTATGATTTATCTCTGACCACAAGATTTGTAATAGAGTTAATGAACTACTATTATGTACCTGCATAAATAGAAACACCATTTATATATCTTGTATGGACAAGTGTGGATATGAATTTCATATTAAAAATGGTCAATGTTCTATTTTAAAAGATGAGATTATTTATGGCAGTGTCCTAATGTCTTATATTCTTTATTTGTTGGATCGAGAGACATATGTTTATATTGTAAATATTAAAAGATTAAAACTTGAAAACTCAAGAAAACATATCGTTGGCATTGTTGTCTAGGGCACATAAATGAGAATCACATATCTAGACTTCATAAAGATGGTTATCTAGACTTTTTATTTCCAATCAACAAATACATGTGAATCTCGTTTGTTGGGTAATATGACTAAGACTCCCTTCACTGTTAATAATGAGAGGGCTAGTGATCTATTAGGAATCATACGTACTCATGTATGCGTCCCTTTTAAAACAAATTCTGGAGGAGGTTATCAGTACTTCATTACCTTTATTGATGACTTTAGTAGGTATGGTTATGTTTATCTGATGAAAAATAAGCGACAAATCCTTGAAAATTTCAAGGATTTCATGAATGAAGTACAGATACAACTTGGAAAAGTATTAAGTCTCTTCATTCTAATCGGGTTGGAGAATGCGTAAACTAAGAGTTTGAGGACCTTCTGAGATCTCGTGGTATCGTATCACAATGGACTCCACCTGGAACACCACAACATAATGGTGGATCAAAAAGAAGGAATCACACATTGCTAGATATGGTGTAATCAATGATGAGTTTAGTAGAACTTCTGAATAACTTCTGGGGTTGTGCTCTTGAAACTGTTATGTTTACACAAAACCATGTACCATCTAAATTGGTTTAAAAGACATCATATGAGATATGGTATGGGAAGTGTACTAATGTATCTTTTATTAAGATTTGGGGTTGTGAATATTATGTGAGAATGTAGTTTCCCGAAAAGCTTGGACCCCAATTAGATGAATACTATTTTGGTTGGATATCCTAAGGAAACCAAATGATATACTTTTATTCCATATCTAACAACAAAGTGTTTATTTCTAGAGATTTTGTATTCCTAGAAAAGGAATTTATTTCTAGTGGATCCAGTAAGAGGAAAGTGGAACTCGAAGAGGTTCGAGACCAACAAGAAAATGTTGAACTAGTAGAGGTACAAGAGGAACAAAGAGAATCACAAATTTTTGTGGAATCTCAAATTCCTCAAGTAACACGGGAACCTCATAGATCTAGTAGGACACACCTTGAGCCTAAAAGATTTGGTTACTTGTGACTCAAGAAGGTAGTGAGTTGGTGATAGATGATGAGCCAACAACCTATCTACAAGCTACTACGGGACCAGAGTCTGAGAAATGGCTTGAGGCCATGAGATCTAAGATGGATTCCAAGTACACCAACAAGGTATGGACCTTGTTGGATCCACTTGAAGGGGTAAAACCCATAGGGTGCAAATGGGTCTTCAAGAAGAAGACCAACATGGATGGTAATGTACAAACCTATAAGGGAAGATTGGTTGCAAAGGGTTTCATACAAGTTCAAGGTGTTGACTATGATGAAACCTTTTCTCCAATTGACATGGTTAAGTCCATTGGAGTCATGCTTGTCATTGTAGCTTATCATCACTATGAGATTTGGAAGATGGATGTTAAAATTGCATTCCTTAATGATAATCATGAGGATGTGTATATGACACAACCTAAGGGTTTATAAATCCAAAGGATGCAAATAAAGTTTGTAAGATACAAATGTCAAACTATGGATTGAAGCAAGCATCTTAGAGATGGAATCTTTGATTTGACAAAATAATCAAAGAGTTTGACTTTAGTTAGAATGAAGATGAACCTTGTGTTTACAAGAAGGTTAGTGGGAGTATGATTGTATTCCTCATATTGTATGTAGATGACATACTATCGAGGGGAATGAAATCCCTACTTTATAGATGGTAAATACCTGGCTGGGAAATACATTTTCTATGGAAGACTTAGATATAGAATTCCATATTTTGGGAATCAAAATATATAGAGATAGATCTATAAGGTTTCTTAGACTAAGTCAGAGCATATAAATTGACAAAGTGTTGAAAATGTTCAACATGGATGACTTAAAGAGAGAAAACATGCCCATGACTCATGGAGTTACCATCTCTAGAAATTGATTTCCCAATTCTTGTGAAGAAAGGGAACACATGAGTAGGATTCCATATGCATATGCATATGCAATTGGATCCATCATGTACGCAATGTTATGTACTCATCTTGATGTCTCATATGCCTTGAGCAATATGAGCATATATTAGTCAGATCTAGGTGATGCACATTGGATAGTCATGAAAAAAATCCTTAAGTACTTGAGAAGAATTAAGGATCAGTTCCTTGTTTATGGTAAAGAGGAAGAGTTGGTGGTAAAGGGTTACACCGATGCAAGCTTCCAAACTAATAAATATGACTATAGATCACAATATGGATTTGAGTCATGCCTCAACAATGAAGTTGTGAGACAGAAGAGTTCCAAGAAAGAGACGGTTGCAGACTCTACAATAGAGTTCGATTATATTTCTACATCCAATGCAACAAAGGAGGTTGTTTGGATCAAGAAATTCATTTCTGAACATGGGGTGGTTCCAAGCACCAACAATGCATTTGAGTTATATTGTGACAACAACAAACGCTAAGGAATTTAGTTCACACAAGTTTTGCAAGCATATACAAAGGTGGTTCCATCTCATACGAGAGATCGTACAATGAGGAGATGTGAATATTTGTAGAGTATCAACTGAGAACAATGTGGTTGACCCCTTGACAAAAGCACTTTTATAATAGAATTATGATGGTTATGTTAGATCACTTAAGATTAAGTTCATGGGTGATTGTCTCTAAGTGCAAGTGGGGATCTATTGGTATGTATGCCCAGAAAGCCAATCATATGATGATTGTAATGGCATGTCTATAAATTATTTGATTAATAAAGGCAATCTTCCAATTTATTATGTTTTATTTAGTTATGAGATAATGATATAACATAATAAATGTCTAGAGAATGATAGTAATCAATGACGTATGTCTTTGGGTTGATGACCTGAACAATGACATCATACAAATGTCAATAGTATATACATTCTTGTTATGTCCCTAGTCAGATATTATTGTGGAAGGAGGATGATAGACAATAATGACACATAAGACTAGACTGTGTCCTAGTTGATGACATGATCTTAGTAAGTCATGATATGTGACTTCAAATCAAACTCATAGATACTTGTTAGAGAACAGTGTATCAGACATACCCACCTTGAGAGTGATGCATGGAAACCATTACATGGTAGTCAAAATCATCTCTTATAGTGATGATGGTGATTGTTGTTCTTAGACCTGGAGTCACAACACTCATCCAATGTCATTCGGTGTACTTTGACATCATCCAACGTGACCTTAAATAAGGGTTTCCATAAAGGTGATGATCGGGTACACTATGACACATGGGGATGACAGTGAGTGATGTAAATGGGATTGTCCCTCTTATAAGAGTATGATATCTTGGCCACTTGATAAGTGAGACTAACAAATACATGTTCATGCTCATGTGAGTCAATATGTGATATTGAGCTTACATATATCTCAGACAGTCTGCTCTGTTGACTCTGGGTTAATGTTGACTCTAGGTCTAAATTGACTAAACCTTGTTTTGATGATGACTAACCATTCCACTTACTTGTGTCTAATGCTTATACTTGAGTGATTTTAGAATAGGTATAGACATAATCCAAATATCCTAACTTGTGCATCTCAACTTGGAGAAAAGACAATTCAAAATCAATGCAAGTGCACTTTTGTGGAATATTATGTAAATCCATTAGAATCATGTTGTAAATCACTTGTAATGATTGTATGACTTGCAATTAAGCATACAAAAAATCAAGAGCATAAATTGAATATAAAGCACTTTAATGACATTTTCCAAAAGTCATTACAGGTTGTTTATCGCTCTAGTTACAAACTTGACCAATCCCATTATGGATCTTGAAAATGTCATGGTTCGGTCTAGTTACACACTCACAGAACTTGACTAATCCCTGTACTGGAACAAAACTAATTGAAGTGATCGACTGAGTTTCATCTAGGATAAACTCAACCGTTTGGTCAAATCTATTTTGTATAATAGTGTATTTGTTTGATTTATCTTCATTGAAACTCGACTGATCGCATCATATGGAGAAGTGCATAAAAGTGTTTCTAGCCATTGGAATGTTCAAAAACTAAAAAAAAAACGTTGCAACATCCCAAATGGCTAGTATTCGTCCTTAAGTGTTCCCAAAGGCTTCTAGGCATCCCCAACTATAAATAGGACCCATTAGGCTTCATCCCATGGTTATCCAAGCACTATGAACGTATGTATTCTATAGTTGACTGCATCCAACAACCTCTTCTCTCTCTCTAAGCTTAATCACTTGCATCATCCATTAGAGTGAGTACGAAATTTGTTAGAGAGCTAGTCCTACATGTATATCCTTTGAGACTCACACTTCCACCACCTCTCAATCTCTCATTCAACCATGAAGATGAAGATGAAGATGAAGATGAAGGTACTTTGTCTTGGCTAAGAGAGGTGAAGAAGAAGAACAAGGGAACAAGTCCCTTGATGAAGAACAAGGGAACGATTCACTTGGTGAAAGCTTCTCCTTGGCAAAGGTGAAGTCAAAGGTGAAAGATTCAAGAAGAGTGAGTAATTTCCTCAAAGGCCGAAGACTTGTGCAAGGTTGGGTAAGTCCTTGGAGAAGGAAGAAAACTTCTTACCAAGTGAGTAAGTCCTTGGTGAGGTAGAAGACTCTTGGTTGGATACATAAGTCCTTTGGTAGGTTGTTGGCTCCCTTCTCCTCAAAGGGAAAGCTGGCTAACCTTGTCTCGAAGAAGGTAGGTCATGTATTGTTTGTCTTATGATGGAATATAAGAGTGAAATGGTTAAGAAATCTAAGAAGTTGACCTCTATAGGTAGTGGACTTTCATACTTATAACTTGAATAATGGAACCACTCTACATAGCTTATTAATTGGTGCATGTTCAATCTCTCTCATCCTTGCTATGTGTGTTTAGTTCCACATCAAATTCCCTATTTAGCAACATTATCTTGTGATATAATTTGAAGGTCTAATGGATATTTTTAAGTGCATTCTTCTCTATGCACCACCACCACCCCCTCTAGAGCATCCAATCACCGATCCTAGGATCCAACAAGTGGTATCAGAGTAGGTCTTCTCCAAGCATACTTCCACAAGTAGTAGAAGATGGGTGACTACCAAGGAGGGAGATACTTGATCAACCTTCTAATCTTTGATGAGAGAAATTTCCTCTATTGGAAAAAGAAGGCTTCAATTCCACATCCAAGGAAAAAGTCTTGAGCCATGACAAATGGTGGACCTCCCATACAAGCTTCCATAGAAAATGATAGAAGAATGGGATGAAGCTACCATGAAGAAAGCTACCTTGAATGCAAGAGCAATCAACATTCGATATGCCTCCATGACCCTGTTGGTAAGGTATGCTCGTAGAGCCAATCATATAATGATTGACATGACATTATTACCTAAAAGGATTTGATTAATAATAATAACATATATAACGAAAACCTCCCAATTCATCTATTTCACTCTGTTATGAGGTAATGAGGATACATAGTGAATGTCTAGAGAATTATATTACTCAATGAGGTATGTTTTCAAGTTACTATCCTTATAGATGAGATCATATGGATGTAAAGAGTACGTATCAAGGTTTTAGAAAGCGCGAAGCGCGAAGCGTGCGGATTGCCCTCCTTGAAGCGGAAAGCGGGAAGCGGGTTTTGAAGCGGATAAAAGCGGGTGCTTTTTGAAAAAGCGGTTCACATTGTTTCATATTGATTTGTAAATTTTTGTGATCATCCTACTAGCAACAAACAGATTTATTACTCAAAAATCAAGTATTTTGAATAATATTTCGGGTCTACTAATGACTTTCATAGATCAAAATGGTTCTGAATAACAAAAGTAAATGTTTACAAGCTAAAAAGCAAAGAAACTTC
This sequence comes from Alisma plantago-aquatica, assembly GCA_963693085.1. Classification (NCBI taxonomy): domain Eukaryota; kingdom Viridiplantae; phylum Streptophyta; class Magnoliopsida; order Alismatales; family Alismataceae; genus Alisma; species Alisma plantago-aquatica. Next base: position 903,476,029 of record OY856411.1, read on the forward strand.
AAAGAAAATCATAGTCCTCGCTCGTAGAGTGAGTGAAAACAAACTCATCATCTAAAGATGCCTCAATGTCATTAAGATCATTGTCAGCATCCATGTAGTTGTCATCATCATCATCAGATTCAACATCACCATACTCCTTGTTTGTTTTTTTCTTTGCATCCACTTTTGAAGTAGTCAACCTTATGCTTTTCCTAGTCTCTGCCACTTCTTCTGCCCCACTAGCTTTTGCAACTTCTCCCCAAGTAAGTCCAGCACCTGGATAGATTTCTTCTTCATCTGGGTCTAGCTGTACCATCCAATCTTTAGCCTTGTCTCTATCTTGAGACTCTATTGGATCATGATCTTTTTCGTCTTTCTCCTTCCGCTCCTTGAGTTTGGCATTAAATTGAATGAATACCAATGCTTCAAGCCTCTTCACATCCAACCTATTTCTCCGTTTTGTATGAATCTAAGCAAGAAATAGATTATTAACATAAATAATTAATCATACATAGTCATTTTATAATAGTAAATTACTAAGGGTTGCTTATATTACCATCTCAAAGGTGCTCCAATTCCTCTCACATCCTGACGACGAACAAGTTAAATTCAACACTCGGATGGCCATTTTTTGCAAGTAAGGTGTATCACAACCAAAATTAATCCACCATTGAACTGTAGGGTAGGTGTAAATTAAAATTAGTAAGGCAGGATCTATTTAACAAAAAAGAGTTAAGACCCTTCTATAGCCCATACCTGGATTTATGTTGATGTCATTTCGTTGTCAAATAGCAGCTGCTCTTCCAAAAGAACCTGACCCATCCCGATAGGCTGGTAACTCCTTCCTCATGATGATGCCATCTTGGATATCTGGCTCAGGGTAGAATGTCTCAATGCACTCTATGAGACCATCCATAATCGAACCAGTACTATTGATGTCAGGGTCTCTCCAATACAAAAATGGGTTCAAATAATAACCTATATGATTTGAGTGTTAGTAACTTAGTATAATATGAATATCGAATTTCATCAAACTAATTGCACAAAAGAGTGGTGGTGTTCAACTACCTGCAGCATGTAAGGGTCGATTCAGCTTTTTGTCCCATTTTTCTTCCACTATCTGAAACACCTGCTTGCAAAGCGGCTCATCATTAGCTAACTTTGTATCTAGTTCATCGAGTGTGGCGACCATAGCTTGTTGTATGTAGCCCATAGCAGGTGTTTTATCCCCATCAACTAGTCGTAGAACATTGACAAGCGATTTGAAAATTTTAAGCACTAACTGAACTCCTCTCAAAAATTGGGACCCACCAACAGTAGCTGCAGCCTTAATGCCCTCAGGACTCTTCGAGAATTTGCATTTGAGCCATTCTTTAGAAACGAACATCCTTATTAATATGGACATGTTTTTTGAGAGACTTTCTAAACTCAAAAATGATGTAGCAAATCTAGTAACACCCGGCCTAACTAGATCACGTCCCAAGAAGCTTCTCATGATACTGAGAGTTAGGTGATGGCTGTAGATAAAAATAGTGAGTGTTTTTGCCTTTTTAATGACATTTTGTACCCGGTGCAACTTTCCGATCGCCTCCAACATCAAGTCGATGCTGTGTGCGGCACATGGGGTCCAAAAGATCATTGGTCGCTTCTCCTTCAGCTGGCGACCCGCGGCAAGATTAGCTGCAGCATTGTCACTAACCACCTGGACAACGTTCTCCTCTCCAACTTCTTCAATAGCATCATCGACAAGGTTGAATATGTAGTCTGCATTGTGTATTTGACCTGAACAATCAACTGTCTTGAGAAAATAGGTCCCGTAACGGCTATTGACGCATATAGTCATGATACTTCTATTGCATCTGTCTGTCCAAGCATCTGTCATCAAAGAGCATCCAGACCGTTTCCACTCTTCCCTATGTATTGCAAGGGCTTCTTTGGTACTTTCCACCTCCTGCCTGAGTAACGGTTCCCTCAACTCATAATAGGAAGGTCCCTTCAAATCAGGTCCAAACTGACCTATAGCTTCCAACATCACTTGGAAGCTGTTGAGGTTAACAGTATTCATTGGGATCCCTAATTACAAAAAAGAAACAATAATTACAAATTTACAATTAGGGTTCTAAAATTTTTGAATCTACTAGAATAATAGTAATATACGAGCACGAATTAGGATTTTACCAGCCTCATAAATCCATCGAGCAATATATTGACATGTCCTAGCCCTTCGCTCTTTACCTAACTTATTCGGTATTGTAGGTTGCTTAGATACCACCCTGTCTTTGACAATATCTTCTGGGTTTCTAAAGAAATAAGTGTCAAGCTGACCTAAAACTTTCGGCTTCTTCCTCTGTGAATCCCCAATATCGACAAAGTCATCTGCACTGTTGTCAATGTCAACATCACCACGCAAATCTTTCAACTCTTGAGCCCTCTTGTTCTTCTTTGCAGCAAACTTTTCCAAATACTCAGTAATTTCCGTCTTCACCTCAGGCGGAACATTCTTGCATGCGTCGACATCTCCACGTTGGCTTGCAAGATGTTTCTTCAATCGGAAAATTCCACCCGTTGATATATGATCACAGAAGTTGCATTTAACTTTCTCCCTTCGGGCTGGATCTGGAAGAGTGCAATACTTCCACCCGGGATCATTTGATTTAGCCGACATTTGAGCACCACAAACCATACTAATTGAGTAATTGTGATTGACAAAAGAATAATCACTAATCAGTGATTGAGTAGTCAATATTGATACTCAATTATTAAATAATAAATAGTATAATGAAACTGTGAAATTAAATATTTGTAACTGTAATCGTAATTAGTATGATACTAATAGAGACTAGAGTAATAGTATCCAATTACTGATTGATATTTCACTCACATCATACAGACTGTGATAAATGGTAGCATGGAAAAGGCGGAAAAGCAGCACAACACAGCAGTTTTCAATGAAAACAGTAAAACACAATTGGATACTGTAAAAAATAAGCACAGCAGTTTTCAATTACTGAATAGTATTTCACTTTTCATACGGATCTAATAAGTGTAAAAATAAAGCTACTGTCAAGCAGCAAGCTATTGATCAATTGGATACTGTAAAAATTAAGCAGGTTTTTTTATTCAGCTATGACATTGCTTTGTTCTAAGACTACAGATACAGGGTCAGGAAACGGATTGAGAGGAAGAGTTAAGTTTTTATTAAGTAATTTAAGTGACATACTTCAGTAGGAATCGGATTGTATTTGTAGGATTCATAACAGGGTAGGAATCGGATTGTGTTTGTTTTCAATTACAAAGTTGCTTCATAACAGTACCCTACTGTAGGGTACATTAAGTAGTAAGTAGTACCCTACTGGAAATTAGAAATCGTAGGATAGAAGAGAATGTAGGAATGTAGGAAATAGAAGAACAGGATTGACAGTACCCTACTGGAAATTAGGAATCGTAGGATAGAAGAGACAAGAGAGAAAAGAAAATAGAAGAACATGGTTGACCGGTTGAGAAGAAGACCAGAAGAACAGGAAACTTACTTGATTGTGGACGACTTTCCTTGCGTCTGCGGTATGCCGCGTCTCTGCTAGCCAATGGCGCCTTCAATCAAGAGACTCCGCCTTCAAGAGACTCCGCCTGTTGATAGCTTGCCGTTGCTGCCTTCAAGAGACTCCACTCCGCCTGTTGTAGGTTGCCGACTTGCCGCTAGTCTGTGTCCAGGCAGCAGGCACTGCTCCGCGTCAAGGGGCTGCCGGCTTTGTCTTTGTCCGGCTTGAAGTGCTGTTGTGCGCCGGAGGTCGTTGCTTCACCGTGAAGAAGATCCGTGCGGGAGAGGGCTTTTAATAAGCCTGTCGCCATTGGGACTCCTTTGCGCTTCGGGAAAGTCCGCTAGGGTGGGCAGCGGCTGAAGGAAACGAGGAGTCGCGGGGACTCTTCAGTCTTCAGGAAGAAAATGGCAAGTTATCGGCTAATTTCAAGGCAACAGAGGCCTTTTTTGCCCCCATGCGGGCGCTCCAGCCGCGTAGGCGGAATCACCAAAAGCGGCCCAAAGCGGCCGCTACAGTGCAGACCGCAATTCTGCCGCAATTAAGTGAATCGGAGCGGCTACTGTTCTCTGCCGCTAAAGCGGGCGCACGAGCCACTTTTTTAATCAGTGGTACGTATACATATTCTCATTATGTCCTTTATCGGTTGTTATTGTGGAAGGTTGATAGACGACAACAACAACAACACATAAGATCAGAGTATGAGTTGGTTGATGATTAAATCTCATTTGTCATGATATAGCAATATCAAACCAATCACAAAATACATGTTAGAGAACAGTATATCAGACATACCCACCTTGATAGTGACACATGGTTTTAGTGGTCACAGTCATCTCTCATAGTGAAGGTGGTGATTGTGATTCTTAGACCTGAAATCACTACACTCATCCCATGTCATTTTGTACGCTTTGACATCATCAAACAGTCTTGCAACATGGGTTGTTATAACCATGATGATCGGGTGACTTTCACACATGGGGATATATTGTGAGTGATAGATATGGGATTTGTCCCTCCTAATGGAGTATGATGTCCTAGGCACTTGATAAGAGAAACTAAGAAATGCATGTGCATACACATGTGAATCAATATATGATATTGAGGTCAGATTATCTCAGACAATCTACTCTTGGCTCAAGAAACATGGATTGGACGTTAAGAGGATGACCTTCTATGCCTCTAGTTCATCTTAGATATCAGAGATAAAGGAATTATACAATCACCACAAGACCTTACACATATTGTAGGTTGAAGTTGTTCTCCAACTTTCCATTCACTTGGATAGAACTGATATGTGACTAGGCACCACTCTTTGCTTGTGATGTCATAAGCTAGTTATGGACATTCACTGCCAATGTGATATGGGACCTATAGGGTCACACACATAGGAACTCATCTAGAAGAGGAGTTTGATCTTGAATGACTATTATATTGATTACTAAAGTTTTAGGTATACAATCCACATAACTGATCGCTCAATTGGCTGACCAAGTCTACCAAACGACCACATCACTGAGTGAGACGGTCGTTTGGGTAGCCAGACGGGCATCTCAAGCTATTGAGATGGTCGTTTGGGAGTCAGAATAATCTAGGATCGAGTTGGCTCGATTCTTTTTTTTATATATAACATAGGAGACTCATAAGGCTTGTGCCGAGCCCAACCTGGGGAGCTCAACCCCATCCCATAAGGAGCATAGCCCATTAAGTCATGCAGAGGTTGGCTGTGCTACAGGAGAAACAATTCTAAATAGCACCACCAGGGAGATTCTATCATGAGGGGCCCCTACTGCGACCACCTGAGCTACTACTCTCCTGCATCTCAGTTCTTCCCATGAACCAACTAGCTCAATGTGATTGAACTGAGTGCTTCAGCTCAACTCACCAGACGGTCGTCTAAGTGAGTGAGACAGGTGTCTCGCTTGGGTGAGATGGCCCAGTTGGGGCCTAAAAAATGTTCAGGATGTTTCCTGGATAGTTCTGATTGCATATACTTGAAGAGCAAGTAAAATTAATATGTATATTAATTAGAATCGAAATTGGCAAATTTGTGTGCAATTGGAAAACTGTAAATGACTGTTTGGCAATGTGATATGACCGTCTCACACCCCAGACGATCATCTAGGTGTGCTATATGATCGTTTGGCATCTTGCATGTTGAGAAAGTTCAAATTCCTCTAGTCCGTTCCACTCCCGCATGATCCCAATCTGATCAAGAACCCTAACCCTAACCTCTACTATAAATAGAGGAGTATTGGAGCTTCCCAATACACAACACAAACAATTGAGAATAAGCTCCTATGACAATTGTTGTCCTCTCTGGTTGTGGTAACCAAGAGAGCTCAGGCAAGTCCTACTTAAAAAGGAGGGATAGTCAATGGGAGAGAGAACAAGTGAGAAGTTGTCATTGTGGGAGAGTAGGTTGGTGATAGTACACCAATGGGAGGGACAACTCCTTCCTATCCATTCTTGGTGAATGATAAGAGCTCTAGTTGATATGTGTGGACTACTACAGAGGCAAGAGTCCTTTGTCCGCTGCTTGGAGAGAAAAGTCAACTTGCAGTCTATGGTCAGACCACCGGAGTCACTGTATAGGTTGTGCTGACATTGTTCATGGTGAAGACTAGGAGCTGCACAACCACTATCCAAGCTTGTTAGAAGTTGTAAAAAAGCAAGTTTTGCCACCGGACTTGCTCCACGACCAGGTTTAACTCACTAAAACTATTCTTTCTATTTCATAGTAGTTGATACAATCTTGCTGGTATTGGAATGCGGATAGATAAAATTTAGTTTCCACTACTATATGTGTGCCTGTATTTTCTAATAGTGGTATCAGAGCCACCAATTTATTATAATTTAGGATAATCGATATGATTGGATTATAGTTTTATCATTTATTTATTACATACCCTGTAAATATTTAAACTTCTCTCATATGTGTATCTGATCAAAGACCACATAATCCCAAACTAATATATATATATATATATATGTATATATATATACATATATATAGTGTGTGTGTGTGTGTGATATGATATATATGCAATTTACACATGTCGCCGTAAAAGTTGTTTTGATGGTGGATGTATAGTGTGGTTATTTCCAATACCCTATATCTCTATGTGGTTGGATGGTTTGGCTCTTATTCATCTCAGTCTACATATCGAGCCTCTACCTCGCTTCCCAATGTAAAGTTAATGCTTTCATATCTTTGCTTTACTTGAGGTTTCTCTTATTCAATGTAATAAAGTAGCAATAATATAGTTTCTTTTCTTGCAACAATGTTGAAGATGTTCATCTCCGATTGAGCCAACCAATTCGTGAGATGAGACAACCATCTAGAGGACCATGGAGGATAGAGCAATGGAACCAGATGACCATCTGGTGGGTCCAACTGATTGTTTGGAAGGAGTCCAAACATCGGTTGGATAGGAGGTTAGATGACCGTCCCCATAGGCCCATCCAACTATTTGGAAGGAGTCTAAACATCAGTTGGATAGGAGGACCAACTGACCAGCCAAGAGGTGAGATGACTAGTTCAAAGGTTGAACCGATCTACCCAGATTGGAAAGCACAATATCTACATGAACCACAGTTTCATATATGTGATGATATGATTGACCTAGGTGATAGTAATTCCTTGCGGCTCTAAGGAATTACAATTATACATGGAAATAACCATCACTTTTTGTTGTATATTGCATATTTACATTGTGGGATATAGCATGTATATGATACATACTATATATGTGGTGATTGAATACAATATATGTGTGCATATATGATATATATATATATATATATATATATATATATATATATATATATATATATAAATCCCTCAATCAAACATATTAAGTGTAAGATGCTTTCATGAAAAACTTATTCAACTATGAGTAATTTATGCCTTCGTGTGGTGTGTCGTCTACCTCATTGAAGTGTGATGCTAGTAATGTAGTTTCTACCTCAACGGGGTGCATTATTATTGTATTGGCTATTGGGTTAGGCTTAGTCTCTCAGAACGTCTGGGCCCAGAGGCATGCAGATGATCATGGCAAGGAGTTGTGCATATCATCTATCCAGAATTGCATATGATGCAATTAGTAAGAGTTGTCTACCTTGATGATTGACTGTGTTTGTGGTGTTGATCAGGCCATAGTTGGATTATCTTGGATCTAGTTCTATAAAACATGTATGCTACAATTTTCCAAATTGATATTTGAGGTTTATCAATTCGAACAAAAATAATGAGAATGGCAATTAATCAAAGACCTAATTATTATCACCCCAATTTTACTCAAATCCCATCAAATCATAAATGAGTTTCTGACAAAATTGTAAATTCTTTTGTAGAACCAAATGGCAACAACAAACAATCTCTTTTATCTATTATCAGTCCTTGATAAGGACAAGTTAACTGGGAAAAAGTTCCATGTCTGGTTCAGGATGATGAGAACTTTCTGACACAGGAGAAAAATCTCTATGTCCTGGAAATGCCAGAACCAGAGGAACCAGCTCAAAATGCTCCAAGGGCTGAGAAGGATGCTTATAAGAAGCATACTAAGGACGTCATAGATGTCAAGTGTTTATTTCTTTGCTCTATGAACCATGAGTTGCAAAGGCAGGATGAGAAAATGGGAGTGATTGAGATGGTCATACATCTTAAGAACATGTACTAATATCAGGCAAGATAGGAGAGATACGATATCTCCAAGGCGTTATTCAAGTGCAGTATGGAAGAAGGAGATCCAGTAGGTCCTCATGTACTCAAGCTCATTGGATATGTGGAGAGACAAGGATTCCCCTTAGGCTAAGAGTTGGCCACTGACATGACTCTACAGTCCCTGGTAGAGTCATATAGTTAGTTTGTCATGAACTACAACATGAATGACTTTGACAAGTCATTGACAGAGTTGTTGGGCATGTTGAGAACAGCTGAGACACAAATGAAGAAAGACAAACCCAAGTTTTTGATGATGATCAGCAAGACAAAGGAGAAATCTAAAGAAAAAGGCAAAGCTAAGAAGAGTTCTAAAGCTAGCCAGAAGACCAAGTCTTCATATCTCAAGGCAAAAGGTGGAGTAAAGAAACAAAGATACGATTGTCACCATTGTCATTAGCATGGGCATTGGAAGAGAAATTTACCACTCTGGTTAGAGGAACTGAAGAAGAAGAAGGATGGCACTGAGGCCTCCACTTCAGGTATAAACAACATAAGATAAATTTATTTACTTCTTAAATTTTGGTATATGATAACAGATAAGATATTTGACATACTGATGTGCGGGATCTGACAAGAAGTAAAAGCCCTCTTAGAAGGACAAATATGGACATGTTGGAGCAAGTGTTGCAGAAGCCTGATAAATGTGTTTTCATCACTTTTATTTACATCTTTTAGATATCTTTTTATGATTGTTTTGTTATTTATTTTCTTAGTTTTATAATTAATTACAGTATATTATATTTTTCTCTTCAAGAAGAATTTTAATTATATTTTCTTGGATTTTGTAGGAAATGGGATAAATATTCTTGGAGTATAATTGCACAATTTGCAGTAGTCCTGTAATTATTGTATATCTGTCACCAAAAGTGCCATAACTCTTGCATCCAAAGTCCAAATTGAGTGTACAAGTATTAATTGGAAAGGAAATTTAATTTTCTAAAATAATATTTTATTAATTGGACCAATTTGGTGCTTTTTATGGGATCTAAATACGTTCGAAATCGCTGCAGTGGGAATCTGCATTGAAGAGAGTTACATGGTCAAGACAATTAAAGTCTATCAAATTCCTATTGACTAAATCTTGAAAATTCAAAGGATGGATCCCTCTCTTTTTTCCCCTCTTTTTTTGAATAGCCTACCCCTCCTTATCCTATAAAAGAAAGGGCACTTCCTCCTCCCAAGCATCATCTTTTGTATCATCTTTTGTATTGGAATTCTAAGCATTTGTTCTCCTATTATTCAAGCAATAGAATTTCTTCTTAGTGTTCTTTAATTCTTGCAATAGATCTAGTTGTTCTTCCTTTCTTCTTCTTTCTCTTCCGTGGATTGGAGCAAGGGTTGAAGAGATTATCCATTTAATTGTCTCTAGCCTAAGGATTTTCCTTTAGTAAGACTAGACTATGGCCATTTTACTTCTCCCCTCCGCCTCCATGTTTTCCACAAGCATGTGTGAGTAGACTTCTATCGAGGCAAGGGGAATAACCCCTTAGTCATGGTTTTAACGACTTTTTATTAAATAACTAGATGGTAATCGATTTTAATTAATGGTTGATCTTCAGATCCCACGTTAATCCTGATGGAAATGACCATGAAAATCCAGATTGAGAACAATAAAATCGATTGCATAGACGTTTTGATATGATTGTGGATTTTCGTCTTTTAGGATGATAAACTAGGAAGCATGGGCACCAAGACCAATGGGCTCATGTGGATTTTATCTCTTGTGAGTTTTTTAAATTCGCAAACCTTCATCGAATCGTCACTTAAGAATTAGTTGTTACCACCTAGGCTAAGGTGGTGAAAACCCCTACAAGCCTCGATTCTCTCTCTTTGATTTCAACCTCCGTTGCTTTTGCTTTCTTTGTAGCCTTTTCATTCATAATAGTTTTTCTTGTGCTTACAAAAATCTTAATTTTCCTTGTGACAGGGCAAATCTACATTCTTGTTAAGCGCATTTTCTTTCTTGCATTTCCTTCCTTAATGTTAATCATCAACCCCCAAAACTCGACTTTTACTTTCTGTTCCAAATCTAAAAAATACCAAAAACAAATAACAAGTTCTTCAAAACAATTGGGATAAACAGAAACAATCTTAAAAAGTTGTCATGTGGGATCGACCCTTTCTATACTAGCCTTAATCGGAAAGTTGAAAAAGGATTAAACTCTAGGATAATTATCTTAGTGATTGTAAGTGCTAAGCAACGCATTAACGATTTGGCACCGTTGCCGGGGACAATGGATTTGTTTCTTTCGAACCCCAAAATTTTTGAAAAAACTTTTTTTCTTTTTTATGCCTTCCGAGTAACATTCTGGAATTGCTAAATCTCCTTCTGCCGAGTTTTCATTTCGGCAGTCCATTTTTTCTACAAATACGCTAGTTTGTAAAAAAATTGTAATTTTAGTTAGTTTTGTAAATTTTAACCTTGAGTCATAATCCCTTTGTTTTTTTTATATAATTAACGGTCTTGTAAAAAATCTTTAGCTCTTTTTTTAATTGTAAAAAAAAACCTTTCAAATGGAGTGGGCATTGCAATATCCCCCACAATATTATTATTGTGGTCATTGCCACCACGCATCTCTTTTCTGTCCAACTTTATCCCATAGCACCCCTCTTTATGAGCCCTTTCATCCTGGTGGGTACAATGTAAATCCTTATTTTTCTGAGAACCATTATGGGGAACCTTGCTATCGATATTCTGAGAGAGGGTACGACCAACAAAACTTTGAGGGAAATGGACCTATTTATGATACCCAATATAATCCTCAACAAGAAGAGAAACTTAGGTTCCTAGAGAAGATGGCAGAAAAACTCATAACTAGCCAAACCTTGATGGCCACCTTGTTGAAAGCCCAATCCCAAAACCCAGATGTTCCAAATATGTTCCCCCATGACTCGGTGACACCTTGTAATATTGTATCTTCCCACCATGATGAGAGCAATGGAAATAACAATCCACCAACTTTTGAAGATTATTATGAGGAGCAACACCACAACCAACATACTAGGTACCATGACCAAGATCCTTATGGGGGGAATGGTGAGGATGGTAATTTTTTTGGGATGTATGAATCTAATAATGAAAATCAACTAAAAGAGAGAGTTGGGGCTTTAGAAAAAATGGTAGTAGAAGGACAGAAAAACCTAGAAACCAGCCAAGCCCTTTTAACAACCTTACTAGAGGCCCAAGCACAAAAATATGTGGAGGACTTAGAGCAACCTAAGATGGTTCTTTCCGAAGATGATGATGATGATCTAATTTTTATGGCATATACGTCGGATTCTAAAGAAATAATGCATACCATTGGGTCATATTTCCTGTGCGATGAGGACGTTGGCATTCCTACCCTTCCCTTGGAGACTTTATTAGTCGAGTATGAAAAGTCAATCTTAGAGGGTCGTCCTAAAGACCCAACAACCTTTCCCATCATTTGCAAAAGTCCAATTGTTATCGAAGACCAATCCCCTCTGGTAGGATCTATTCTGGATAATGAGCAGCCCACCTCCATTGATGAAACGATTCCTCCCATTCTGCCGCAACCAATTCCCATTCTACATAAGGATGATATAGAAGGGGAGAACTCCTTACAAGAAATCTATATACTCCCTTCTACTGGATGCAAGGAATATATCCCCATTTTTATCCTTCAAGAACCCTTGGGAAATTATTGCATAGAGGAACTACAGTCACCTACAATATCAACCATGAAATCCATCTATCCCAAGGTTGATTGCATGAATTTTGAGGAGAGCCAAAATATGTATGATGCTGATTTAAATTCATGTGTCCCTTTCATATTACCACCAATTTTACTATATGTAGATCAATATGACAGAGGGAAACCAAAGCCTGATCCCCCACCCGATGTTGCAGAGTCGACACCATATGTGCCACCCACTGAACACCCGCCAATCCCCCTCAAGCCACTCACATTTATGACATTTCCTTTACTACTAAAGGAATATGTGTGGATCCTTTTGGAAGGAGTGTGAGGCAAAAGACATTATGAAATCCTCTTTCAGCCTCTACGATCACCCATCAATTGGGTGTACCATGAAGCTCCTTTGTTTAAAGCTACAACCATCATCAACATCCCCTTCAGCTGGACATTTTTTGAGCTACCTGGACCTTCCGGTGATCCCAGTGATTTTCTTCCCTCCATCCTGGATTTGTGTTTTGCTTGGGACGAGCAAAATTTAAAGTTCGGGGTGATGGTGGGTGGTACGTACTCCTTTCACCTACACTATCTTATTTTTCTGAAATTTTTCATTATATTATATAATTTAGTTTTAAATTCCTTAAAAAATCACAAATTTTCAATTTTTTTAGTTTAGCCCTTATCTAGTCAGCCATGTTTTATTTCTTTTGTTGCGAAATGGCCTTTATCTAGTCGGCCATTGAGGAGACATATATCATTATACCCCAAATTGAATTCAGTAATTTTTTTTTTGCAAAATCTATTACAAATTGCCATGTCTGAAACCACCATGTCACCTAGGATCCTTAATAACATCACTCCTCGGAATAGTTGGCAAGTCATAAGGAATCGATTAGAACCAAACATAATTTCCCTATATTTAAACAATGGATTATCTTGTTATAAAATTTGTATGATGTGATTTATAGGAATACTCTAACTAGAGCAATGACACTCTTTGACAAAAATATAAAAAAATGAAAGTTATAAGCACAAGAACATCTCTTCCTTCCCTCTTTTTTTCTTCTAAAAAAGAGAAGCAAAGAATCACCACCAGAAAAAAATCAAGTCCGGGGTGGCATGCTTCCCAAAATAAAAACTCCATACCCCACAAAGGGGCGTACCATCAAAAGATGTCAAAAGTGCACATGAAAAAAATTGTGACCAATGTAGCCACAACTCCATAAATTCATATCCCGAGTCGAATAGAGGAGGGATCAATATATTTTCATCACTTCTTTCTTTGTTTTCACATCCCCAAATTCGTCCTATTCTTGTGCAATAACTTTAAAAAAAAGTAATAAAAATTGGGAGTGTCAAAGTGAAAGTAAGAGATGCCTATTTTTCTACAAATTCTTATTTTAGAAGCTAGATTTGACAATTGTTTTGATAGAGAATATAAAATTTTATGCTATGTGGTTCTAGGAGATCGGGTCACTTGGCCAAAATTTGGAGGTGAGGATTGTAGTTATGTTATTAAGGTGAGGATGGAATATTGGGAGTATAAATAGGACTTTATTTGTGATTTTACTTGCTTGAGGACAAGCAAAGATTCAAGTATGGGGTATTTTGATAAATGTGTTTTCATCACTTTTATTTACATCTTTTGGATATCTTTTTATGATTGTTTTGTTGTTTATTTTCTTAGTTTTATAATTAATTACATTATATTATATTTTTCTCTTCAATACGAATTTTAATTATATTTTCTTGGATTTTGTAGGAAATGGGATAAATATTCTTGGAGTATAATTGCACAATTTGCAACAGTCATGTAATTATTGTATATCTGTCACCAAAAGTGTCATAACTCTTTCATCCAAAGTCCAAATTGAGTGTACAAGTATTCATTGGAAAGGAAATTTAATTTCCTAAAAGAATATCCTATTAATTGGACCAATTTTGTGCTTTTTATGGGATCTAAATACGTTCAAAATCGCTGCTGTGGGAATCTGCATTGAAGAGAGTTACATGGTCAAGACAATTAAAGTCTATCAAATTCCTATTGACCAAATCTTGAAAATTCAAAGGATGACTCCCTCTCTTTTTTTCCCCCTCTTTTTTTGGATAGCCTACCCCTCCTTCTCCTATAAACGGAAGGGCATTTCCTCCTCCCAAGCATCATCTTTTGTATCATCTTTTGTATTGGAATTCTGAGCATTTGTTCTCCTATTATTCAAGCAATAGAATTTCTTCTTAGTGTTCTTTAATTCTTGCAATAGATCTAGTTGTTCTTCCTTTCTTCTTCTTTCTCTTCCGTGGATTGGAGCAAGAGTTGAAGAGATTGGCCATTTAATTATCTCTAGCCTAAGGATTTTCCTTTAGTAAGACTAGACTATGGCCATTTTGCTTCTCCCCTCTGCCTCCATGTTTTCCACAAGCATGTGTGAGTAGACTTCTATCAAGGCAAGGGGAATAACCCCTTAGTCATGGTTTTAACGACTTTTTATTAAACGACTAGATGGTAATTGATTTTAATTAATGGTTGATCTTCGGATCCCATGTTAATCCGGATGGAAATGACCATGATAATCCAGATTTAGAATAATAAAATCGATTGCATAGACGTTTTGATATGACCGTGGATTTTCGTCTTTTAGGATGATAAACTAGGAAGCATGAGCACCAAGACCAATGGGCTCATGTGGAGTTTATCTCTTGTGAGTTTGTTAAATTCGCAATCCTTCATTGAATCGTCGCTTAAGAATTAGTTGTTATCGCCTAGGCTAAGGTGGTGAAAACCCCTACGAGCCTCAATTCTCTCTCTTTGATTTCAACCTCTGTTGCTTTTGCTTTCTTTGCAGCCTTTTCATTCATAATAGTTTTTCTTGTACTAACAACAATCTTAATTTTCCTTGTGACATGGCAAATCTACATTCTTGTTAAGCGCATTTTCTTTCTTGCATTTCCTTCCTTAGTGTTAATCATCAACCCCTAAAACTCGACTTTTACTTTCTGTTCCAAATCTAAAAAATACCAAAAACAAATAACAAGTTATTCAAAACAATTGGGATAAAAAGAAACAATCTTAAAAAGTTGTCTTGTGGGATCGACCCTTTCTATACTAGCCTTAATTGGAAAGTTGTGAAAGGATTAAACTCTAGGATAATTATCTTAGTGATTGTAAGTGCTAAGCGATGCATTAACAAAGCCATAGTCTACATTTAAATTTATCTTATCCCAATGGCCATGTAATAGAGTTATAAGAACTGTTATTTCATTATGTCGTTATAATAGAAACATTTTCTTTATGCATCTTGTATGGATAAGGATGATTATCAATAAAGAATTGCTAGTGCTTCTATTTCAAATATATGATCTTACATGGCATTGGCCCTAAAACATCTTGTGGTATTTATGTGAAATGATCCAAGGATGAATGTTTATAATGTTTATACCAAAGGGTTATAATTGATAACTCAATACCATCACTAGCATTATTCGTCTTGTACGAATATGATAAGTGCATGCCTAGATACATATCGATGTTGATCTAGATTCCCTTGGTTATTGAACCTAAGGAAACATGCAAATATTATTTACACACAAATATGGCATGGCATCCTTAGCTAAATGTAGTGGGAGGATAAATCTTCCATTAGACCTCATACATATGATGCATGATGATCATATGGAATGAATTCTATAGATAATTAACTAATACTGAATTTTCATTTACGAGTAATATGATGATATGTACCAAGTGTAGTGAAAGAATTAATCTCTTGAAAATGTTCAATGAGATATAATGAAGTATAATTTTGATAAAAGTATTAAGAAACATTGACGAGATCAAATGTTCAAATACTTTTACATCAATATCTTGAGAACCTTCTAAAAAGAATATGATAATGTATCACAAGTCAAACCCACCCGATCATGATGAGGTGTCAGAATGAAGGAATTATACCATGTTGAGTCATGATATAATTTTCAATTAATCTAATCTTCTTACATCCTCATAAATATAAAGCTATCACTAAATGATGTACCATCTGAATGGTTTATGAGACATCATATATGATATGATTTGGGAATGTCCAAATATGTCTAAGTGATTAAAAAATATATTGAGAAAGTAATTTTGTCCACAAACTATAATTGTTGAATATTACTATTAATCCCAATCCAATAACAAAAGTGTTTTTTTGATAGGATAACTTAGATCCTAAAGAATCAGTGGGATTTAAAAGTAAAACTTTAAATGTTCAGTATCAACAAAGAGGTACTATGAGAACAATGAGAATCACAAGTTGTTGTGGAATCTCGGGTTCATTATTTAATATAGAACAAAATATTTCTAGTAGAACACATCTAAGATTGAAGGATTGTGAATCCAATAATTCGGATGGGTTGGTCAGACAGGATGAGCCAACTAGTCAACTAGAAGCTATTTCTAAGCTATATGGAATCCATGTAAGCCAACACGGTTTGACCTTGATAGCAACACTTAAAGGGGTAACACCTACAGGGGGCAATAGGGTCTTATGATTAAAACCTACATGGATAACATAAAAGGACAGATTGGTTGAATAAATCAAGTTCAAGATGTTGAACATGATAGAAATTCATTCATCAATTGTTAACCTTGTTGTTGTAGTTAAATAGACTAAGAGATTTAGCATATGAATATTGAAACCAAATTCCTAAAGGGAATACATCACAGGATGTGTACATGACACAACCTAAAGGTTTTATAACTTCATGAATGCAAATAAAGTCTATAAACTACAAAGTCCAATCTGGGATCGAAACAAGCATCTCAGAAATGGGATCTTTTGTTTTGACAAGATAGTCAAAGAGTTTGACTTGAGACAAGATAAAAGATGAAACATGTGATTACAAAAGATTTAGTGGAAGCATCTATGAATATTTCACATGTGATGAGGAATGGCATCTTAGTTATGTGAATGGTGAGATCTGGCATGAAAACCCCTTCAACAGTAAAGGTTTATGTGAAACATCTTATGATATAAGGATCAAGACCTATGAGATAGTTCTTGAATGTTTCACAATGGAAGTTTGAGCACGTACAATAGCACTGTGTTGAAAGAGTTCAACACAAATGGATTCAAACAGGGATAATCCATATTAGTCTCTCATGAATCCTATATTTTAATCTTGTGAAGAATGAAAATATCATGAATAAGATTCCATGGGCCAGCCTAATAGAGGATATATCATGGAAGCTATTAACACGCTTATCCCATATAATCTTGTACATATTGGATGTGACAAGATGATATTAAAATCCAATAAGGGTCATTTGAATATCATCAAAACATCCATGAGTACTTGTGAAGTACCCAAGGATATATTTCTAGTCAATGAGGATGGAAATAAAAGGAAGAGTTGGATGTAAAGGGTTACATCTATGCAAGCTTCCATAAATGACAAAGTTGATCACAATTAAAATGTGTTTTGATATAAAAGAGAAATATTTATTTGTTAGAAGGGCTCTGAACTAATAGCATGAAATCTATTCTACAATAGAAGTTGATTACACTTATGTTGTGAACACAGAGTGATACTCTATGGATCTAGAAGTTCATGGGATGAAATTATAGATGTTCCAACCATTAATGACTCGGTAGTGATATTGTGACAACAATGGAGCTAATTGTTAGCCAAGAAAATATTAGATACATCGGTTTCATCTCAAAACGAAGAGATAAAAAACATGCAATATACTAACTGTAAGAAAAGTTTTGCTAACCCATTGCATAGGCACTAGTACAACAGAAGCATGTTGGACATGTTTAGATCACTAAGGATGAGATCTGTTGGTGATTGGCTCTAAGTGCATGTGGGAGCCTATTGGTAAGGTATTCCCATAGAGACAATCATATAATGATTGACATGTCATAATTACCTAAAAGGATTTGATTAATAATAATAACATATATAAAGGTGACCTTCCAATTCATCTGTTTCACTCAGTTATGAGATAATGAGGACACAAAGTGAATGACTAGAGAATTATATTACTCAATGATGTATGTTGTCAAGTTACTATCCTTGTGGATGAGATCATACGGATGTAAAGAGTACATATACATATTCTCATTATGTCCCTGATCATGTTAATGTGGAAGGTTGATAGACAACAATAACACATAAGATTAGAGTGTGAGTTGGTTGATGACTAAATCTCATTAGTCATGATATGGCAATCTCAAACCAAGCACACAGATAAATGTTAGAGAATAGTGTATCAGACAGACCCATCTTGAGAGTGACACATGGTTTGGTTGGTCATAGTCATCTCTCATAGTGAAGGTGGTGATTGTGATTCTTAGACCTGAAATTTCTACACTCATCACATGTCACTGGGTACACTTTGATATCATCAAATGCAATCTTGAAACATGGGTTGTTATAACGGTGATTATTGGGTGACTTTGACACATGGGGATAGACTGTGAGTGATATATATGGGATTCGTCCCTCCTAATGAAGTATGATGTCCTAGCCACTTGATAAGTGAGATTGAGAAACGCATGTGCAAGCACATGTGAATCAATATATGATATTCACATGTGAATCAATATATGATATTCACATGTGAATCAATATATGATATTGAGGTCACATTATCCCAGATAGTCTACTCTTAGTTCAAGAACTATGGTTTGAACATTGAGAGGATGACCCTCCATGCCTTGATTCATCCTGGATATCAAAGACAAACGAATTATACAATCACTGCAACACCTTATACAAATTATAGTTTGAAGTTGTTCTCCAACTTTCCATTCACTTGGGTAGCACTGATGTGTGACTAGGCATCACTCTTTGCTTGTTATGTCATAAGATAGTTATGGACATTCACTGCCAACGTAATATGGGATCTATAGTGTCACACACATAGGAACTCATTTAGAAGAGGAGTTTGATCTTGAACGACTATTAGATTGATTACTAAAGTGTTTAGGTATTCAATTCACACAACTGATCACTCGATCGGCTGGCCAGGTCTACCAAACAACCATCTCACAGAGTGAGACATCTGTTTGGGTAGCCAGACGGGCATCTCAAGCTATTGAGACGGCCATTTAGGAGTCAGACTGATCTAGTATCGAGTTGGCTTAGTTCTATCCACAAACCATCCAGCTCAATGTGATTAAACCAACCGGTTCAGCTCAACTCACCAGATGGCCATCTGGGTGAGTGAGACGGGTGTCTCGCTTGGGTGATACAACCTATTTAGAGCCGAACAAAGTTTTAGGGTGTCTTACAAAGTGTCAATTTCATATACTTGAAGAACAAGTAAAATTAATATGTAAATCAATTGGAATCAAAAATTGCCAAGTTTGTGTATGATTGGGAAACTACCAAACGGCCATTTGGTAGTATGAGACAATCATTTTACACCCAGGCAATAGTCTAGGTGTGCCATATGACCGATTGGCATCTCATAGGTTGAGAAAGTTCAAGTTCTTTTGGTCCCTTCCACTCCCACATGATCCCAATCTGACCGGGAACTGTGACACTGGACTCTACTATAAATAGAGGGGTATTGGGGGTTTCCCAAGACATAACACAGATAACTGAGAATCAATTCCTTTGATAACATTTTGTCCTCTCTCATTGTGGTAACCAAGAGATCCCACACAAGTCCTACCTAAATAGTAGGGATAGCCCACGGGAGAGAGAACAATTGAGAAGTTGTCATTGTGGGAGAGTAGATTGGTGATTAGTACACCAATAGGAGGGACAACTCCTTCCTGTCCATTCTTGGCAAATGAAATGAGTTCTAGTTGGTCTGTGTGGACTACTATAGAGATAGGAGTATTTTGGCTTCTACTCAGAGAGAAAAGTCAACCTGCAGTCCATGGCTAGACCACCGGAGTTGCTATAAGAGGTTGTGCAGATGTTGTTTCTGGTGAAGACCAGGAGTTGCACAACCACCGTCCAAGAGCAACTTGTCAATAGTTGCAAAGAAGAGAGTTTTTTTGTTGGACTTGCTTCAGGACTAGGTATAACTCACTAAAACCATCTTTCATATTTCATAGTAGTTGACACGATCTTGCTAGTATGGGGATACGAATAGATTAAAAACAATTATTGCTATACATTGTGCTCATATTTCCCAACAAACCCTCATCAAATTCTACTAGATTTCTTCAAGTGAAATAGCCTATGAGGATGCAAAAATCTATGTGTCACTTATGAGGAGACAACTCAAGTGAAGGAAAGCAAAGTCTATGTTACATCCTTGAAATTTGTGGATCTCAAGCCTAAATGAAATTAGGGAACATATAACAATGAAGAGTTTTGAGGGATCTTGGTTGATGATTCCAAACCCTATAGTTAGATTAAATGTTCAATTTAGGGAAATAATGTGCTTTTGAGCATATGCATTCACAGGAGGCTAATATAAGAAGCAATGATTATCAAAGCCTCAAGTTTGGTAATTAGGAATGTGATTAAGCTCATGGAACCTTTGGAAGGCCAAGGTGTGATTCATGGGCCTTAGGGATGCATCCTGGTCCAATTGGGATAATCGAGGTTTACATATGGGTCCCTGAGATATGTTTTGGACATTGAGGATGTTCGTGATCATAATAGATATCCAAGATAATATGTGGACTAGATAATTAATTATAGTATTATCCACCTTGTCTTGGAAGCCAAATAAAGGAATAATATGTAAGTTTCCTAAAAGAAATAGGAAACATGGTTTAAAGAAAAAGGAGAAGTTTGGTATATAAAAGGATACCTAATGAGCCCCGATTATGAAGTATAATTGGAAAAGGATTTAATGAATTCCATGTGGGAAGGATATTTGATTTAGGATATCCTTCAAAGGAAGATGAAGAGAGACAAAGATAGGGAGTTTACTTGGTGGTGTTTCATGGACTTCCATGATAATCAATGAGATAACTCTTGCTAATAAGAATAAAAGGATCGGATACCAATAAGGAAAGAAGTGATTTTGGGTAACTTATATTAAATATACAATTATGACTTATGGAGGAAGAGTTGGTAGTTAAAGTATGGACTCTGTTAGGTTTTACCCTAGGAGGCATACTTATATATAAAGGCCATGGGGAATCCTCATCACAACTACGAGACCAGCGGATAGACTTGAACACCAGGGAGGATGGCTTCCCACAGAGATCAAGTTCTTGTGAGTAGGACACCACCAAGTCCTACGTCTGATGAACCGTAGAACTAGTCTGCATCCTGATCCCTGACAACTCCCATGATGATCGATGCATGGGGTCCTTGAGAAGTTCACAATATCACCCCAAGCTATCATGCCATCTTGTCTTCTTCTCTGGAACACCTGAGTGATGGATGTGATGACCCCCAAGACAACCTGAGAAGCTCAAGGTTACGACCCCTCTCATGGACCTGCCAACGTGAAGGAGGCTTTCCTTGCATCTGTGTCTCCATGGAAGAGGCAAGAGTAGACGGGGATGAGGTGGTAGGCGCACACCTTGTGTGTGGCTACTTGACATGGGCGGGAGGTGAGGCAGGCGGCATCGTGACCCATGCGGAGGACCGGTGTTGGTGGCATATGAGGGTGAAGATGATGGTGTGGTGCCAAGGGGTCATGTAGAGCAGCGACGATGTGGAAGGGGTAGTGGACTTTCTAGGTCGGATTTGTGCCAGGACACTGCACCTAGAGTGGATGGTTTTTTTTAGAGGTATGGCAGGGAAGACCTACCTAATGTTCGTTGGCTTCCCCATGGTCAGGAGTTGTGACGGGTGCATCACCGAGGTCGGTACATGTGTGGTAGCAAGACTAAATAGCTTCTTGTAGCACATGAAACTAGGCGGCGGTTGTGTCTGCATCCGTGTCTGAGGAGGTTGCAGTGCGACGGAGAGGGAGGACGAGCATGAACCAAAAACCCCACTGAGGCCATGAAGGACCACCGCCAAAGGGATTGCAGGGTTGGGCGAGGGAATGGTGAGGTGCCACTGCTTCGCGACGCTCAGGCTGTGAGAACGGGACGGTTGTCGTCACCATCGGGGCGGGGAGCGGGCTCCTTCGCTGAGAGAGGAGATGACCAGGGGTCAAAAGACCCAAAGACCCCTGAGGATGCACGTATACTGCAAGGGCATGGATGTCTTTTCGTTATAAACCCATCCTGATTAATAAAACACAGTATGTTTTAATTATGCTGACGTGGCAGTCAAATATTATTCCAAATATGTGAATCTTGCAATATTTGTAGATAATTATTGGTAATTCAGATTTCATTAAGTTATATATAAAGGTTGATCAGAAAAATACAAGGAATCTGAATAAAATATTTTGAGAGTCTAATTATGCTTCCTACTACAAAAATATATACAATACATTTGTATTGTATTGATGTGTGTAATATAAAGGAAAGACCTAGATTCCCGTAAATTGATGCTTAATTGATTAGATTTGGTTATGTTGAGCTAATACTTGATCTTGTCATGCCTAATAAGGAAATCCTCATTAATGATGAATAACTGGTGATTGTAGATTAATAATCTTATTCATGTTGATTTAGGGTTTTGAAACAATATGTACATCTAGTTATGATCTTAAGGCTAATAATATGATCTAGGTATTATGGATAGGTTAATATGCTTAAGATGATAATTCGGGTTTCACCTAATATACATAACTAAAGGTTATAATATTAGAGATCGTTCCATGATAGAATTAGGATTTGTAACCCTAATCCCCGGTCCAAACATGAGCTAACCCTAAACCCTAGTTTAGGAGCATATCTAGATCTGAATAATGTAATGTGAATACATGGTGACACATATGTAGTATGCTTATTTCAGATATCGTTGATTGCATGCTTTGTTGCTTGGATGTTTGGATGCCCTCTTAAAGTACATATGATGTTCTACATGGTTTCTGCAGTGGCATAAGGTATGTGGTTACGCTTATGAATACATATATCGAATTCAAAGTTTGGCGAGGTTTCTCGATGAGATTGAATGAAATATAAACTGCTTGCTTGTTTATTTACTTCTTGCAAATTATAAGTTCCTATGAGTATCATGTAAAGTAAATAACAATATTTTGAACCCTAGGTTAGACTGATTTTAAGGGTAATGCACATGAGCCCTAGAGGGACAGTGATTACACCTGAGGTAGTAGACCAGACATGGGTTAGAATATGAAAACAATTTTATGTTCTTATATGCAAGATAAAGATGTTTGCTTATATGTGTACTTGTGATTATTGTTTGAACCCACATACCAGTATAGAAATAAATTGATTGTGTATTTTTTGTCGGCGTTTTAGGTACTAGGTATACTTGATTCGTGGACATGAGGTTAAAGATAAAGGATGTTGAAGACACTAAAGTTATTCTTGAAGGTTTAGTCATAGTGGTGTATCATCATACATATATGAGTTAATTCTTTCTAAAATTTATGTAACTCCTTAGAGGAGCTTTTAATGCAAACATGTAACTATTTGTTCATTAACGGAAATTGTTTACTATTTTGTATTATTTCTTGAATCTGATCCTGGAATTTATGAGTAATGATTCATGACTTTAAGGTCTTTTAGACACTCAAAAGTGTAGGTCATTACATTTGGTATCATAGCACAGATTCATGAACTAATACTTAATAGTTTATAATTTCAAATCATCCTTAGAAATATAGGAGAAAATTTAGTAAAGCATAATGTATCTTTTAGGTTTCTCATCTCACATTTTTGTCTACTTCTCATCTCTTTGCTTAATTAAGCCTTGAAAAGAAAATTGTTAATTAGAGAAGTAAATGCAAAAAGATGTAACCTTTTGTGTAGGTTCCTCTAGAGAGGGTAGACACTAGAAAGATACATGTATGGGTAATCCCTTTCTTAGAGGAAGGACTTGGTTTAGGGTATGAAAACTCTAATGGGTCAAGGGATATGGAAACTCTAAATGGTAGAGTACAGTCCCTAACCCTAACCCTAAAACCTTAATCTTAAAAAATGAACATGTTACAGTGGTATGGGACACCACCCATGTGAATCTTGAAATCAGGAATAAGAAAGATAAAGAGATGGGTTGAGATAACCCAGTCTCCCATGCATGAGTGCATGAGGAGCATAACAAGTATGTAAGAGGTCTTCAGAAATATTTGAACTCAATAGTTATATATGAAAATGAAAGTTTGAATATAACTTGCTCAAACCCCTAATGTTGTCTCTGATAGTTAGGTGATGGTGACCAAGCCTCTGGAGGGGAAGGCCGATGTAGCACAAAGCCCCTGGAGGGGAAGGTGACCCAAGTTCACTAAATGGGCAGAAACAATGAGGAGGTATTCTAGAATTGAGCAAACATGGGTTGATAAGTTATAACAATAAAAAGTTATGTGTAATGATATAAAAAGGGATATCCATGAAACCTGTAGAGTTAGTGTGCCAACCTCGGGTGGGTCAACCCAAGAGTGGGAAGATGACCTATGAGGGAGGCAAAATCTTAGATCTTGGGATTAGTTGTGGCTAGAGAGCCTAACCCCCTCCTAATAGACAAGAAGCCACCCTAGGCTAGGACACTCCCTTAAAGGGTAAGTGAATAAATGAATTTAAGTTTTGAGATAACCTTAATCCTCACCTAGAAGGGTGAAGAGTTGGAGATATAAAAATGAAAGCACTTATATTCTTTGAACCCAAGGCTTCCATCTCTGAGTGAAACAACTGGTCAAGCCCAACAGGGAAGATCAGAAAGGCACCAAGCCCAGGAGGGAAGGTCATGAAATGGTCAAACCCAGGAAGGAAGACCAGTAAGGCACCAAGTCCAGGAGGGAAGGTGGCCTAAGTCCACAGTGCAATTGTTTAGGATCAAGCCCCTGGAGGGGAAGATCACAAAAGGTAAAGCCCAGGAAGGAAGAACAACATGGCACCAAGCCCTAGAGGGAAGGTGGCCCAAGCCCAATTATGGGACAACACTGCATTATGTGTACTCAAAAGAGAGAAATGAAGGCAATCCAGGCTAAAGAATTAATAAGAGAATAACACGCTTAAAAGATGTGAAATTTCAAAAGAAACCCTTAGGGAGGGTAGAGTCCTAATGCAATCCTAGGGTCAAGAAGGGTGTATTAGAGGTACATAGGACCGAGGGGTTGGGAGTTGATATGCCTTGAATGCACATGACCATGTGGTCGGGAGGTAACAGTTAGGTTTACCCAAGGTACATGACTCAGGAGATTAGCTACCTCCATGAGGATCGTGTAGCCTAATGGGTGAATGTGAAGGGCACTCTCTCGATGCATAAGGATTAGATCACTCCAAAAGTACATATACCCCTAGAGACCTCAAGGATTTGGTTAAGGCTCATAATTATACACGAGATGTAAATAAAAGAGATATAAGGAAGTCATGAAAATTGAGAGAAATTGTGCCCTAACTTAAGAGTAAGAAAAGGGACACTTGACTTTATGGAATATAAGAATGCTATGAAAGTAAGAACAAGTAAGTTTAGAATCATATCGAGTATGATTCAATTTTATATGTGAAATTGAAAGGTAATGTGTGTATATACTTGAATTTATATTCAACTGCCAATCTTAGTAATAAAACGAATGTTGATATACTAAATATGAGTTGTTAAAGATACCTAAGTGGGGTGTTAATCCAAAGTTTTGAAAATAATGTGAGTACCATTCACCTAGGCTTAGTAGGCCTAAATGTTGAGGACAAAATTCCTTATGAGGGGTGAATGTTACATCCTTGAAATTTGTGGATTTCAAGCCTAAATGAAATTAGGGAACATATAACAATGAAGAGTTTTGAGGGATCTTGGTTGATGATTCCAAACCCTAGAATTATATTAAATGTTCAATTTAAGGAAATAATGTGCTTTTGAGCATATGCATTCATGGGAGGCTAATATAAGAAGCAATGATTATCAAAGCCTCAAGTTTGGTAATTAGGAACGCGATTAAGCTCATGGAACCTTGGGAAGGCCAAGGTGTGATTCATGAGCCTTAGGGATGCATCCCGGTCCAATTGGGATAATCACGGTTTACATATGGGTCCCTGAGATATGTTTTGGACATTGAGGATGCTCACGATCATAATAGATATCCAAGATAATATGTGGACTAGATAATTAATTATAGGATTATCTACCTTTTCTTGGAAGCCAAATAAAGAAACAATATGTAAGTTTCCTAAAAGAAATAGGAAATATGGTTTAAAGAAAAAGGAGAAGTTTGGTATATAAAAGGATACCTAATGAACCCCAATTATGAAGTATTATTAGAAAAGGAGCTAATGAGTTCCATGTGGGAAGGATATTTGATTTAGGATATACTTTAAAGGAAGATGAAGAGAGAGAAAGATAGGGAGTTTACTTGGTGGTGTTTCATGGACTTCCATAATAATCAATGAGATAACTCTTGATAATAAGAATAAAAGGATCGGATACTAATAAGGAATGAAGTGATTTTGGGTAACTTGTATTAAAGATACGATCATGACTCATGGAGGTAGAGTTGGTAGTTAAAGTATGGACTCTTTTAGGTTTTACCCTAGGAGGCATATCTATATATAGAGGCCATGGGGAATCCTCATCACAACCATGAGACCAGCGGATAGCCTTGAACGCCAAGGAGGATGGCTGCCCGCAGAGTTCAAAGTTCTTGTGAGTAGGGCACCACCAAGCCCTATGTCTGATGAACCGCAGAACTAGTCTGTAGCCTGATCCCCGACAACTCCAATGATGATTGATGCATGGGGTCCTTGAGAAGTTCACGGTAGCACCCCAAGCTATCCCCCGATCATGTCTTCTTCTCCAGAACACCGGAGTGATGGATGTGATGACCCCCAGGCCAACCCGAGAAGCGCAAGGTTACGACCCCGCTCATGGACCTGCCAGCGTGAAGGAGGCTTTCCTTGCAACCGTGTCTCCATGGCAGAGGCGAGAGTAGACGGGGACGAGGTGGCAGGGGCACGCCTTGTGTGTGGCTACTCGACGTGGGCAGCAGGTGAGGCAGGCGTCGACGACGACGTCATGACCCATGCGGAGGACCAGTGTTGGTGGCGTACGAGGGTGAAGATGACAGTGCGACACCAAGGGATCACACAGAGCAGCGACGACGAGGAAGGGGCAGCGGACTTGCTAGGCCAGATCTGTGCTAGGACACCGCGCCTAGAGATGCCAGTTTTCTTCGGAGGTATGGTAGGGAAGACCTCCCCGATGTCAATTAGCTTCCCCATGGTCAAGATCCATGAGGGGTGCATCCTGAGGCCAGTACGTGTACGACAGCAAGACGGCGTAGCTTCTTGCGGCACCTGAAACCGAGCGACGCTCGTGTTCGCGTCCGTGTGTGAGGAGGCTGCAGCATGAAGGAGAGGGAGGATGGGCATGAACCACCTCTAGGGGGATTGCAGGGTTTGACGAGGCGCCACTGCTTCGTGACGCTCGGGCTGCAAGAACGGAACGGCTGCCATCGCCATCGGGGCAGGGAGCGGGCTCCTTCGCGAGATAGTAGATGACCAGGGGGTCAAAAAGACCCGAAGACCCCTGAGGATGCGCGAAGACCGCAAGGGTATGGATGTCTTTTCGTTATAAACCCAGCCTGATTAATAAAACACGGTATGCTTTATTTATGCGGACGTGGCAGCCAATAATTGATCCAAATATGTGAATCTTGCAATATTGGTAACTCAGATTTCATTAAGTTATATATGAAAGTTGATCAGACAAATGCAAGGAATATGAATAAAATATTTTGAGAGTATAATTATGCTTCCTATTACAAAAATATATACAATACATTTGTATTGTATTGATGTGTGTAATATAAAGGAAAGACCTAGATTCATGTAAACTGATGCTTAATTGATTAGATTTGGTTATGTTGAGCTAATACCTGATCTTGTCATGCCCAATAAGGAAATCCTCATTAATGATGAATAACTGGTGATTGTAGATTAATAATTGTATTCATGTTGATTTAGGTTTTTGAAACAATATGGACATCTTGCTATGATCTTAAGGTTAATAATATGATTTAGGTATTATGGATAGGTTAATATGCTTAAGATGATGATTAGGATTTCACCTAATATACATAACTAAAGGTTATAATCTTAGAGATCGTTCCATGATGGAATTAGGATTTGTAACCCTAATCCCCGATCCAAACATGAGCTAACCCTAAACCCTAGTTTAGGAGCATATCTAGATCTAAATAATGTAATGTGAATACATAGTGACACATATGTAGTATGCTTGTTTCAGATATTGTTGATTGTATGCTTTGTTGCTTGGATGTTTGGATGCCCTCTTAAAGTACATATGATGTTCTGCATGGTTTCTATAGTGGCATAAGGTACGTGGTTACGCTTATGAATACATATATCGAATTCAGAGTTTGTCGAGGTTTCTCGATGAGATTGAATGAAAGATAAACCGCTTGCTTGTTTATTTGCTTCTTGCAAATTATAAGTTCCTATGAGTATCATGTAAAGTAAATAACAATATTTTGAACCCTGGGTTATACTGATCTTAAGGGTAATGCACATGAGCCCTAGAGGGATAGTGATTACACCTGAGGTAGTAGACCAGACATGGGTTAGAATATAAAAATAAGTTTATGTTCTTAAATGCAAGATAAAGATGTTTGCTTATATGTATACTTGTGATTATTGTTTGAACCCACGTACCAGTATAGAAATATATTGATTGCATATTTGCTTGTTAGCATTTTAGGTACTAGGCATACTTGATTCGTGGACATTAGGTTAAAGATAAAGGATGTTGAAGACACTAAAGTTATTCTTGAGGGTTTAGTCATTGTGGTGTATCATCATACATATACGAGTTAATTCTTTCTAAAATTTATGTAACTCCTTAGAGGTAGAACATGAAACTGTGCCAAGCAGTGGGAGGAGAAATTGGATCTTTGACCGTTGTTGAAGAATGAGCCGACGACTCATAGGCAATGGCTTGGTTAAGGAAACCCACTGGAGTCATAGCGAAAGTGAGTTTTCATAGGGTGGTTGTCACTACTTATGGACCCGAACCTGGGTTATCTATCCATGACGAGGATGGGAGAGGGATGAATCGACTGATGTTGAAGAATCAGTGGATGAGTTGTGGTTAGGGGTGAAATGCCACTCAAACACCTGATCCCATTCCAAACTCGATATGTGGAATCATCTTGCGCTCATGTAACTATTTGTTCATTAATGGAAATTGTTTACTATTTTGTATTATTTCTTGAATCTGATCTTGGAATTTATGAGTAATGATTCGTGACTTTAAGGTCTTTTAGACACTCAAAAGTGTGGGTTGTTACAGTCTACATGCTCGAAGGGCTGCTTGAGACTTGAAGATGGGAAAGGAGGAGAAGATATCCAACATGAACTGAAGGCTCAACATCAATGTGAATGGTCTTGCGGTTCTAGGTCATCCTATGAGTAGAGGAGAGATCAACTCAAAGATCCTTCAAACACCCCAAGAGATTGGAACACAAGGTGACATCCATTGAAGAAGTAAAGTATCTTGGTGATATTTCTATTGAAGAGCTCATTGGAAATCTACTAGCCTACGAAGTCACACTTGACAAGAGAGAAGAAGTTGAAAGATAAAAGGAGAAAGAGCTAAAGAGAATGAAGAAGGATGAAATCAAGGCTCAAATCGTAGCTATTGTGGATCAAGCCTCTCCATCCTCTCAAGTTGAAGAAGATGACATGTACTCCAATGTTAGACTCTACAAAGACAAGCCTTCCTCCTCCATCTAGTGCCTCAAGTGTGGAAAGAAAGGTCACTATAAGATAGATTGTCTACAAGGAAAAAAGATCCATCATCACAAGAGTAGAGAAGAGAAGTACAAGAAGGAGAAATGGCATAAAAGCTCAAGTGATTCCTCCAACTCGAGCTCAAGTGACTCCTCCAACTCAAGCTCAAGTGAAGAATCAAGTGGAAGATCTAGCTCAAGCTCTACTGATGAAGGAGAATGTCATTTTGCTCTTATGGGATCAACAAGTGAAGACTAAAATGAGGTAAATCTAAAATCTTTAGATAAAGAATCTTTAATTGCTATTATTCATACTACTCGTGCCTCTCTTAAGTCTTCTAAAAAGAAAAGGAAAAAGCTTGCCAGAATTGTTGATAATTTGCATGTAGAAATAGATGATCTTGAACATGTTAATATTTGCTTGCTTGATGATAAAAATGCTTTTCTTAGTCAAATAGATGCTCTTAATCTTAAAAATTCTAGCTTTCTTGACAAAATTAGATTTTTAGAAGGTCAACCTCTTATCAGTAGTTCTAATGAAGAGCATACTTTAATTGTTGATTCTCTCATGCATGATACTGATGGTCTTAGATCTAAAAAAAGAACAAAGATTTGGCTTTTCAAGGTTAGGAATATGAAAATAGGATCTATCATTCTAAGATTACTTTGTTTGAAAATGAAAATGCTTCCTTTCTTGCCAAAATCAATGTTCTTGAATCTTGTTCTAGTTCTACTAGTAGAGAGAATAATGTTTATGCTCTTCATATTGATAAAGAGTTTTATATGACTTAAGCCATTTACTTAGAAAATGATCTTTTTCATGTTAGAGGTAATGTAAATCATTTGTCTTCTACTATTGCTTCTCTTATGTATGACAATCATAGTTTGAGATCTTCTTTGCAAAGATTCTAGTTGGTAAAAAGAATCATAGTGATGCCACACACCATACTACTCAACAAATTAGTAGACATGGTTTAGGGTATGATGGTAGTCAAAGGAACAACAAAGGTAAAGGATTTCCAATATTCCATGAAGAATCCTCTAGTTCTAAGACTATGGGCACATGCAACTATTGTGATGATTTTGGTCATTATTCTAATTGTTGCCCTTTTAGGAAAACATCCAAGAGAAATCGGACTTGGGTTGCTAAGATAACCCCTTCGGACCCAAAAATATGATTGGGGACCATTTTATCTTTCTTCTTGTAGATACTTGCTAATGGATTAACAAGAGTTATGGATTTGCAAATTGTCTTCTCAATCCACATGAAAGAAGAAATTTGAGAAGTGTAAGGGATGGAAACAAGTAGAAAAGAAATGGTAAGCACTAAGGTAATGTTATTCTTATTCATATCCAGTGATAGTGTGTCTTTGCCAAGTGAGTGTGCACTATACATATAGTTTTTGGGTAAAAAGTGGTATATTATGATTTTCATCACTTTCTTACTTAAAAAATGTTTCTAATGCTTTCATAGTGCATTAATAACTTTCTTACACATGTTTGAATATGGTTTATATTTTTATCTTGCCTCTAGATATGTTTTTCATATGTATGTGTGTGTTGTTTGACAACAGCCTTATCAGTCGAGTTTGTCCTGACAGAAACTCGATCGATAGGCATCAACGGGTGTTTCCAACAACTATTGTCAGTGGAGTTTGTCCTGTCAGTAACTCAACCTGTGAGAACCCATTACACTAAATGAGAATACTCAAAACATAAAACACAATTAATCATCAATTAACCACATACCCAAAAATATGGGTAAATTAAAACTGATTTCAACATCAACACCCTCTCAAAAACAATTGTATAAGAGCCCAACATATTTCTTGTATCCATACTATGCCAAGAATTTGATACAAATTGGTCTATTGCCTTAGCCACAACATATATACACAGGAGAACAATATTCGTATTTGTCACACAAACAAGCATTAACATGCTAACAAAATTTGGATTCGTTTGAAACACCATATACAAACTTTTCTAGCCCGGACCTGAGAGTATAGGTGTCGCGACATCCCACTATCACACAGACAACGAGATGCCACACGAAAATGTATGGAACCACCATAAACCACATATTACTGAAAACACAGGTTAATTAAAACTGATTGCGAAAAGCAGATAAAAGAGAACTATTACATTCAGGTCCTCATCCTGCAACTAAATATGTTATATAAATATTTACAAGCCTTGATATATGTTCACAGCTTATATGGACCAGTTGTCCTATCAGCACCAGAGTTCATCACCTGTTTATACATACATAACGGGCCACATCAGGCCAGCAGCAGGATATACAAAGCTACATCAACTATACATCATAAAACATCGTCAAAACACTGAGGACCTGAGAGTATAGGGATGAATCTAGGACTCTACTACAAAATAACCAAAACAGCAGCATATCCATCTCTTGCCTCCTACTGCTCTTCTTGCTTCTCGGCCGCAATCACACGACTACCACCACGCCTAGCACAATCACCTAAAAAGGTTGTAAACCAACGGGGTGAGACACACAGTCCCAACGAGAAACATAACTCCCCGGCGAAACTATAAAACTTCAGAAAAAGCAGGTAAAGTAGTTAACTGATGTCAGCAACTTATAAGAGCATCATCCTGAGCATAACTTATTTTATTAGCAATCTTACCAGGGTATCTACGAGGCATATGACCAGATATTCTTTATGGAACATGATTGACAAGATAAGATTTATAAGAACTTATCACAAAATATAAGGATCGTACAAATAACTACAAGGTATAACTAGATCAACTATACAA
Organism: Alisma plantago-aquatica; assembly: GCA_963693085.1. NCBI lineage: Eukaryota > Viridiplantae > Streptophyta > Magnoliopsida > Alismatales > Alismataceae > Alisma > Alisma plantago-aquatica. The sequence goes on from OY856411.1 coordinate 903,508,441, forward strand.
GCAAGGCCTCAATTAATGTTCTATGTTTTTCCCTAAGAAGTATATACTATTTAGATGGATTATGTATTATCATGCCCTGAGGAAGTGATTTGTATAGCTCAAATCTAACCATCAGTTGTGAAGCCCAAATCCGGTTCCATACAAGGTCAATGGAAGAGTCAGACTCCACGACGTCACCACCTCGTGGTCAGTGGATGAGTGTTTAACAAGAAGGACTGCAGTCTCATGCTTAGGTGGCCGCAACCACACAGGGTCACGCTATCCTCTGCCTAGCCCACCTTGGTATAGGTATCGGGGCTAGTGATTTGAGCCACAGGCCTGTTCACCGTGCTCCATAATCAATGAGCCATGGGCCTGTTCACCATGCTCTTCTCACACATCCTGAGCCATGGGCATGTTCACCATGCTCTTTCATATTGAGCCATGGGCCTAAAACCACGCTCTGGAGTCTACAACTGAAGTTGCACTCTAATCCTCCTATTTTTGGCTAGGAGCAACCACACATATTCAACAATATGCGCTTCTAGGTTAACCCGCAAGAGAACCCATTTCACCATCACCAACTACTGACGATGATGGATCTATGGCCAGGGCAAACTACATGATATGTTCAACTGTAATTAATTAGTATATTTTAAGTGGATTGTTGAGGCAACCAAGTTGTAAAACATAAACAACATTGAGTTACATTATTACTGTCATTATCACATTATCATGGGATCTCAATCCCTCATCACAGAATGTCACTACCTCTCGAGGCTTACATCATCACCGTGGGATAGCAATCCCTTATCTCAACATCAGAGGATAACACCTCAACTAGGCACTCAGCCTTCATCAGGTCAATAGACCTTTTTCACATCATACGGGTGATACATGTTATCCCATCAATCAAGGATTATCATTATCCAGTGTTATTCAAAACACATATACCTCATAGCTCTTACCTGGATATGAATTCATTTGATACACCTGCATGGTTAGTATGCATATAAAGAGAGATAACTGAATCACCAAACATAGATCTTTATGCTTATCATGCTATTAGGGTTGAAGGTACATGATTGGATCAACATCCATGATTATAACTACATGAAGCACAAAGTTGTATCTTGTAAACAAATTACATTATTGTAATCAAACCACTAGCATCCACTATGCCTTTATCTTATGAACATAAACATGTATCTTATCATCTTACTTAGCACCAACTTTAGGTATCAAACATATCACTGGTTACAACATATCATTTATAATGACTCACCAAAACTAGGGTTTCCGAGCTAGGTGCAACCCTTACCAAAGATACCACCTACCCTCACTATAGGTGTGGCACGCAGCGCATCCCTCACCAAAAAGGGGTAACGGGTTGGATCACCTTCCTCACCAAAAGCCTATCGGCTAGGGCACTTAGCCACACATATCGGCAAACCAAGGAGCATAGGTGTATCATGCAACTAGGGTCAGAGGTGTGTCGTGCAACCTGATCCATGAGTTGTGTCGTTCAGCTATGTGTAGGGTATATCATGCACCCAAGTGCAAGGTGATATCGGGCATCCAAGTGCAAAGGATGTGTCGGGCAGCACAACCCACCCTAACGGCCAAGACCCTATCGCCCATTAGGGTTAGAGTTCATGTCGGGCATCCACCATCATCATAACGCCCAAGGCCATATCAACCAAGACCAAGATCATAACGCCCAACAAGAACACTACTGACCTTTATCAAACTACATCATGGAGCTCAAGGAGGGATATCGTTCAACTAAGTGAAGCACTACATATCGGTCACCACTAAAGCATCTATCTAGGGTTTCTCCACCCAAGCTCCATATTGGTCAACATCAAAACCAACCCATGTCGCCCAAGGCACAAAATAGAGATATCTACAAGGAACCATGCCGTTAAAAGGGACATCCAGGGTTCAACACTCCCAAAACCTTCTTGGGTAACAAGGCATATCATCCAACAACACTAACATGGTGAAGGGGTCATATCGGGCAACAAGGTCAACAAAACCCTACTTATCATATCGCCCAAGACAAAACCCTAGAAGAGGGGTATTGTGCAAAGCACCATAAAAGGGTATCGTGCAAGGCACAAGGACCGTATCGTTTTGGTCATCATCAAACTCAAGATCACCATCATCAAACCCTAATAGATCAAGAGAGTTGGCTCACCTCTCAAAAACCAAGAGAGAGGGGTTTTGCACAACCTCCATCACATATTTGGAAACAAGGTGGATCATCCCCTTATCGGTCAAGATTCCAACCTTCACTAGGTCAACGTCCAACCAAGGCTCACCTCTCAAATCCATGGTGAGATAAGGGTATTTCCCAAGCAACTAGAGCGTAGACTCACCTCTCAACAACCAAGAGAGAGGGGTTTTGCCTACACCACTAGAGCTCGAACTCACTTCTCAAAACCAAATGGGATAGAAAGGGGTTTTGCCCAAGGAACCCTAAACTCAAGGTTTAGCCACAAGGTCTAAGAACACATCAACAACATGACCACTATATATATAACAAGATAAAAGGGTACATACTAGGGATAGAAACATATCTAACAACATGCATGGCCAATCAAGATGACATATAAACATGAAACATGAAAAATAAGTAATATAGATAGGGTTAGGAGTTATGTAACCTGCCTTAAGCAAGCTCCAAGCTCCTAGCACCAAGCTTCCAAGCTCCAAGCACCACCTTAGACCCAAACAAAGAAGAGCAACATGTAACCACCATGGCCGAAGAAGAAGGAAGAAGAAGATGAAGATGCCATGGAAGAAGGGAGAGATACTCACCAAAGAAGCAAGACACCTTCTAGGGTTCGGCCACCACTAGAGGAAGAAGAAGACTAGATCTATGTCGCCCACCAAGGAGAAGGTATCAGCCACCAAGCTCCACTAAGGGGGATGTATCGGCCACCAAGGAAGAAGGAAAGAAGCTAAAGGGTCCAAAGGGCTTATCTACCAAGGAGAGGGTCGTATATATACTAGGGGGTGATAAGGGAGAGCAGGGAAAAGTGGCACCCGCCCCTAGCACACTTGTCCAGGGAGTGTGCCACATGCAAGCACCCCAAAAACCCATGCATATGTGTTGCCAATCACTTAGCAAAGCAGTTGCCACTAGTCCAAAGACGGTGACATAAATGAAGCTAGAAGGGAGAGGTGTGTCGCCCAAGATGGCAACCCACTCACCCTTGGCCGACACAACCTCCTTGGCTGACACAACCACCATGCCTTGGCTGATACACCAAGGTCTTGCCTAATACAAGGCCTCAACAAGGCAAAACAAGGCAAAAAAAAGCCCAACAACGCTCAACAAGGTCCAAAGCTTACTCAAGCAATGAGCCCAACCCATCCTCTCAACCCTAGAGGATGCAAAGAGAGAGAAAAAGATTTCTGAAGGTGACAAACTCGCACACCAGTCCTCAAACCTGGGTAAATTGCAAGTTGCACCTCTACTTCTCAACAAAGCACAAACAAACCCTAATCACAACTTCAGGTGATTAGCAAGCATCTAAACACAAAGTTTAGGTAAAGAAAAAAGGGTAAGCCCAAAATGAAGGTCAGGGTCCTTACAAGCCATAAACCTCTACAAAGGGATTTCACCCTCAAAATCTGAAGAGAAAAGTGAGGGATACTTCCTCCTCATCTCTTCCTTGAGCCCCCATGTTGATTCCTCAACACCACAATGATGCCAAAGAACCTTCACAAGTACCAGGTCCTTCCTTTTCAACTTCTTTACTCTTCTATCAAGAATCATCACTGGGACTTCCTCATAGGTCACGTCTTCATCAAGATCAACCTCAACTGGTTGTATCATTGTCCCTGTGTCTGGATGACTTTTCTTCAGCATACTGACATGGAACACTGGATGTAACACGTGCAACTCTAGCGGCAGTTCTAACTTGTAAGCTACCTTGCCAACACGTGCTATTACTGGATATGGCCCCATATACCTGGGTGCCAACTTGCCTTTCCAGCCAAACCTTAGAACGCCTTTCCATGGTGAGACTTTGAGATACACCTTATCTCCCACCTGGAATTCTAGAGGTCATCAGCGATTATCTGCATATGACTTTTTTCTGTCATGTGCAGCTTTCAACTATTGTCGTATCACTTTGATCTTCTCTGTTGTCTGCTGCACTAACTCAAGACCCAAAAGTTGATACTTGCCTGACTCATACTAGCATAAAGGAGATTTGCACTTCCTGCCATATAAAGCCTCATAAGGAGCCATGTCGATGCTCCACTGGTAACTATTGTTGTAGATGAACTCTATCAAACTGAGATGCATGTCCCAACTGCCTAGGAACTGCAAAACACAAGATCGGAGAAGATCCTCCAAAGTCTGAATAGTCCGTTCAGACTGTTCATCTGTCTATGGGTGGAAAGTGATATTGAACCTCAACTATGTTCCCAATGCTTTGTGCAACTGTTCCCAAAAATGACTCGTGAACTGGGGTCCTCTGTCGGAGACTATCGTTGCGGGCACACCGTGCAAATACACTATCTCATCCACATACACCTGTACAAGCTTCTCTGTTGTATACATTGTCTTCATAGGTATGAAATGAGCAGACTTTGTCAATCTATCTACAATAACCTAGATGGAATCATGATTCTTAGATGTCCTCAACAAACCAACTATGAAATCCATGGTTATATGATCCCATTTCCACTGCGGTATTGGCATGGGTTGCAACATACATGCCAGCTTCTGATGCTCAACCTTGACTTGCTGGCATACCGCACACCTAGCCACAAACTCAACTACATCTCTCTTCAAGCCAGGCCACCAATACAGGTCCTTCAGATTATGATACATCTTGATAATACCTAGATGCATGGCATACATCTACGTGTGCACTTCCTCGAGTACTAGCTTTCTCATATCATCAATATTGGGGACCACCATCCTACCATGATAGCAAACTAGTCCATCCTCAGACTCATGGAACCCATCACACTTTTCACTGCCAAACTCTGATTTGATTAACTGAACTGAAGCATCTGCCTGTTGTGCATCTTTGATCTGATGTCTCAACGTAGGCTTTATTTGCATCTGTGCCAACAATCCTGCCAACAAGGAGACTTCCAACCGTACATTCATCTGCCACAAAGAGATAAACATATCCCGCCTATGGCATACCAAGGAACTCAACTGTGCCTTCTTCATAGGAAGAGAAGAAGACTTTCTGCTAAGCGCATCCGCTACCACGTTCACCTTACCAGGATGATACTTAATGGTGCAATCATAATTATTGATCAGCTCCATCCAGCGATGTTGTCGCATGTTCAGCTCACTCTACAAAAAGATGTACTTCAAGTTCTTATGATCTATAAAGATCTGACACACTTCCCCATAAAGATAATGTCTCCAAATTTTTTACGCATGGACCACCGCTGCCAGCTCCAAATCATGTGTCAGATTCTCCTCATGCTTCTTAAGCTATCACGAAGCAAAAGAAACCACATGATCTTCCTGCATCAGCACACATCCTAAGCCTCTCTTGGAAGCATCGCAGAATAGCACATAGCCTTTCCCAGGCTCTGGAAGTACCAACACTGGCGCACTAGTCAGATTCTCCTTCAAACTTTAGAAAACTTACTGACAACGATCATCCCAAACAAAAGGTACATCCTTCCTGGTCAATTTTGTCAATGGCAACACGATCACACTGAAGTTTCTTATAAACCTCCGGTAGTATCCTGCTAAACCTAGAAAACTACAAACTTCTGTCGGTGTCTTTGGTTGCTCCCAGTCTACAACTGACTCCACTTTCTTAGGGTCCACTCTGACTCCTTCTACAAATATCACATGACCCAAGAAAGTTACCTCTTCCAACCAGAACTCACACTTACTAAACTTGGCATACAACTGGTGTTGGCAAAGAAGAGTCAACACTCGTCGAAGATGTTGTTCATTCTCTTGACTGTCCTAACTATAGATCAAGATGTCATCTATAAAAACTACAACAAACTAGTCTAGAAACGGACTAAACACCCTATTCATCAGATCCATGAAAGCAGCAGGCACATTGGTTAGCCCAAACGACATAACCACAAACTCAAAGTGACCATACCTCATCCTAAAAGATGACTTTGGTATGTCCTCATTCTTAATTCTTAACTGATGATATCCTGATTGTAGATCGATCTTTAAGAACACTATAGTGCCACACAACTGATTAAAACAGATCGTCTATCCTCGGTAACGGGTACTTGTTCTTAATTGTAACTTTGTTAAACTACCGATAATCTATGCACAAATGCATCGATCCATCCTTCTTCTTTACGAACAAGACCGGAGCACCCCACGGTGATGTGCTCGGTCTGATGAAACCGTTATCCAGCAACTCCTGTAAATACTTCTTCAGCTCTGCCATCTTGGCTGGATCCATCCTGTACAGTGTCTGAGCAACTGGTTGTGTTTCTGGCACCAAATTGATCTCAAAGTCAATCTCTTAAGGTGGGGGAACATCGGGGAACTCGTGAGGAAACACATCCGCAAACTCTCGGATAACAGGAACCTCCTCAAGGCTAGGACCTTTTGCCTTAGTATCTACAATGTGAGCTAAGAACGCCTTACATCCTTGTCATAGCAACTTCTCTTCCACCAAAGCTGATACTAAACATGTTGGAAGGATCTTTCTATCTCCCTGGAAGATCCACTTCTCACTATTGTCATCAAACACTACTTGCTTGGAACCACAGTACAACACAACCTTATACTTATCTAGGGTATCCATTCCAAGGATCACGTCGAATCCATGCATATCAAGTGGTATAAGATCCACTTGTATATTGTGTCCCAAAAAGGATAAAACATGAGATGGACACTCCTCTCAAAGCAACGCAGGTCCAACAAGAGGGGTTTCTAACAACAGACTATCTCTCTTACAAATAACAAGTAAAAGACAACCATCAAGCATACTGCGTGTGATAAAAGAGTGTATAGCACCCGGGTCAACCAGAACAGATATAAGCAAGAATAAGACAAATTAGAATGAAATAACTCCATCTGACCTGCCACCACTCGCGGGTTGACTATCACCTCCGGCTGACTCATAGCATAGAATCGAGTTGTTGCTTGTTGTCATCCACATCCTCTTCTTCCTTGAGCAGACAATCCCAGTTGTAATGCTTGACCACGTCCTCGCCCTCTATTACCACTGGACTGCTATCAATCTGACCCTTTCTAATTCTGCCTCGACTGTTGTGTCACTTCAACATCTCTCTTTGGGCAATGTGTCCTAAAATGCCCAACCTGACCACAAAGATGACATGATTGGTCTCTCTATTGTGGCCTAGACGGCCCTGTCACTGCCACTAAAGCTTTACTGTAGGCTTTGGATGGTGAAAATTCATGCCCTCTTCCCTTCCTCAGGGACCACTATGACGGCATACTGGAACCTTATATCACAGAAGGTGTTGAAAACCTTGGCATCTTAAAGCCATCAAACCTCTATCTCAGAAACTGAGTAGGGCTTTTCTTGGTCATGGACTCTCTCTTCTCCTTGACAGACCATTCTATCCTTCAGACAGACTCCACAAATGTGGCGAACCGCTTCCGGTTCTCCAAAGCAGCAGTAGGTATTGTCAATTCAGTGCTCAAACCTTTCTCAAACCGTCTGATCCACTCATCATCTGTCATCACTATGTGAGGACAAAATCTCAACAAGTCCATAAACTTAGCTTCATACTTGGTGATGCTCATCGATCATTGGCGTAAATGCTCAAACTGGTTGATCTTCTTGTCCAAATATGTCTTTGGGAAGTATCGGCTGACGAACTCCCGCCGAAAAACCTCCCAATAGATCACCTCACCAAGCCGCTTCTCCTCCTCGATGGCCCACCAGTGGCCAACACTACCCTTCAGAAGGTAGGCAGCATGTTTGACTTTGTCTACTTCGGGGATGTCAAGGATCTGAAAGGCCTTCTCAAGACCTGTCAGCCACAGATTTGCATCCGCTGGATCAGTCGTTCCATCATAATCCGAAGCTCTAACTCGCCGATAGGGATGGAAATGGGGTGGGTTTTGCCAACCCATACCCAACCCATCGTAGCCCATACATTATAGAACCCATACCCATATGAACCCATATCAAATTAATAAATAAAAAACCCAACCATACCCAACGCATTAGCGAATGGGTCCCCATTACTACCCATCTGATGTGACAAGCCCATCCAAATTGGGGCCATAACTAAATTCAAATTATATACTATAAGCAGATGTGAATTTCACGTTGGTCCATTTAAGTAAACTAATTACCGATAATGAAAAGTTGACATCAAATATTAACAAACCAGGTTATACTTTTGTTAACATTCAATCTATTTAAAACAAAACGGAGAGTACAATAGGAATCTGGTAATGACGGAAGTGCAGAAAATAAATTTGTTAAAAAATGTGAGCTAATGTATATACAGATGTGTCACTTGAACATTTCCACAAACACAACAATGATGGTTTCAAAGTACTAGATTATGTTGGACGATCAAAGAATCCTATGCGTAGTTAGAAGGATCTGGATAGATGAAGAAAAAATTCTTTGATTCGCTCATCAGATCTTAATTACTCAAGATGTCAAGCCTTGTCCCACATGCATCAACGAGCATGCAACCAACCATGGATCATTTTTGTTCTTCCAGTCTTCCATTGGTATTCATTGCCTTTGTCAAAGTATGCCTTCGTTCTGCTCCAATTCTCGTCAAAGAGTAGTAGCAGCAGAGTCTGCACCATCAGTACCATGAGGCCCACCGGAGCACGCAGCGTGTGCCCCTCTCAACTCAAGATTTGATCAGGGAGGCGAGGGACATTGGTTGCACAAATCTGAGGAATCCGTCGGAGATCGTGCAATGGATGTCGGAGACAGTGACAATGGAGTGGTTCCTTTCCACTGCTGCTCCTCATGGATTTTTTGACTGCTCATTTTAGACGCTTCCGGACCACACTGAATCACGCTCTCAATATCCCTCATCACCGGTCAGGATGACGGAACACCATGTCACCCAAGACATTAATTGTGGCCACTGCTGCGAGGTAGATGCGCACGAAATTAGAGTACGAAACCGAATTTGACCTCTCCCTGACGGTGTGAAGTCGCTCCAATGTGGCCTCCATCCTGAGGCACAAAGATGGATCCTTAAACATAACACCTTGGGGCTTAGATCTGAACTCCTTGTTGAGGTCTCCTTCGTGACGCCTTCCAATCACAACATCTTCCACGGCGTGTTAGCACCTAGCTGGCGAAGCGTCCTTTGCGGCCTCCTAGTTGACGGTGCACCTTCACTTTGGGAGGTTGGGGTCATGGGAAAATGAGAAGGCCACTTGGCTAAGTCTGGATGACAGCGAGGAAGTGGCACTAGTGGGTCTTGATGGGACCCAGTGGGTATCACTATCACATATGGGTCTATGCGTGTCATCCCCAATCAAACCCACTAGTAAGCTGTGCCTCCATTAAACCTGTCATAGTTGGGTCTCAAGCATATTGGGTTTGGGTGGATATCGGTTATTGGGGATAGTTGCCATCTCTACTCGTCGAAGCTGCTCAAAGGCCTTCCCAATACCCAACGTTTCACCATGGGGAGCATGTGCTCTTGGCGGAGGCATTGGCAACCTTTCCACCATGAAATTCATCGTACCCATTAACTGCCCCATGAGCTGTTGATAGATAGGGTTTTCAAGAATGGTTGGGTCAATTTGGGGGACCTCAGGCACCCGATCTTCATGTGCCTACACTCGTGCTCCATAACCATATGCAGCATCACTGCTCTCAGCAACATGTTCTTCATGGTTTCTAGACATCTTTAAGCTTTATTTTCCACTGAGGGCAGAAGGTTATTGTAAGAAAATCTAGAATACTCACAAGAACAGACACAACCCTAGTCCTAGATCCCTGTAAACTTAGCAAACCTAGGGCTATGATACCAAAAACTTGTCGTGACATCCCGCTATCACACAGACAACGAGATGCCATGCAAAAACGCATGGAACCACCATAAACCACATATTACTGAAAACAAGGGTTAATTAAAACTGATTGCAGAAAGTAGATAAAAGAGAACTATTACATTTAGGTCCTCATCCTATAAGGAAACATGTTATATAAATATTTACAAGCCTTGATATATATCCACAACTTGTATGGACCAGCTGTCATATCAGCACCAGAGTTCATCACATGTTTATACATACATAACAGACCACATCAGGCTAGCAGCAGGATATACAAAGCTACATCAGCTATACATCATAAAACATTGTCAAAACACCTCCAAGGACCTGAGAGTACAGGGATGACTCTAGAACTCTACTACAAAACAACCAAAACAACATCATATCCATCTCTTGCCTCCTACTGCTCTTCTTGTTGCTCGCCCGCAACCACACGACCGCCACCACATCTAGCACCCGCCGAAACTATAAAACTTTAGAAAAAACAAATAAAGCAATTAACTGATGTCAGTAGGTTATAAGAGAAGCATCTTGAGCAGAACTTATTTTATTAGCAATCTTACCAGGGTATCCAGAAGGCATATGACTAGATATTCTTTATGGAACATGATTGAAAAGATAAGCTTTATAAGAACTTATCACAAAATATAAGGATCGTACAAATAACTGTAAGGTATAACTAGATCAACTATACAAGTAAATCCTTAATCAATATTCCGTTTTTTGCCCTAAGAAGTATATACTATTCGGCTGGATTATGTATTATCATGCCCTGAGGAAGTGAGTCGTGCCACTCAAATCCAACCATCGGTTGTGAAGCCCAAAGCCAGTGCCATACAAGGTCAATGGAAGAGTCAGACTCTGCGACCTCACCACCTCGTGGTCAGTGCACGAGTACTTAACAAGAAGGACCATAGTCTCATGCTTAGGTGGTTGTAGCCACACAGGGTCAGGCTACCCTCTACCTATCCCACCTTGGTACAAGTATCGGAGCTAGTGATCCGAGCCACAGGCCTGTTCACCATGCTCCATAATCATTGAGCCATGGGCCTGTTCACCATGCTCTTCTCACACATCCTGACCCATGGGCCTGCTCACCATGCTCTTTCATATTGAGCCACGGTCCTGAAACCGCACTATGGAGTCTACAACCAAAGTTGCACTCTAATCCTCCAATGTTTGGCTAGGAGCAACCACACATATTCAACAATATGCGCTTCTAGGTTAACCCGCAGGATAACCCATTTCACCATCACCAACTACTGACGATGATGGATCTATGGCCAGGGCAAACTACATGATATGTTCCACTGTAATTAGTTAGTATATTTTAAGTAGATTTTTGAGGCAACCAAGTTGTAAAACATAAACAACATTGAGTTACATTATTGCTATCATTATCACATTATCATGGGATCTCAATCCCTCATCACAGAATGCCACTGCCTCTCAAGGCTTACATCGTCACCGTGGGATAGCAATCCCTTATCTCAACATCAGAGGATAACACCTCAACTAGGCACTCAGCCTTTATCAAGTCAGCAGACCTTTTTCACATCATACGGGTGATACATGTTATCCCATCAATCAAGGATTATCATTATCCAGTGTTATTCAAAACACATATACATCATAGCTCTTACCTGACTATGAATTCATTTGATACACCTGCATGGTTAGTATGCATATCAAGAGAGATAACAGAATCACCAAACATAGATGTTTATGATTATCATGCAATTAGGGTTGAACGTACATGATTGGATCAACATCCATTATTATAACTACATGAAGCATAAAGTTGTATCTTGTAAACAAATTACATTATTGCAATCAAACCACGAGCATCCACTATGCCTTTATCTTATGAACATAAACATGTATCTTATCATCATACTTAGCACCAACTTTAGGTATCAAAAATATCACTGGTTACAACCTATCATTAATAATGACTCACCAAAATTAGGGTTTCCGAGCTAGGTGCAACCCTTACCAAAGATACTGCCTACCCTCACTATAGGTGTGGCGGGCAGCACACCCCTCACCAAAAAGGGGTAACGGGTCGGATCACCTTCCTCACCAAAAGCATGTCGGCTAGGACACTTAGCCACACATATCGGCCGACCAAGGAGCATAGGTGTATCGTGCAACTAGGGCCATAGGTGTGTCGTGCTACCTGATCCAGGAGTTGTGTCGTTTAGCTATGTGCAGGGTATATCGTGCACCCAAGTGCAAGGTGATATCAGACATCCAAGTGCAAAGGATGTGACGGGCAACACAACCCACCCTAACAGCCAATACCCTATCGCCCATTACGGTTAGAGTTCATTTCGGGCATCCACCACCATCATAACGCCCAAGGCCATATCAACCAAGGCCAATATCATAATGCCTAACAAGCACACTATTGACCTTTACCCAACTACATCATGGCGCTCAAGGAGGGCTATCATTCAACTAAGTTAAGCACTACATATTGGTCACCACTAAAGCATTTATCTAGGGTTTCTCCACCCAAGCTCCATATCAGGCAACATCAAAACCAACCCATGTCACCCAAGGCACAAAATAGAGATATCTACCAAGCATCATGTCGGTCAAAGGGACATCTAGGGTTCAACACTCCCAAAACCTTCTTGGGTAACAAGGCATATCGTCCAACAACACTAACATGGTGAAGGGGTCATATCGGGCAGCAAGATCAATAGAACCCTACCTATCATATCGCCCAAGACAAAACCCTAGAAGAGGGGTATCATGCAAAGCACCACAAAAGGGTATCGTGCAAGGCACAAGGACCATATCAGTTTGGTCATCATAAAACTCAATATCACCATCATCAAACCCGAATAGATCAAGAGAGTTGGCTCACCTCTCAACAACCAAGAGAGAGGGGTTTTGCACAACCTCCATCACATATCGGAAAATAAGGTGGATCATCCCCTTATCGGTCAAGATTCCAACCTTCACTAGGTCAACGTCCAACCAAGTCTCACCTCTCAAATCCATGGTGAGAGAAGGGTATTGCCCAAGAAACTAGAGCATAGACTCACCTATCAACAACCAAGAGAGAGGGGTTTTTCCTACACCACTAGAGCTCGAACTCACTTCTCAAAACAAAATGGGAGAGAAAGGGGTTTTGCCCAAGGAACCCTAAACTCAAGGTTCGGCCACAAGGTCTAAGACCACATCAACAACATGACCACTATATATATAACAAGATCAAAGGGTACATACTAGGGCAAGAAACATATCTAACAAGATGCATGGCCGATCAAGATGACATATAAACATGAAACATGAAAAAGAAGTAATATAGCTAGGGTTAGGAGTTATGTAACCTGCCTTAAGCAAGCTCCAAGCTCCTAGCACCAAGCTTCCAAGCTCCAAGCACTACATTTGGCTAATACAAAGAAGAGCAACATGTAACCACCATGGCCGAAGAAGAAGGAAGAAGAAGAAGACGAAAATTCCATAGAAGAAGGTAGAGATACTCACCAAAGAAGCAAGACACCTTCTAGGGTTCGGCCACCACTAGAGCAAGAAGAAGACTAGAGCTATGTCACCCACGAAGGAGAGGGTATCGGCCACCAAGCTCCACCAAGGGGGATGTATCGGCCACCAAGGAACAAGGAAAGTAGCTAAAGGATCCAAACGGCTTATCTACCAAGGAGAGGGTCGTATCTATACTAGGGGGTGATAAGGTTGAGCAAGGCAAAGTGGCACCCGCCCCTAGCACACTTGTCCAGGGAGTGTGCCACATGCAAGCACCCCAAAAACCCATGCCTATGTGTTGCCAACCACTTAGAAAAGCAGCTGCCACTTGTCCAAAGACGGTGACATAAACGAAGCTATAAGGGAGAGGTGTGTTGCCCAAGATGGCAACCCACTCACCCTTGGCCGACACAACCACCATGCCTTGGCTGATACAGCAAGGTCTTACCCGATACAAGGCCTCAACAAGGCAAAACAAGGCACAGAAAGGCCCAAAGCTTACTCAAGCAATGAGCCCAATCCATCCCCTCAACCGTTCAGTGGTCCTTGATCACGAAGTCGTCAGCTTGGCCACATACCTGATCGCCGAACTGCCCTTGTTTCTGCCCAAGAGTTCATCCTTCATCGAAGACGCCCAGCGCTAGGTAGGAGACACTTTCACCCACGGCCCCCACTGCCTTGGTGCTAGCCCATCGTCTTCCTCCTCCTCATCGTCATGGTAGTCCTTTTCCAGGTGTCCAATGATCTCGCATAGGTAGTAGAAGATTGGCATGCGCTCGTAGCAAATCTTGATGTCCACGATTTTCCCTTTCTGGTCCCTTATTTTTTTCTTCTGGTGAATTGGTTTGGAGATATCTATCTCCACCCTAGCCCGACAGGCGGCCCCCCAGCCGAGGTCTCTCCGGTCCACCGTCGAAACCTTGCCAATCTTCGACGCAATAGTCCTGATAGCATCCTCAGATCGATTCCCAAGAGGAAGATTGTACAAATGAATCCAAAAGAAGCACATATTCAATAGCATTTCCGTCGGCACGTCCTCCTCACTGATGTCCCTGACAACCAAGAGCTTATTGTCGAAATTCCATGGCCCCTCCTCGACAACCTTCTCCTTGTCCCTCCAGTGGAGGAACTGGATGATGAACCGGTTGGGTGTGATCTGTTTGAAGCTCGCCTCCTTCCAAAGCGACCAAGCATTGATCATTGTGTGTGTGAAGGCCGGGAAATTGAATGGTTGGTTCGTCGTCAACCTCCCAACCATTGCCAGATCCAGCAATTCCTTATCGTCGCCCATCACCACTTCCTTCATGTCCAAAGTGTCCTGCTCCTCCCTCTCCCTAACCCTAAGCGAAGCATAGCGTCCCACAAGATCCTCTGCCATGGCGCGGAGAGGGTCCTGCAACCTGCAAGAGAGCCTGTGCCTCAACGGCGAGAAAAAGTCTTGAATCGTCGTCACCTAGAGAACCCTAGGGAGCGCTGATCGGGAGTAGGTCTAGGTTTCCTGATGTTTTTTCTTAACATGAGAAGAAAAAAATAAAAAGAGACAATAAGAAAAAGACTAAGGGTTGTGTTACTCTGGTTGTTGACTCAAAGTCTAAATTGATTAAATCTTTATTTTGATGTGACTAACCATTTCACTTATTTGTGTCTAATGCTTCTACTTGAGTGATTTTAGATTAGGTATAGGCACATACAAATGTCCTAATGTATTCATATTAACTTAGAGAAAAGATAAATCAAAATAAATACAGGTACATTTTTGTGGAATATCATGTAAATTCATTGAAATTATATTGCACTTGTAATGTTTGTATGACTTGTAATTTATTTTAAAAAAATCAGGAGCACTTAAATCAAATATTTAAACACTTTAATGACATTTTTCAAATTTTGTTACATGTTGTTTTTCAGTCGAGTTGCTCCTGTGACAAACTTGACCGATCTCCTTGATGCATTTTGTGAATGTTCAGGTTCAGTTGAGTTTCTATCCTTGCACTGAGCAAAACTAAATTTAAGCAATCGACTGAGTTTCATCCAGGATAAACTCGACCTATGCTTCAAAATTACTTTGTCGCATGGTGCAATCGCTCGAGTTTTCTAAAAGTGAACTCGACTGATCACACTATGAGGAAAGTGCAAAAAAAGTGGTTCTAGCTGTTGTAGTATTGTAAAACTCGAAAAAATATATATTACAACACCTCAAATGGTTAGTATTTGTCCTTATGTGTTTCTACTGGCTATGAGGCATCCCCAACTATAAATAGAACCTCTTGGGCTTTATCCCATGGTTAGTCAATCACTATGAAGGTCTCTATATTATAGTTGGGTGCATCATACAGACTCCTCCCACTTTCTAAGTTTAATCACTTGCTACATCCATTAGAGTGAGTAGGAGATTCATAATAGATCTAGTCCTACATGTATATCTCGTGAGGCTCTCACTTCCTCCACCTCCCAATATGTCATTTCCTCTATGAAGATTAAGATGAAGATTCTCTCTCTTGGATAAGAGAGGAGAAGATCAAGAAGGTAAGGAGTCCCTTGGTGAAAGATTCTCCTTGGAGAAGGTGAAGTCAAAGGTGGAAGATCCAAAAAGAGTGAGTAATTCCTTAAAGGCGAAAGACTTGTACAAGAGTGGGTAAGTTCTTGGTGAAGGCGAAAGACTCGGTGCAAAGTGAGTAAGTCCTTGGTGAGGTTGAAGACTCTTAGTCTTGGATAGATAAGTCCTTTTTTAGGTTGTTGGCTCCCTTGTCCTCAAAGGGAAGGTTGGCTATCCTTGGCTCGGAAAAGAAAGTTCATATATTGTATGTCTTATGATGGAATATAATTATGCAATAGTTGCAAAATCCTACGGCTTGATGACAGTTGGGCTAGTAGCGGCAGTAAAGCCATGCCAAGACGGCGGGACGGGGAGGAAGAAACGGGAGACACTGCTAATTCTGTGACGATGGAGGAATTAGACACCATTTTCACCAAGACGGAGGGCGTCAAGGAGGCGACTGATCTACCTAGGATGACGGCGACGCAAGAGAACGATGGTACCTAAGCCGACAAAGAATGTCCACAGACGTCGGGGACGTCAACAGTAGTGCTGGAGGAACACACAGTGCAACTGAGATGTCAGAAGGACTACGATGATCAGTGAGGGCATTCAGGAGGAGGTACCGAGCGTCCAAGCCGGCTCAACAACAATGACAGGAATAGTTACGGCCATCAATAGAAAGGGGATCATCTATTGCAAAGAGAAAATGTGCAAATGACTAAGGCAGGGATCGAGAGTGTTGGTGAGGGAGATGGACGTCCGGTGGAGAGGGTAATCATAGATGTTCCTGAAAGGCAGCAATTGGATGAGCTTCCAGCTTTGCATGAGGGGAAGTTGAAGGAAGGTAGGGGTAAGGGGAAAAAGACAAGGAGGTTCACGAGGTTGGGGAACAGTCAGGGGGCAAGGGCAGCAGAAGGGGAGATGGGTTTGATACATAAGATTGGGGGAAAGAGAGCTCGAGGTGGTGTGGAAGGGGTCACAGGGGGTGTTTTCGAAGATGGGATGGTGATAGGCAAGAGGTTGCATAGTGATTCTCTTGTGAGGACACCTACTCTTTCAGTAGTGGGCGCTAGGGAGGTTCAGGCCCGTGAAGAGCCACGAAAACCTTGTGTTGGAACGTACAGGGTCTGGGCAGCCCTGGTACGTTGGACTCTCTCAAGAGACGTTTCTGGAGAGAGTTGCCCGACTTAGTCTTCGATATGGAGACTATGTGCAAAGGTTGTGATCATGAGTCTGTGAGAAGGAAATGTGGTTACACTTCAGGTTTCGGTGTTGATAGCAGAGGACGGGAAGGGGGTTTGGGTCTTTGGTGGAGGGGTGATGATGTCAGAGTGAAGTCCTTCTCAGATCACCACATAGCTGCGGAGGTGGGGGGGAAGGTAGCCCTGAGTGTTTCTGTTTTGCTGGTATCTATGGGTGGGCAGCCACTCATGAGAGGCACCATACATGGCAGTTGATGGAGGAGGTGTGTGCTCAGTCCAGATGGCCAGTTTTGCTTAGGGGGGACTTTAATGAGATTCTTACTCAAGAGGAAAAGAAAGGAGGGTAACTGAGGAATGAATGGCAGATGTAGAACTTCAGAGAAGCTATTGACAGATGTCTTCTGAGGGATTTGGGATCCACGGGATGTAAGTTCACATGGAAATGCGGTTTATATGATGACAATTTGATTTTGGAAAGACTTGATCGCTTCTTGGCAGACAGAGAATGGTGTGACATCTTCAGCGTCAGGCGGGTCAAAAACTTTCCTATTCTTAATTCTGACCACGAACAGATTCTCTTATGGGAGGAGAGAGGACGTACGGACAACAGATCTTATGAGGAACGGTTCAGATTTGAAACTTTCAGGTTATCTTCCCCGGAGTGCAAGGAGGTGGTCCAACAGGCTTGGGACAACAGTGCGGCGTTGGATCTCAATGGGCAGACAGATTTATGTGCTGAGGAGCTTTCTTCTTGGGCTAAAGAGAAGTTTGGTAACATAAAGAAGAGAGTGGTGAAAATTGAAAAGAGGTTAATTAGTGCTCAGAACC
The DNA here is from genome assembly GCA_963693085.1 of Alisma plantago-aquatica. Classification (NCBI taxonomy): domain Eukaryota; kingdom Viridiplantae; phylum Streptophyta; class Magnoliopsida; order Alismatales; family Alismataceae; genus Alisma; species Alisma plantago-aquatica. The sequence continues at coordinate 903,526,475 of OY856411.1, forward strand.
GGCCTCCATCCAGTGATATGCTAGAGGAATGTGAGGCAATAGCCAGGGAGCTACATGATCTTCAATGCTTGGAGGAGAGCTATTGGCTAGCGAGGGTGAGGACGAATGAGATGAGGGACGGTGACAGAAATACTAAGTACTTCCATCACAAAGCTAGTCAAAGGAAGAGGCACAATATGATTCGTGGGCTCTTCAAGGAGGATGGGAGTTGGCATATGGAGCAGGACGTTGTTGCTGAAATCATTGTTTCTTATTTCAATTCACTGTTCGCCAGTTCTGATCCATCCGGGATGGAGGAGTTTATTGCAAACATGCCACATGTTCTACCTGAGGCATCCTTTTCAGATCTGAACCGTACCCCTATGGAGGCAGAGGTATGGAATGCGCTTAATCAAATGCACCCCAACAAGGCCCCGGGGCCGGATGGGATGAAAGCTATCTTCTACCAGGGGTGATCAAGTCTAGCTTATTGTCTTTTATAGATAGATGGTGGAAAGGGGAAGAGAGCTTGGAGGATATAAATAACACGGATATAGTTCTGATTCCAAAAACTAACAGCCCGGTTCGGATTACTGAGTTTCATCCTATCAGCCTTTGCAACGTGTCTTATAAGATCATTACTAAGGTGTTGGCAAACATGATCAAACCGCTGATGAATGATACCATTTCTAAGAACCAAAGTGTCTTTATCCAGGGTAGAATGATTACAGACAACACTCTTGTTGCCTATGAGATGTTCAATACTGTGAAGTACAAGAAAAAAGGCAGAGAAGGTATGATGGCGATTAAGCTGGATATGAGCAAGGCATATGACCAGGTGGAGTGGGCTTTCCTAGAGAAGGTGATGAGGAGAATGGGGTTCCCGGACATCTGGAGGAATAAGGTGATGGAGTGTGTCTCTATCGTTCCCCACAAGTTCATCATCAATGGCAAAAGGAGAGGAGCTGCAACCCCAGCAAGAGGTCTTTGCCAAGGTGATCCTATCTCCCCCTATCTCTTTCTTTTTTGCGTTGAAGCACTCTCTTTTTCTCTTTCCAAAGCAACACAGGAAAACGTTATTCATGGGACTAGAATCTGTAGACGGGCACTATGTGTCACTCACCTGTTCTTCACAGATGACAATATCATTTTCACACGGGCAACCTCTAAAGAATGCTCCGCTTTAGCTGATATCTTCAGCCAATACGAGAGGGCATCTGGGCAGAAAATTAACTATGAGAAGACGGAGGTCTCCTTCAGTGCGAACGTAGCGGCGGAGAGGCGGGAATTGATTAAAAATCGGCTATAGGTTAGGGAGGTGGACAGGCATGAGAAGTATCTTGGACTCCCTATAGTCATAGGGAGGTCTAAGAAAGTTGTCTTTGCTGCCATAAAGGAGAGAGTGTGGAAAAAGATGCAGGGGTGGAAGGAAAAATGTATGTCCATGCCGGGGAAGGAGGTGTTGATCAAGGCGGTCATCCAAACTATTCCCACGTACATTATGAGCATCTTCAAGATACCAGAGGGACTGATTGATGAGATTCAGGCGATGATGGCGAGGTTCGGGTGGGGAGCGAAGGAGGGGGAGAGAAAAATCCATTGGATGAGTTAAGAGAGATTGTGCAGACCAAAGAAGGGAGGCGGGATGGGGTTTAGGGACCCGAAGGCTTTCAACCAGGCATTGTTAGCTAAGCAGGGATGGAGGTTGGCGGTCAATGGGGATTCTCTCGCTGCTCGGATTCTGAAGGCCAAGTACTACAAGTCATCGTCTATGTTGCACGCCAGGTTGGGGGACAGTCCTAGCTATACATGGAGGAGTATTTGGGGGGCACTAGAGCAAGTGAAGGAGGGTCTTAGATGGAGGGTGGGTGATGGGAGGGACATTCACATCTACCGGGAGAGGTGGGTTCCCCACCTTGGGGGCACAGTACACAGGTATTTGGTGAGCGGGCCGGAGGAGTATACGTGGGTGAGCGACTTGATCTGCACGGAGACGGGACAGTGGAGGAGGGAAGCGGTGGAGGAGTGCTTTCCCAGTCACATAGCTATGACTGTCCTAAACATTCTGCTTCCCCGGTGGAGTGTGAAGGACAACCTCTTCTGGGATAGGGAAAGCAACGGGATTTTTTCTGTCAGAAGTGCCTACCATCTCATCAGGGTGGGCGCTGATTTAGGGGAGGGGGGAGACGGGGAGATATGGAGGAGGTTGGGGAAGGAAAGTTGGCCGCTGAAGCAGAAACACTTCATCTGGAGAGCACTGAGGAACATTCTCCCCACCATGACAGAGCTGCAGAGGAAACAGGTGACACATAGTGATGTATGCCATCATTGCGGACAGCGGGAGGACATGACACACGCTTTGCTTCACTGTGAGTTAGCACGGAAGGTTTGGTCTACCAGAGAGTTCGACTGGCCAGGACAGCTAAACTTTTATGATACATGGAGCTTTGTGAGTAGTCTCCTGGACGAGGTGGACAACAGGCGAAAGGAGGAGGGTGCGGCTCTTCTCAGGGCCACGTGGATGACCCGGAACAAATACATCTTCCACGATCACCCTCCTTTCATTTCGAGCCTAGCAGGGAGCTTCATCGACCTTGTGAGGGAGCATGCACGTTACCAGACGGCGGTGAGCAGATCAGCAGGATACCCTTCTCCACCCGGATCCGCATCTTGGCGCCGTCCCCCTTCGGGATGCGTTAAGATCAATATGGACGCCTCCATCACCTTAGCAGGAGAGTGTGGTTGCGGCGTAGCCATACGGGACGACCACAGACAGCTACAGTGGACCTTCCAATGCCAATTGGAGCAGCCGTACTCGGTGCTTAGTGTGGAGGGTATGGCTGTTCTACAAGGCATGCAGTTCGCGCTTGGGAAGGATTTTACGGATATGGTTGTGGAGACAGACTGCCTTCTTCTGGTGGAGGTCGTACGTAAGGGATATGGCGGCCGTGGCTACGAGCACATCATCGCCCGGGACATCACCGAGCTCTCTTCTAGTTTTTTTTCTTTTGATTTTCGTTTTGTTAGGAGGCAAGGCAATAGAGTAGCCCACACCTTAGTCTCATCCGCCTGTCATTTTGTTAACCCTCTCAGTGTTCGGGAGGGGTTTGATGATCGGATCCTTGCACTCGTTACACACGATTTGATTTTTTAATAAAATGGTAGGTGCCCTTTATCAAAAAAAAAAACATCCTCATAAGTCTCAAAAGAAAAGGTGGTAGCTAACCCGTCGCGGCAGCAAGACTCGACCTTAATGACGTGTAGGTTAGGCTGGAAAAGGATTGTTGGCCCAACCACTATGATGGTACAAATAAGGAGTATGAAGAATTAAAAGTCGCATAAGTTTTAGAAACTCTCAATTCGTAGCCATATAAGCCTGGTTAAACTTTTACAGTCCTGCCAGTATTAACGAAACACCTTACTGAATTTCAAACAGGGGTATAGAGTCCTTGCAAAAGAAGAGGACGGTGAGTTTTACAAACTCTGGTATTATATTATTTCACATACTATGTAATGCAAAAGATGCATTGTTCCTTCGCCAACCCTTTTACGGTCGTTTATAGCGCAATGCTTCGCCAGTCTTCTCATCTTTAAACCCGTTCTATGCGAAATCTATTGGGAATTTGGGAAGCGCTTCAGGTTCATGTAACATTGCCTTTTTTTTATTTTGTTATATAAAATGCTATACTGTAAAACAAATAATTTGACGAAAATTTTATTTATATTATATGATAATAGAACTTTATACTGGTTAGCAGATACGAATTATGTGTTAAACGAAAAATGGAATGTCAATTTTCTTATCAGCATCAACTGAGCTGCCAAAATCAATAATATCAAACGTCTCAGAGCGATAGGAATCACAATGTTAAAGTGAAAATCTAGGTTGGTTTAGGCAATTTGACAATGCAAAGTTGCCAACATATTCTCATATACATTATATAAATTAGAAATGAGAGAAAGTCTGAAATCTTAGATTTGTGCAAGGAGAAGGACGAGGAAGACAAAGGAGTCATGAGAGTGAGAAAGGCGAGAAAAGAAGGGCAGAAACTACGGGTAGCTCTTTTCTTTCTGAAATGAGTTTGAAAACTGAATGTTCGTGTCATGTATCAAATAGAACCTAATGTGACTTCTAGACCCCAAATATAATATTTAAAGCAAAGTCCAATTAATTAGGCAATGTTTACTCTCTTTATGATGATACTTAATTCAACAATAGTATATATAATGTACTTTCTCTTTCCTAAATGTAGTCTCATGATCATGAATAAGTATATGGACCCTAATTAAACTAATTTCGTCTAAAATACTCCATAAAAATAAAATAAACTCTAAGTAGCCATAAATGGTAAAATAAACTAGTTAGGGATCCATCATAAGATGTACATAAGTGATACTAATCACATTATAGTAACAAAATATCTTTGGACTATCAAAGTTTCAAAGTAATTATTAAATAATGATTTAGGTCCTAAAATACACACATGGTCCAAATTTGAAGTCAAATGGATCTCATTTGACCCCTCAAATGATTTTGGAAATATTTCTAATAGTTTGAGGCCTAAATAAACTCATCATTTCCTTAGTGTGTTGATTCACTATAATTATTGGGTTCATGTGTCATATAAACCCTTTAGTGTGTTTTCTCAATCCGAGTTGGACCCTAGAACTCAGAGCCTTTGCAAGCAGGGAGGTCTCCCACTTTACTCAACTCCCACAAACACCAAGACTCAATAGCACATAGACTCCCTACTCCATTGTGACTCGCCCCACTCTAGTTGGACTCCTGGTAAACCTTCCTCATGGCAACAAAAATTCAATGGTCCCTATATAGATGGAGTTCATGCCCTAAAGAGCCCCAACCACGAGGACTCTAGAGAAACCTAAACGTTTTATGACCAGAGGATTTTTAGACCTGTCGGGCCTCTGCCTACATAAGCAAGCCATTGGAAAATGATATGTTACCACCTAGAAACCATCTGCCGTTCTCACGATCACCTCTTTTTGTCAGTTTTCTTGGACACCATATTTTCCTGATGTTGATCGTCTCTATCCCTTGTATGGTTCACGACTAGGTTTTCTCCCTTTACACTTGGCTGAGAAGCCATACGACAACTCTAAAGTCGAATACCGAGTGTTTTCATTCATTGCCTTCTGTCGCTACCACATGTAGTATCCTTCCCATATACGGTCTTGAGCCATGTATATATGGTAGATGTTAGTTTGTGACCTTCTGGTCATCATTGGATATAAGGTGTAGGTCTTTGTGATCAACACTCTTCATGGATTTCGACAGTGGTTTCCTCTTATGCCTTCTTTACTTGGTTTTGCATTATGGAATCATAGATTTATGGTCTGGTTGTCAGATTCTCACACTCAGTTGAGCAATAAGATGATAGAAAATTTGTACAATTTTCTCCTCATGATTTTAATTTTGTGTTCACACTCATCCATGGATAGTTTTGTCTACCCATCCTCTGAGTCTGTCTACCATCACACATAGTCGTGGTTGATATCATGAACCACATGGCCACCTATGATTCGGCCAAATAAGCGACACTTTGTGGTATTATAGATAACACCAACATGTATTTATCAGATTTTTTATTTGACAAAACTAAAGATATTCATAATAAATTGCTCACTTATCATAACAATACTAAAAAATAGTCATTGGAAAGAATTATTGATAAGCAATGTGATTTTCTAGTTTTCAAACCCTATTTTGGTAAAGTTAGACCATGTTTTCCTAATGACCTAGGATAAGGGTTTAGGATGTTATTTAAGATGAAAATTAATGAAAATCATTTTACTTTAGGAACTTAGGATTTGAATCAAGATATGAGAGACTAAGATAGGATCTACCTTGCTCCAGGTAAGCTGGTAATGCCACTATGCATATATACCTTGGATGGATTGCATGTTATGTATGATTTATGGTTATGGTTCAAATTCAAAGTGAATGAATGAAATTAAGATAAATATGATGTTTATAATTATATTATTTCACATTGTTTTTTATATTCATAAATTCCTATGATTATCAATGATGCTTATTAATTTATGCTATGATCATGTAATGATTAAGAAAATAGTGTAAGTTTCGTGTAAATTATGTATTGTTAATTTCAATAATAAGAGGGAGAAATCCCATGATGATTAAGATTATTTACATAAGTTGTGAATTGTTCCTCAATATATTATTTTCTCTTTACAACATTGATGAGAACTTTGGTGCAACTACAATGAGCCCTAAACAGCTTGATGAGCTCTTTGGTGCAATTATTAGATGTGGACTATTTACATTCGTGGGAAAATAAGAACAAAGATGTTAATGTTTAAGATAAGATAATTAATTAACGTATTATGCTTCTTGCAATGATGGACCTTTATAGTTGTTTTGAGCATCCTAACAATGATTGGCTTTTCAAACATGATGTGCCCCATGTGGACAATTATATAGAGAATGCATATAGTAACATTTTTTTAATTCATCAATGTAATGCAAGTTAAAGAGTGATGATAATTATTAACATTGAGTCATGTCAAGTTTATTTTAGTTATTATATATGTTTATTTTAATTTTGTATAAAATGTATAGTATCACTTACTTATGTTGTTACTTTGTTTCACCTTGCTATGGGACGCAATGTCCCCAGATCAAGGAGCAAGGGAGGCTAAAGTCAGCCCTTCAGTGTAGCTGACATCAAAGGAGACTGTAGCTTGGTGGGGTACCATATACCACTCAATAGATTCTCTAGTGACGTTGTTATCCATGATCTATATTTTCTTAGACTAAATTTATTAGGTTTGAGGTCAAGATGAAACAGTTTGTGTTTTCCCTTTCAGAAAATTGTATGAATCTTTTTACATCAGCTTATGGTGATTTATTTATTTATTTACAATGAGTATCATGATGTCACACCCCCTTCAAAAGTGAAATTCTTCAACTCAGTCATTGTATGCATTTAAAAATGGGATGCTACACTGTGGGCCTTAGATTGGAATACAAAGATTCCAAATTAACTACATGACTTGAGATACAACTAATGGAAGAGCATTAAATAAAAGTAACATGTAATGCAACTATTCGTAGAAGTGTTCTATCCAATAGCCGTTAACAAACTCGGCAGTGGAAATCCTATGCCTAGTTTATTGTAAAGATCACAAAAGCTATTCTTCATTAGAGCTGTGGTGAACACATCCATTGGTTGTTGATGTAAAGGTATATGCGATGTGACTATGTGCACAAGCACAACTTTTTCTTGGAAAAAATGATAGTCTATTTCATGTGTTTGGTTCTAGAATGAAGAATTTGATTAATGATTAAATGAATAACATTGAGGTTATAATAGAAGAGTCGAATTGGTTGAGGGAACTGAATACAAAGATATCTGAGTGGAAAAGAAAGCCACCATATCTCAATATTCGTAGATGTTAAACCTTAGTATTCTGCTTCAAAACTAGACCAATCAATTGTGGTTTGCTTTTTAGCACTTAATGAAACATAGGTGCCACCCAAGAAGATATAGAACCCATGAGTTGGCCATCATGTATTAGGGTTACCATCCCAATCAGAATCGCTAAAGGTTGTGATATGACTTGAAGATGATGGTGAAATTTGTAATCATAGAGATAGTGTACCTCTAAGATGCCTAAGAATTATTTTCAATATAAGAAGATGATATGTAGTTGGTGAAGCTATGTGTTGGCATGTTGTGTTCACATCATAAATAATTCCAGGGAGTGTAATTATTATGTACAGTAAGATGCACACATGTTGTCAAGAATTTGAGGGATCTTGTAACAACCGTCTCGCGAAAACAGGATTAACTAATACGGAAGTGAATTATTTACAGCGGGTTATTGAAAATCACTGAAAATTTAAAAATTTTTGCAAAGAGATCCATTCACATGAAAACTCTTTAACCATGAACCAAAGTGTTTCCATTTCATCCTGGATCACAAGTACACAACCTGTACAATTCCTTTTTAAGGATTACAACATTGACTGCCCTGTTAACAAATATACACAGGCAGTATTAAACTTTGAGGCATTAAGCCAAAACTCCGATTGAATCATTTAAAACTCCGAGAACCTGAGAGTATAGAGACGACACATAGGACTACTATCTATATGACTTGACAGACAATATCTCCACCTGAGATCTCATTGCTGTCCTTGTTGTTGCTGTTGCTTCTTCTCATCTCTGTTCTAGGGATTTCCAGCATTGCCTTCCATGCATACCTAAAAATGTTTTCCCACGGGGGTGAGACAATTGAAAATTTCCCCAGAGAGATATATAACTCTCCGCCAAAAACATTATTATTGCAGTTTATCAAATTAAAACTGAGTAGGGGTTACTTTTACATTATCAGGTAGAATTATTCATCATAGAACAGAATAAGATAATCTCCATTCTCAAGGAGGTCATTGCATCTACCCATGGTAGATAAGTAATTCATCTGTCTATTTTGCAGAGAATATAAAGAAACATAATTAACATTTATCTACTAAGGAATGCACAAAGAAATGCAACATCAGCCAATGAATCTCCGTATTCAATCCTTAAGCAAACATGCTATACAGTTGATTACATTTTACAATCACACTTATGCCCTGAGGAGATGAGGTATACCGCTCATACTCCAACCGACCACGGTTACATAAAGCATCGGTACCACACATAGGTCAATGGAAGAGCCGGATTCCCATGACCTCAACTATCTCAGTCAGTACGAGATAACATGCAGGACATCTTGTGTCTCTTCTAGATAGCTTTCCAGGGTATACTGGCATCATCGCTATTAGAGTTATAGCCCATAGCATATACTCTCTTCAGGATATGGCCCGTAGCCAATGCCCGGTATTATTTTGTGGAGTCATGGCCCGTAGCCATGCTCTTATTGGGGTATGGTCCGTAACCAATCCCATTTATAGGACATAGCCCGTAGCAATGCCTATGGGGCATAAGGATATAATTGCCCAATTACCCCCACATATTCAAAAATATGTGTTCCGAGTAAACTCGTTTCACCATTCAGCTAATTCTGACGTTGATGGATATGTGATCAGGGCAACTACATTATATGGTATCACTTGATTAATTAAGTACATTATCATATTCTTTTAGCATCAGCCAAGTTTCCAAACATAACTTAATAAGACAAATGCTATAAAGAAAACATGTACTATTTCCATTAATCACTTCTCAGTCTTTATAAGACATGGGGATCTCAGTCCCTCATTTCAATACTGGGAATTTTCATTCCTTTGCAACTCAATGCCATAATCATATGGTTCTGGGTATTCAAACCCTTAGCTCATCATTGAGCATTATTACCACTTTTTCAGGTAATTATCACCTTCACGTCACCTGACCAAGGTAAATATGATGCTTATTACATAAACATCTTCTCATGGCACTTAAGGCCCATTACTTCTCTTATTACCTCATACTAGGCAATAAGGTATAGCATGGCACATAAGGCCCAATAAACAATGTCAATACATAAAATGTCATAGCTCATACCTGGCTATGTTCATCATCACATCATACCTGCATGGTTAGTACAGATGATAATACATCAATTTCATATCAGCACCATGCAAAACAATATATAACATCATTATTCAAGGGTAACACCACTATTCCCTTACCAGGGTTAGGGTTTCCCATTTCTCATTAATTCAGACCCTCTTGAGTTAACCAACTTTATCTTGTATTAAGGTATTTCCCCTCTTAATACATTCCATCACAGAATACTCACCCTTAGCATATAATGCATAGGCCACACATTAGAATTGTCCAGCTATCTCACATGATATGGACATATCTTAGTTTAAGGCATAACTTTATTATAAAGTTGCCTATAAACAATCGCAATGATACACCCTCAACTAGGGTTTCACAAGGATACACCCTCAACCAGGGTTCACAATGATACACCCTCCACTAGGGTTTCACAAGGTTACACCCTCAACCAGGGTTCACAATGATACACCCTCCACTAGGGTTTCACAAGGTTACACCCTCAACCAGGGTTCACAATGATACACCCTCTACTAGGGTTTCACAAGGATACACCCTCAACTAGGGTTTACTAACATCCTAATTAGTGATTTCATATGTAGACAACCTCTTATTAAGGTTATACATTGAATCAGCCTCAATTAGGGTTTACATCATGTATTGGGTCCATGCATTTGTTATGCATTAATGACTAGTACCATTAAAGGTATCTCCCACCTAATCACATTAGGTTTTCAAAAAGGTTTGATCAATTAGACCTTCAATAACATGAGGTATCCAATTGAATTAACCAAATTGAACCACACTCAATTCTAATCAATGGAACTTCAACCAATTGGATCATCAACTCAATCATCATTTGAATCATGGCTCACCCCTCAATTGGGACTTCAATTATGGTCTGATCTCAATGGGATTAGGGTTTATAAACACCAATTAGAGCTTTGAAGTTGATCATCAATCATGCTACTAATTGTGTTTCAATTGATTGCATTGGACCTTCAACCATTGAATTCATGGAACCAATCATCAATTGGACCTATGCTCATACTTCAATTGAGTTTAATAGGTCAACCTTCAACTAATTTGACCCTCAATTGACCCTCAATTGGTCATCAATTAGGGCTTGATTCAATTGAATTAGGGTTTGGAATCGAAGATCCAACAACACTCATCAATGCAAGATTGGTTACTTTGAAACTATTGAACCATTATCCAAATTGGGTATGACCTGACCCCAAACGGTCTTGAGGTAGTTTGTATGACCTCCAAACGGTCATGAGACCGTTTGCCCATCATATCAATCAAATCCAAGCCATCCAATTAAGGTTTGGATCATTGGATTGATCACCAAATCAGCATTGCATTGTATAACAGCTTGGTACCTTTAGACCTTCAAACACCTAACCATACTCAACCCTAGACCTCCAAACGGTCTTGGGTGACCACCAAACGGTCTTGAGGTCGTTTGGATGACCTCTAAACGGTCTTGAGACCGTTTGCCCATCATATCACTCAAATCCAAGCCATCCAATTAAGGTTTGGATCATTGGATTGATCACCAAATCAGCATTGCATTGTATAACAGCTTGGTACCTTTAGACCTTCAAACACCTAACCATACTCAACCCTAGACCTTCAAACGGTCTTGGGTGACCACCAAACGGTCTTGAGACCGTTTGGATGAGCTCCAAACGGTCTTGAGACCGTTTGGCCCATCCAACCTTTGGATTCTAGTGAAAAATCATCATGGATTGGTCTATCGAGTTGATCAACAGATCAGCACTACATTGCAATATGATTAGTACCTTTGGACCTTCAATTGGTCAACTATACTTGACCCCAGACCTCCAAACGGTCTTGGGGTGACCCCCAAACGGTCTTGAGACCGTTTGGGTGATTCCCAAACGGTCTTGAAACCGTTTGGGCTAATCAACCCAAAATCTCAAATTAGCTCATTGTGATTTCAGCACTGATTTCAATTAGGGTTAGCCCAATTGATTAGCCTTCAACTCATGACTCGTTTGGAATTAATCCATCAAATTTGGTGAGTCATTAGATCACATCATTAGAAACAGTAATCCCAAACGTTCAACGCTTGGTCAACGCACTCAAACGGTCTTGAGACCGTTTTCCCAAAAAGTTCAATTAAATCAGATTGAAAATCAGCACTTAATCCAATTAGGTTTCCCTAATTGATTAGGCTTCAACTCACGATTCCTTTGGAGTTAATCCCTCAAATTTTGAGGTTTATTAATAAACATAATTATGAACAGTAATCCCAAACGGTCAACGCTTGGTCAACCATCTCAAATGGTCTTGAAACCGTTTTCTCAACCAGGCCAAGTTAATCAGTTTGAAAATCAGCACATAATTTAATCTGATTGCCTAATTGATTGGCCTTCAACTCTCGATTACTTTGGAGTTAATCCCTAAAATTTGGAGGGTTATCAGACTACATAATTAGGAACAAAATTCCCAAAAGGTCAACGCTTGGTCAACCATCTCAAACGGTCTTGAAACCGTTTGCTCCCAAACGGTTTCAAACCGTTTGCCCTTAAACGGTTTGCTGAAACCGCATAGCCAATCAAATTAAAACGATTTGGAGTAGCTATCAAAACGGCTTTGCTTGGTAATTTTCTTTGGATAAGCATCTAGGATGATTTCATCATCCCCTTCCTTCGAACAACCAAGAACAGCAACCTTTCTTGATGGAAATTGCAGAAAGAAACAAGAGTGTATCAAATTGAAGAAATCAATCAACAAAGCATAGAGAATTGATGCTATAGCAATGTTTAAGGGTTTGAGTTATAAAACCCGCCTCCAATTGAGCTCCAAAGCTCCAAGCTCACGCCATTAATGGTTGATGAAGCTCTTGCAACTCCCCCTAGGCTCGTCCTCAAGCTTTTGATTGCAAAAGTTGGCTAGGGTTGAAGAGGAGATCGAAATAAGAAGGAATCCATAATTTATTTTCAATTTCCACCATGAACTCATGGAGAACGAAGGTCAAGGGCTTACCCACAGGTTGGGGACGTGCTCCCTGCTCCTCCCTAGCTCCGTGGTCGGTTTTTCAAGCAAGGGGAAGAAGAAAATCCGAAAAAGGCCTTGGTTTGGGCTTAGAAATGGCACTTTTATAAGGAAATTGATGAGAGAGAAAATGTCTTATAAAAATCCAATTAATCCCAATAAAGTGGCCGCCTCTTCCCCCTCAACTACCTTGGGTACGAGGAACCTTCCTTTCCTTTAATTATCCTTCATTATCCTCAATTTAAAGAAAAGCAAATTAAGCACCTTAATGCTTATAATATAATATCCCACATGTGAGTGGATATTACTTTTCTTTATAAAAAGGTGAGTGGAATTTCACCTACTTAAGATATTTTCGTTCCTTATCTTGTTAAAGGAACGTCCATCCTTATTAAAAATCAACCCAAAACATTTTGGTTGAAAGCCTTTCAATTATTTTTATTCATTTTTTCCCTAAATCGAATTAGGGTTTCAAATAGGCATTATTCTTGATTATTTTAATGTCAAGATTCTCTCTCCTACAACTTAATTCAAATGAGGAGTCCCTCTCATTTTATTTGCTCTAAATAATTCCAAGAAACATTAAGGACCATATTGAAGTGGTAATTTTCATATTGAACCCTAGATTTTGGGTAAATTGCACATTACACCAAAACTAGGTTTTAATGCACAAGGATTGCTTTACAAGCTTAATCTTGGTGTCCAAGCTTGTGGAAACCATACCACTACATCATATTCATTCTTATGATGTCTCAACATCAGAGGAACATCTTATCATGCAACATTTGCAATTTAACCCCTCAACTTGGGTAATTTGCACTTTAGTCCAAAATAAGCAAACATTGCTTCAACATTGTTCAAACAGGACCAAAATTGAAACATAGGTTCCTTTTGAGCCTTATTTACTTTTCACAAGATGAGATGAAGCATATAATCATCTTTCTTAATCAAAACACCTAGGGTTAAAGCGTAACCCAGGTCAGGGATGTTACAGGTCTGATAGTAATGGAGAGTCAATAACTCTGTAAAGTTCAATGCAGTGAGTGTATGACATGATTTTCAATCAATCATGGAAATTGTTGGTATGTATGCCAAGAAATCCAATCATATAATGATTATAATGGCATAGAGTGTAAACACATTGATTAATAATAAAGACAAGCTTCCAATTTATTATGTTTTATTCAGTTATGAGATAATGAGCTAACATAATAAATGTCTAAAGAATGAATAATACTCAATGAGATATGTATTCAGGTTTAGGACCTAGACAATGAGATCATATGTATGTGTAGAGTTCATATATTCTTGTTATGTCCCTATTCAGATGTTTTTGTGGAAGGTTGGTAGAAAATAATAACACATAAGACTAGAGTATGTGTTGGTTGATGACATAATCTCATTAGTCATGATAAGGTGATATCAAACCAAACACGCATATATATGTTAGAGAATAGTCTATTAGACAGACCCACAATGAGAGTAATACATGGATACCATTGCTATGGTGGTCATAGTTGGCTATCATAGTGTTGGTGGTGATTGTGGTTCTTAGACCTAAAGTCACTACACTCATCACATGTCGTTCGATATGCTTTGACATCATCAAACATAGTCTGGAATAAGGATTACCATAACAGTGATGATTGGGTAACTATGACAGATGGGACTGATTGTGAGTGTTGTAGATGGGATTTGTCTGTCCAATGGGAGTTGATATCCAAGGCCACTTGAGTTAGGGAGACTGAGAAATACATGGCTATGTACATGTAAGTCAATATATGATATTGAGTTTAGACATATCTCATACAGTCTACTATAACATGAAACATAGGTTGAATGTTGAAGAGGATGATAGATTCATGCCTCAAGTTCAATCTGGATATCAGACACAAAAGAATTATATAAACAATGTAACACTAAACACAAATTGTAGGTTGAAGTTGTTCTCCAACTTTCCATTCACTTAGGTGGAAATGATGTGTGACTAGGCACCACTCTTTCATTGTGATGTCATAATTGGTTATGGACATTTATTGCCAACGTAATATGGGACCTATAGGGTCACACACGTAGGACATGACCTAGAAAAGGAGTTTGATCATCAATGATGTTTGCATAGAATACTAAATGTTTTTAGGTATTTAATTAAAAAACTAAGGTTTAAAATTGACTGATTCGATTATGAACCGACCGGTTCAAGTGTTGAGACAATCGATTGGAATGTCAGGTCAATTGGAATCAAAATTGGTTGTACTTTGCCTGAATTGGACAATTGAAAGGACCATCTCACTTGTGAAATGACCGTCTTATAATGAGAAATGACCATATCACAATTTGAAATGGACATTTCACTATGTGAGATGACCGGTTCATTTCCCAGGGCACCCGGTTCAATTACCATTTCGATTAGAACAAGAATTGATGTTGATGTAATGTTTAGCATTAAATCAAGCATTGAATTATAATTTGATTCAGAATACGGAACTTGTGAGACAACTATTTTGCTAAGTGAGACAACAGTATCACTCACCAAATGACCATTTCACTAAGCAAGATGATTGTCTTGCTCAAGAGACAACCATTTTGGTGTGCAAAGTGACTATTTCGCTCTACGCAAGTTCCAGTAGATTCATGATTTTGGACCCTTCTACTCCCACACCAATTGGGAACCTTGACCCTGGCCTCTATTATAAATAGAGGGGTACTAGGGGCTTCCATATATAAACAATTGAGAATTTGTTGCTCTGACTATTGTTGTCCTCTCTTATTGTGACAACCAAGAGAGCCCAAGCAAGTCCTACCCGACTAGGGAGGGATAGCAAGAGAGATAACAACTGAGAATCATTGTGGGAAGAATCATTGTGGGAGAGCAGGTTGGTGACGAGTACACCAACATGAGGGACAACTCCTTCATGTCCATTCTAGAAGGATGACATGAGTTCTAGGTGGTTTGTATGGACTTCTCTAGAGGCGAGGTGGCCTTTGCCCGTCACTAATTAGGACAATGTCAACCATTTTTTTTGTGGCGAAAGGATCTGTTGTAGACAACAACATTTGAGGTTGTTGTCTATGGAGGAGTTGCAGATGAGTCCCAATGCAACTAGAAGATAGTTACATATCTATAATGATGAGGAGTATGTCGGTGGACTTGCTCTTAGACTAGGTAAATCCTTGAAAATATTCTTTCTTTTATATAGTTGTTGACGTGATCCTCTGGTTTAATGAGAAACATGGCATACAATTTTTGTTTCCACTACCTATTATGTCGCCCTATTTCTTTACATTGGTATCAGAGTCACGTCAATCTACTATAGTTTGGGATAATCGATATGATCAGATTTTGGCTTTCTCATTTTAATTATTGCATGTTATGCAAATAATTTTGTATCCAAAAAAATTCCATGATAATACCAAACTAATATATATATATATATATATATATATATATATATATATATATATATATATATATATATATATATATATAATTTACACACGTTGCCCTAAATTCGAGTTATATATATATATATATATATATATATATATATATATATATTGATGGAGTTGAGACTTACACCAAAAGATTTTACTCTTCCAATGGGAGTCCCAAAATTTGCACCAAAAACCCTAGAGAGGATTTATATCTTCCCTAGGTTTACCTAGAACTGGTGCTTAGATAACAACTCCAACCCCATAAGAGTATGGAAGCCTTATCATAGTACAGATTTAGGATCGAACCCAAAAGACAACGGTCTTGTTGCAAGCAACAAGATGGAAAATGTACATCACTTCACTTAGTTATTTTACTAATTGGCACTTATATCGAAAAGTTGGATTTTGATTGGTTTTTAGACTAAAGCATGAAAAGTAAATAAAGCAAGTAAAACTAAGATTTAACAAATGATGATGAATCATTGGGGTTAAGCAGGTATTTACCACCGCTACACATGCATTGTATATGTACTAAGCAAGCGAGACTTATAAGCTAGATACATGGATGTTCCACAAGACCGATGCCTTATAAGACAAGAGCGATGCATTGCATCCAAGGATGTTCCACAAGACCGATGCCTTGTAAGACAAGAGCGATGCATTGCATCCTTCGATGTTCCACAAGACCGATGCCTTATAAGACAAGAGCAATGCATCGCATCCTTCAAGGGTTAAGTAGCTCTCATTCGGTACATTTCTACGTGTCAATGAAGATATGTAGTCTCCAAAGAGAGAATCTTACTCAACCTCATGAAACGTGCATCTAAAACTAACAAGCGAGTGATAATTATCAAATCGAATAGTATCTTTGTAGGCCTAGTCTCCTATTCGGATAACCTAGCTACGAGAAGTGCGGGAATGTTGCAACGCCAACCATTCCCGATCAAATGGTCACATGCTTTACATCATTCCCCTCGCAAAGTGTGTTCCTAGACTTACCAAGGTTACTTCCATACAGATGGAAGTGCAACGGATGATAGTGAGTTTACTCCACTCTTTGAGATACACTCCTAGACACCGAAACGGATGCGTGGTGGATACACACACCAGAAACCAACACTAAATCGATATTCGAGTCTCGAGAGCGGTCATAGACAAACCACAACAAAAGACAATAGATGCATACAAGAACGTGGCCATCATTCAAGCATGTATGAAATGATTTAGTATTAAAACGAAAGGATAACATCTTTTTAGTACAAAGTACAAAACATGGGCAGCGGGGCTAGTCCCCGCGCCCTAGTGGATGGAACTACTCGCTCCTCATAGAGGGAACAACAAAGGAGGAGGCAAGAAGAGATAGAAAGAACATCATCTCCACTGAGGAGAGAAGGTTGAACCCTTGGTGGAGAGAGCAACGATCTTCACCCTTCGTGGCTTGCTTGACGACGGATCTTCTCCTCTCACCTTCTTTGTTGATGAGAGAGAAGGTAGCTTTGCAATGGAACGTGAGTCTCAGACCGGCAGCCTCGGGCGGTGGATGGAGTTGTTCTAGTAGTAGAGAGATAGCCTCTGGACGTTTGGACTCTTCTCAGGGATGGCCCTTGAGGTCTTATTTATAGGCCTTGAGTGAGGTCCAAACGGTCTGGAGATCGTTTGGGTTCAAACGGTCTTGAGACCGTTTGGCGTTAAACGGTCTTGAGATCGTTTGGCGTCAAACGCTCTTGAGATCGTTTGGCGTCAAACGGTCTTGAGACCATTTGGCGTCAAACGGTTTTGAGATCGTTTGGCGTCAAACGGTCTTGGGACCGTTTGAACTCCATGCGGTCTTGGGACCGTTTGGCTTCATGCGGTCTTGGGACCGTTTGAACTCCATGCGGTCTTGGGACCGTTTGGCTTCATGCGGTCTCGGGACCGTTTGAACTCCATGCGGTCTTGGGACCATTTGGCTTCATGCGGTCTTGGGACCGTTTGAACTCCATGCGGTCTTGGGACCGTTTGGCTTCATGCGGTCTCGGGACCGTTTGAACTCCATGCGGTCTCGGGACCGTTTGAACTCCATGCGGTCTTGGGACCGTTTGGCTTCATGCGGTCTCGGGACCGTTTGAGCTCCATGCGGTCTTGGGACCGTTTGAACTCCATGCGGTCTTGGGACCGTTTGAACTCCATGCGGTCTTGGGACCGTTTGGCTTCATGCGGTCTTGGGACCGTTTGAACTCCATGCGGTCTTGGGACCGTTTGGCTTCATGCGGTCTTAGGACCGTTTGAACTCCATGCGGTCTTGGGACCGTTTGGCTTCATGCGGTCTCGGGACCGTTTGAACTCCATGCGGTCTTGGGACCGTTTGGCTTCATGCGGTCTTGGGACCGTTTGAACTCCATGCGGTCTTGAGGCTGGTTTATTCTTTTATGATTTTTTTGTGCTTTTTCTGCAAGTATAAAAGGAAAAAGTTAGTTTGATGATGTATTTACAAAAAGGGATAAAATTAGGTTTATGTACAGTATAAACGTAAAAAGAGTATGGAAAACTAAAGAAAAAGACTAAGATAAACTACTAAAATAGGAGGTTATCACCCCCCCAACTTAGAGTCTAGCTTGTCCTCAAGTTAGATAGAGTTGAGACATGAAATGGCGAGGCGATCTTAATTAGGATCTCCATACTCTTGCTTCAATTCTTGACCTGAGTTCCCCAGGGGTCATATCGAGGCTTATTGCATGCCTTGATTCCTTTGGATTTCGAGAGTTGCTTGGATCTCAGGTTTTTCCGTATCTCAAAGTTTGCCTTGGGACCACATTTATTTTGTGCATGCCGTTGACTCTAATCAACTTTATACCTCTCTAGAAACCTACTGGAAGCTAGAGAGGGTATGAGGGTTGGCTAAAGGCTTTGAAGTGTAGCTCCTTTTCAAGCGGGGGAGGGGCTGTCTATGCTTTTTAGGATCTCACTACCGGGAACGACACATCTGCCTTTATGAGGGCAACTGAATGTACCGGCCGGGCAAGTCCTTTATGAGCCTTTTCATATACTTGGAACTTTTAGGGTTTCACTACCGGACGCGACACATCTGCCTTTGTGAGGGCAGCAGAATGTGCCGGCCGGGTGAGCCCTTTATCAGTTCTTCATATAGGTCCTTATGCGCGGAACAACTCTCATGATTTTATTCGTCTCTCTGGCTTTTATTCAAAAACTCACATGCTTGGGTTTTGGAATGAGGATTTATTTTGGGAGGCCAAGCCTCTTTTATTTTGAAGAGAGGAAAGTTGTTCTTAAAGTTTTTCAGTATGCACTTATTTGGTTTGTGGTCCACTTGCAGAACTTTTTGATTTGGAAGTTGCCTAATTTCCCTCTCATCCTCGAGATCTCGGCTTATTTCTGCCCTGATTTTGACCTGTGGAGAGTCAGATAAAGAATCGAAGCAAAAATATGGGATCCATAGTAGGTGGAAATTGATAAATCGCCATTTGATGTCTGAGTGCTATTTACTTGTAGAGACTAACATGATTCTAGAGTTAGGTGAGGTGATAATACAGAAAAGGATACCTTGCCCTTGTCTAATGTACCCCCCCCCTAACTTATCACTCACTCTGTCCTCATAGTGTCAAAGTGATAGGGTGAGAGGTAATTAGAACAAGGGCAGCAGCTAAACTAAGTCGTGGAGTCATGGGTTGCCTCCCAAGTAGCGCCTTAGTTTAACGTCACTGGCTCGACGAAACTGTAAGGTTGTTATGCTGTGGGCGTAGCATCTCTGATGTCGATGGTTTGTCGATGCATGTTGTCTTCCTGAATGTAATATCTTTTTAAACGGTGCCCGTTAACCGTTCGTTCTCCTCCGCTGTTGTCGATAATAATGGCGGCTCCGGTTGGGTAGATATGTTTTATGGTGAAGGGTCCGGACCATTTTGTTCGGAGCTTTCCGGGGAATAATCTGAGCTTGGAGTTGAATAAGAGCACTTTGTCGCCAACGGCGATATCTTTTCTCTTAAGATGTCCATCGTGCCACATTTTTGTTTGCTCTTTATAGATTCTGGCACTGTGATATGCTGTCATTCGGAGTTCTTCTAGCTCCTGTAGCTGGAGTTGTCTGTTCTCCCCTGCACTTTTAAGGTCGAAGTTTAGTTGCTTGATGGCCCACCAGGCTTTATGTTCCAGTTCTACTGGAAGATGACATGATTTGCCGTACACCAAACGGAACGGAGTTGTTCCAATTGGTGTTTTGTAAGCAGTACGGTATGCCCAGAGGGCGTCAGGAAGTTTGGTGGACCAATCAGTGCGGTTTTTATTCACAGTTTTTTCAAGAATCGCTTTTATCTGTCTATTGGATACTTCTACCTGGCCACTAGTTTGTGGGTGGTAAGGTGTTGCAACTTTGTGATGGACTCCGTATTTTCACAGTAACGATTCGAAACTTCGTTCCAAGAAATGGGTCCCGCCATCAGATATGACCGTTCTTGGAACTCCAAATCTCGGAAAAATAGTGTCTTTGAACAATTTGACAACAGGTTTGGAGTCATTGGATATGGTGGGTACAGCTTCGACCCACTTTGAGACGTAATCCACTACGACCAAAATGTAAGAGAAGCCATATGATGAGGGGAAAGGTCCCATGTAGTCTACCCCCCATACATCAAACAACTCAATTTCCTGCCACATGGTAAGAGGCATTTCATCCCGTTTTGATATGTTGCCCGAAAATTGGCATTTATCACAGGCTTTGACAAAATCATATGAGTCTTTTGATATGGTGGGCCAAAAGAAACCAGATTGTAAAACTTGTATGGCCATTTTCTTGGCGCCCATGTGCCCCCCCGTGGGTCTGGAGTGGCAGTGTTCTAAAACCGAAGTTATTTCTTCTTCTGGAAGGCACCGGCGAAAAAGTCCGTCGGCACAGAGGTAAAATAAGTAGGGTTCGTCCCAATGATAACGTTTTATGTCATGAAGGAATTTCCTTTTATCCTGATATGAAGCAGACGGGTGGATGATCCCTGTGGCCAGATAATTGACGATATCAGCAAACCAAGGGAAACTATGAGTGGCCTTCATAAGCTGATCATCAGGAAGAGAATCCCTGATAGGGATTTTATTTTTTTCTTCAACCTCGATTCTGCTGAGGTGATCGGCTACAATGTTCTCCACGCCACTTTTATCTTTGATTTCTAGGTCGAATTCTTGAAGCATTAATACCCAGCGGATGAGCCTGGGTTTGGCGTCCTGTTTCTGGATCAGATGTCGGATAGCAGAATGGTCAGTGTAGATGATGACTTTGGAGCCGATCAGGTAGGAGCGGAATTTTTCGAAAGCGTAGATGATAGCCAAAAACTCTTTCTCCGTGGTGGTGTAGTTTTTCTGTGCTTCGTCTAGCGTTTTGGATGTGTAGTAGATGACATAGGGTTTCTTATCGATCCGTTGTCCTAAAACGGCCCCTATGGCATAATCACTTGCGTCGCACATGATTTCGAAGGGTTGCGACCATTCTGGAGCCCTTAGAATAGGTGCGGAAATTAATGCTTCTTTAAGGGTAGAGAAACTTCGCATACATTCTTGGTCGAAAACGAACTCGGCATCTTTTGTCAGGAGTTGGGTCATGGGTTTAGCTATTTTTGAGAAATCTTTGATGAACCTTCTGTAAAACCCTGCATGACCTAGGAAAGCTCAAACTCCCCTTATGTCCTTCGGAGGTGACAACTTTGAGATAACATCAATCTTTGCTTTGTCGACCTCGATCCCCCTATCACTTACTCTATGTCCAAGGACGATACCTTCTGTTACCATGAAATGACATTTTTCCCAATTCAGGATAAGGTTCGTTTCCTCCCAACGTTGCAGGACTCGTTCAAGATTATTTAGACAGTTATCGAAAGAATATACATAGACAGAGAAATCATCCATAAAAACTTCCATAACAGATTCAGTTAATCCGGCGAAGATGGCAGACATGTAGCGTTGGAAAGTAGCAGGAGCGTTACATAGCCCGAATGGCATTCTTCTGAAAGCATATGTCCCAAAGGGACAAGTGAAAGTGGTTTTTTCTTGGTCCTCTGGATGATTGGGTATTTGGTAGAACCCAGAGTAACCATCGAGATAACAGAAATACTTTTGGTGGGCCAAGCGCTCTAGGACTTCGTCAAGGAAGGGTAGAGGGTAGTGGTCTTTCCTTGTAGCTTTATTCAACTTCCTATAATCGATGCACATTCGCCACCCCGTTACAGTCCTAGTGGGTACGAGCTCATTTTTATCGTTGATTACTACAGTAGTGCCCCCCTTTTTTGGAACAACCTGAACTGGACTGACCCACTGAGAGTCAGAGATAGGATAGATCATGCCAGCTTTGAGTAGTTTGAGGACCTCCAAACGAACTACCTCTTTCAAGTTTGGGTTCAGTTTTCTTTGATGTTCACGAGTGGGTTTAAATTCTTCAACCATAGGAAGCTTGTGCATACACAGAGCCGGGTTTATGCCTGTGAGGTCGGTTATTTTATAACCAATGATCTTTTTGTGCCTCCTTAGTTTGTCCAGAAGCCTGACTTCTTGGTCTTCGGTAAGGGTGGAGCTGATAATAACTGGGCATAACTCTTCCTTATCCAGGAAAACATATTTGAGCCCTGTGGGTAAAGTCTTCAATTCAGGGGTTTTTGGTGGTTCTGCTGCTTCAATGTAGTGATGGCTTTAAGCTCTTCAAAAGTAGCCTTTGGTGCTTCTTCTATCTTTTCTAGGTATTGGATACATTGCTGGACTAGTTCATTTGCAGAGAACTCAACTTCTGGATTGATAAGAGCATTTTCAAGTTCGTCGATTGGCTCGGAGATTTCTAATTGCGACATTTGTTGAATTGCGTCTAAAAGAAAGACCTCTTCTTGGATGTTGGGACCTTTCATACTATCAAGGACGCGGAATTGAATTGCTTCTTTTCCGAGCCTAAGAATGATGGTTCCAGCTTCTACATCGATTAGTGCTCTGGCTGTAGCTAGGAAAGGCCTGCCGAAAATGATCGGATACCTCAAGTCTTCTTTGATATCCATGATGACAAAATCACATGGAACGTAGGCATCCTTCCCTATCCTTACTGGGACATCTTCGATGATTCCCAACGGTGCGGTTACGGTGGAGTCGGCTAGTTGAATAGTCATTGATGTAGGCAACAGGTCAGTGAAACCAAGGCGTTGGCACATTGAGTAGGGCATAATGGATATACTAGCCCCGAGGTCATCCAACCCTTTCTTTGTGGATGCATTTCCAATGCAACATTGGATTCCAAAGGAACCTGGGTCCTTCTTCTTTTTGGGTAGTTTGTTCAGGATGATGTCAGAAGTGGTTTGAGCGAGCTTGACGGTCTCCTGCTCTTTGGTGATATACTTACGCGATAGCAAAGTTTTGAGATACCTTGCCCATGCTGGTACTTCGGATAGAGCGTCAAGGAGTGGGATGTCAATATAAAGTTTCTTCATTGCTTCCTTGAATTTCTGAAACCTGGCGTCCATTTTTGTTTCTTGCAGTCTTCCTGGGTACGGAATCCTTGGTTTGAATTGCGGGACTTTGGATTCTGCAGGTACATGCTCTTTGTTTTCGTCCTTTGTGCCTTCGGAGGATTTTTCAATCCCTTGTTGCGAAATCTCTTTCGTCATAAAAGTGGGCACATCATCATCATCTAGAGTGATCTTGATGGGTTCAGGAAGAATGCGTCCCGACCTTGTGGTGACGGCATTCAGCTGTTCGTGTTTGTTTTGCCCGTACTTAGAATTTGGTTCAGGCTGCCCATCAAAAGTGCTTGCCGAAGGTTTCAACTGTGCAGCAATCTGAGCAAGCTGGGTTTCAACTGCCTTTTGTTGGGCTTGTTGGTTAGCTAGCATGGTTTGCTGAGACTGAAGCATTTGTTTTATCAAAGATAGCTCATCTTCCGGTTGTGCAGTGACGTTTTTCTGAGGGTTTTGTTGTTGAGACTGTTGAGTATGCAACTGTGGGTGAAGCGGGGAATGAGTGTACTGATAGTAGGCTGATTGATTTCTAGGGTAGTTAGCCCTAGGGAAATTGTTCCTTGGGTTCCCTTGATTTTGGTTAAAATTGTTTGGAAATCCAGGAGGCAGCCTACTGTCAAATCCCCCTTGTGTCTGATGTTGCGGATTCGCAGTTCCAGAAGGATTCCCATACTGGAACCCAGGATGGTTCCTTGGTTGACTGGGATTATAATAAACTTGTCCGGGAATAGTGTGGATGGAGTTGACTTGCTGCGGAATCTGATCTTCAGCCTGATTAGTGATGGCCTCATAGGATTGTGGTGGTGGATGCAGATCCATCATCACATTATAGAGTATTCCGCAGGAAAGATTCGGATGATCCGAAGAATGACAAGCCTCACAGGATCCTGTGACGGCTTTGACTTGATGAACCAGCGGGGTTTTCTTCTTATCAATTTCCCCTAGAGTTGTTTCAAGGGTTTGCTGTTTATGAGCGATTATCTTCAAAGCCTCGGCTATTGACTTTAGTTCCATAGATTCTTCAGCTTTAAAGACTTTTAAGACGCCTTTTCCGGCTGACCGCCCCCAATTGGACTGGTTTTCGGCTCCTAAGGTAACGATCTTCCAGGCATCTTCATAGTTTTTCCTCATGAAATTTCCTCCAGATGAGGAATCTAGGAACTGTTTAATGTCATCGCTTACCCCCCGATAAAAAGTTTCAATCAATTGATTCTGTGAAATTCCATGATGAGGGCATTTGCGTAGAAGTTCCTTGAATCTTTCCCAGGCCTCAGCGAGGGTTTCTCCAGGTAGCTGGGAGAAATGGTTGATCTGCCCTCTGATTTCATAGGTAAGCGAGGGTGGAAAGAACTTCTCCAAGAATTTTTCCTCTAGAGGGGCCCAAGTGGTTATGATGGGTTCTTTGTCCAATGAGTTGTACCAACTCAAAGCCCTTCTAGATAAGGTGAAATGAAACAGGTGGAGCATTATTGTGTCGAAAGCAATGCCAGCTTGCGGGACCAGGCGGCATAATGCCTTAAATCGTTTCAAATGGTCCATGCAATCGTCTCCTGAACCTCCAGAGAAGGAAATTCCTTGCATAATCTGGATCCACTGGGTCCGGATCTCAAAGTTTGGGATATTGATGATCGGAGGCCGGACCGGGTGGTTGTCTTCGTAATTCTTCGGGACAGCATAGTCCCTCAGTTGCTTGTTTCGTAATTCGAGCTGAGCAGCCTCGGTCTCTGCTCTTATGCGGGCTTGCTCTTCTGCTCGTATCTCCGCTTGTATTTGGGCACGGGTGTCTGCAATGAGTTGTGCCCGTTGTGCGGCTATAGCAGCATTGACTCTCTCCATCACCAAAGCGGCTTGATGTTGTTCGTCAGCCATTTGACTAGCGCGTTGGCGATTGAGACGGATTCTGCGGTGGAAACTTCACTCTACCTCGGAGTCGAACTCCGGATCAGGGGAGAATCCTCGATTATGCGGTGATTGCATATACGGGTTCTACCTGAGTAAAGAAAAGAGAACACCTTTAGATAATAGAGACAATATGAAAGCTTCAAGAAGATGGTGAATTATGATTCAAAAAGAAAGTGTAAAATCCTAACCAACTAGAAAAATAAACTAAGTGAAATACTAATGTTCCGTTGTCCCCGGCAACGGCGCCATTTTTTGATGGAGTTGAGACTTACACCAAAAGATTTTACTCTTCCAATGGGAGTCCCAAAATTTGCACCAAAAACCCTAGAGAGGATTTATATCTTCCCTAGGTTTACCTAGAACTGGTGCTTAGATAACAACTCCAACCCCATAAGAGTATGGAAGCCTTATCATAGTACAGATTTAGGATCGAACCCAAAAGACAACGGTCTTGTTGCAAGCAACAAGATGGAAAACGTACAGCACTTCACTTAGTTATTTTACTAATTGGCACTTATATCGAAAAGTTGGATTTTGATTGGTTTTTAGACTAAAGCATGAAAAGTAAATAAAGCAAGTAAAACTAAGATTTAACAAATGATGATGAATCACTGGGGTTAAGCAGGTATTTACCACTGCTACACATGCATTGTATATGTACTAAGCAAGCGAGACTTATAAGCTAGATACATGGATGTTCCACAAGACCGATGCCTTATAAGACAAGAGCGATGCATTGCATCCAAGGATGTTCCACAAGACCGATGCCTTGTAAGACAAGAGCGATGCATTGCATCCTTCGATGTTCCACAAGACCGATGCCTTATAAGACAAGAGCAATGCATCGC
The DNA here is from genome assembly GCA_963693085.1 of Alisma plantago-aquatica. Taxonomy (NCBI): domain Eukaryota; kingdom Viridiplantae; phylum Streptophyta; class Magnoliopsida; order Alismatales; family Alismataceae; genus Alisma; species Alisma plantago-aquatica. Next base: position 903,552,668 of record OY856411.1, read on the forward strand.
ATCCTTCAAGGGTTAAGTAGCTCTCATTCGGTACATTTCTACGTGTCAATGAAGATATGTAGTCTCCAAAGAGAGAATCTTACTCAACCTCATGAAATGTGCATCTAAAACTAACAAGCGAGCGATAATTATCAAATCGAATAGTCTCTTTGTAGGCCTAGTCTCCTATTCGGATAACCTAGCTACGAGAAGTGCGGGAATGTTGCAACGCCAGCCATTCCCGATCAAATGGTCACATGCTTTACATCATTCCCCTCGCAAAGTGTGTTCCTCGACTTACCAAGGTTACTTCCATACAGATGGAAGTGCAACGGATGATAGTGAGTTTACTCCACTCTTTGAGATACACTCCTAGACACCGAAACGGATGCGTGGTGGATACACACACCAGAAACCAACACTAAATCGATATTCGAGTCTCGAGAGAGGTCGTAGACAAACCACAACAAAAGACAATAGATGCATACAAGAATGTGGCCATCATTCAAGCATGTATGAAACGATTTAGTATTAAAACGAAAGGATAACATCTTTTTAGTACAAAGTACAAAACATGGGCAGCGGGGCTAGTCCCCGCGCCCCAGTGGATGGAACTACTCGCTCCTCATAGAGGGAACAACAAAGGAGGAGGCAAGAAGAGATAGAAAGAACATCATCTCCACTGAGGAGAGAAGGTTGAACCCTTGGTGGAGAGAGCAACGATCTTCACCCTTCGTGGCTTGCTTGACGACGGATCTTCTCCTCTCACCTTCTTTGTTGATGAGAGAGAAGGTAGCTTTGCAATGGAACGTGAGTCTCAGACCGGCAGCCTCGGGCGGTGGATGGAGTTGTTCTGGTAGTAGAGAGACAGCCTCTGGACGTCTGGACTCTTCTCAGGGATGGCCCTTGAGGTCTTATTTATAGGCCTTGAGTGAGGTCCAAACGGTCTGGAGATCGTTTGGGTTCAAACGGTCTTGAGACCGTTTGGCGTTAAACGGTCTTGAGATCGTTTGGCGTCAAACGGTCTTGAGATCGTTTGGCGTCAAACGGTCTTGAGACCGTTTGGCGTCAAACGGTTTTGAGATCGTTTGGCGTCAAACGGTCTTGGGACCGTTTGAACTCCATGCGGTCTTGGGACCGTTTGGCTTCATGCGGTCTTGGGACCGTTTGAACTCCATGCGGTCTTGGGACCGTTTGGCTTCATGCGGTCTCGGGACCATTTGAACTCCATGCGGTCTTGGGACCGTTTGGCTTCATGCGGTCTTGGGACCGTTTGAACTCCATGCGGTCTTGGGACCGTTTGGCTTCATGCGGTCTCGGGACCGTTTGAACTCCATGCGGTCTTGGGACCGTTTGGCTTCATGCGGTCTCGGGACCGTTTGAGCTCCATGCGGTCTTGGGACCGTTTGAACTCCATGCGGTCTTGGGACCGTTTGGCTTCATGTGGTCTTGGGACCGTTTGAACTCCATTCGGTCTTGGGACCGTTTGGCTTCATGCGGTCTTGGGACCGTTTGAACTCCATGCGGTCTTGGGACCGTTTGGCTTCATGCGGTCTTGGGACCGTTTGAACTCCATGCGGTCTTGGGACCGCTTGGATTCATGCGGTCTCGGGACCGTTTGAACTCCATGCGGTCTTGGGACCGTTTGGCTTCATGCGGTCTTGGGACCGTTTGAACTCCATGCGGTCTTGAGGCTGGTTTATTCTTTTATGATTTTTTTGTGCTTTTTCTGCAAGTATAAAAGGAAAAAGTTAGTTTGATGATGTATTTACAAAAAGGGATAAAATTAGGTTTATGTACAGTAAAAATGTAAAAAGAGTATGGAAAACTAAAGAAAAAGACTAAGATAAACTACTAAAATAGGAGGTTATCATATATATATATAAAATTTACACACGTTGCCCTAAATTCGAGTTCTGATGGTGGATGTGTAGCATGGTTATGGCCAATAACCCCTATTATTTGTGCATGATTGTGTGGTTAGTTAATCATGTTTATCTTGGTTGGCAGACTGATCATCTGTCTTATCTTTCCAATATGAAGTTAATTCTCTCCTACCTTTGCTCCCCTTGAACGTAACTCGAGGTTTCTGTATAATCATCTAATAGTAGGATAGTTTACTTTCCTATTATAACAAAGAAGAAAGACATTCTGATGATGCTAGACAACCGACTAGAGGACCAAGGAGGACAAAATGGATGAGCCATACTAATCGGTTGTGGAGCCATCGATTGGCTGGAGGATCCATCAGATAGTGGATAGAAGGACCAGATGCCTGGTGATATGACCAGATGACCATCTAGGAGGCGAGTCGATCGGTTCAAGGGTTGGACCGATCAACTCAGATTGGCAAGCATAGATCTTCATCAACAATAGGCGTCTGCATGTGATATAGACCTAGATTGCAGTAATTCCTTGTAACTCCAAGGAATTACATTAGGCTGGCCATAACCATCACTTTTTGTTTACTGCATATTTTCATTGTGGGATATAACATGTATATGATATGTACTATATATGTGGTGATCAGATAAAGTATACATATTTATAAATACAAAACCTCTCAAATAAAATATCAAAGACTTAGATGCTTTCCATAAGCATCACACATGAAAAGCTTGATTGACCAAGTGTGGGCATGCCCTATCATGGTACACCGTCTATCTTGTAGAAGTGTTATGCTAGATATGTGAGTTTGCCCTAGCAGGGTGAATATTCTATCGTGTTGGCTTGTGGGTCAGGCTTGACTAGGTGATCTTAATAGGATTAAGCACCTAGAAGCTAAATATGGACTATCACAAGGATTTGTGAATACCATCTATCCAAGAATTGTATGAGATAGAATTGTCAAATATTGCCTACCTTAATAATTGGTCATGAGCGCCAACATCGTTTTAGTATTGACTGAATTATTATAGATCTTGTCTTACTAGGAGGTTGTACATTGTAACCTTCTGAATTGGTAATGAGGGCTATTTATTTGAACAAAATAGTGTGAGCAATAATTAATTTAAAAGGCCTAATTAAATATCCTCAAAATTTTAGCAAACTAAATCAAATCAAAAGTGTTTTTACAACTACAAAATTTTCTCTTGTAGAATCAAATGGAAAACATCCAATCATTGCAATCAGACAAACTAAATGAGATTTATTTCCATAAATGGTTCAGGACCTTGAGAAATGTTCTACGTGATCCTGAAACACCAGTTCTAGTAAAATCCACTCCATATTTGCCTAATTTGTATGCTTACTTGAAGCATGCTAGTAAATCTATAGACATAAAAAGAACCTTATGTTGAGCTATATGAACTATGAGTTGCATAAACAACCTGATAAGCATGAAAGGTATAATGTCTCTACGGCAATGTTTGAGTGAAAACTTATAGAGATAAATTGATTAGAGCCTCATGTGCTCAATATGATTCGACATAAGAATGGGATTTCATTTAGGTCAAGAGTTGGCAACGGATATGATTTTGCAATCATTGCCAAAATCATATAGGCATTTTATCGAGTGTTCCAACTTGAGCAACATGGCTAGAACGATGTCTGAATTTCTTGACATTTTGATAAATGTTGAAGCACAAATGAAAAAGGATAATGCCATGAAAATGATAAGAGGAATGAAGTCCAAGGGCAAAGGAAAGACCAAGAAGTATTCTGAGTCTAAGTTGGAGTCCAAGTCTTCTGCATTCAAAATAAGGATATGGATAAGGAAACCAAGGAAAATGAAGCAAGGGATAGAGATATCTACTTCTAGTATATATGTGATTGAGATTAAATTCACTACTTCTTCATCTTGGGTTCTTGATACCGGATGTGGATCACACATTTGATCAAATGTGAAGGATCTAAAAAGAAGTAGACCTTTAGCAAAAGGTGAGGTTGAACTACGTGTTTCTAATGGAGTAAGAGTTGCTACCAGTAGAGTTGGAACATATGAGTTATCTTTTCCAAGTGGGATTGTAATAGAGTTAGAGAACTTCTATTACATACCTACCATTAATAGGATCATCAAATCTATATTTCTTTTGGACAAGAACAAATCTGAATTTCTTATAAAGAATAGAAAATGTTCTATTAGTAAAGATGGAATCTTTTATGGCTGTGCTCCGATGTCCTATGGTCTATACTTGACAGATCTAGAGACAAACATATATAATGTAAATACCAAAAGACAAAAACTCAATGACTCAAACCAAACATACATTTGGCATTGTCATCTAGGGCACATAGATGAGAATCGCATATCTAAACTCCATAAAAATGGTTATCTAGACTCTTTTGATTTTGAATCAATAAAGACATGTCAGTCTTGTTTGGTGGGTAAGATGACAAAGATTCCCTTCACTGGAAGTAGTGAAAGGGCTATTGATCTATTAGGACTCATACATACTGATGTATGTGGCCCTTTTAGAACAAATGGTGGAGGTGGGTATGAGTACTTCATTACCTTCATTGACGACTTCAATAGATATGGCTATGTTTACTTAATGATGCATAAGTCACAAACTCTTGATAGGTTCAAGGAGTTCATGAATGAAGTACAGATGCAACTTGGCAAAAGTTAAGGCACTTCATTCAAATTGAGGTTGAGAATACTTAAGCAAAGAGTTGAGTACCTTCTTAAAACGCATGGGATTGTATCCTAGTAGACTCCACCAAGGACACCTCAACATAATGGTATATCACAAAGAAGGAATTACACATTATTGGATATGGTGCAATCAATGATGAGTTTTGTTGATCTTCTGACTTCCTTCCGGGGTCATGCTCTACAATCCACAACGTTTACATTTAATTGTGTACCATCTAAATCGGTTCAAAAGGCATCATATGAGATATCATATGGGAAATGTATTGATGTGTCTTTTATTAAGATTTGGGGATGTGAAGCTTATGACAAGAAAATGCTTCCCAAAAAGCTTGGTCCCAAATCCGATAAATAGTATTTTGTTGGATGTCCCAAGGAAACTAGGGGATGCTACTTTTTTACTCCATATGACAACAAAGTGTTTATTTCTAGAACTAGTGTATTCCTTCAAAAGGAATTTATTTCCAAAGGAAATGATGGGAGGAAAGTGGAACTCTAAGAGGTTAGAGACCAACAAGAAAATATCGAACTGGTAAATGTACTAGAGGAACAAGGAGAATCACAAGTTGTGGAATCTCAAATTCTTAAAGGAATACAAGAACCTCATAGATCTAGTAGAACACACCTTGAGCCTGAGAGATTTGGATATCTTGTGACTTGGGAAGGCAGTGAATTGGTCATAGATGATTAGCTAATAACCTATCTAGATGCCATTGAGGGACTAGAGTCTCAAAAATGGCTTGAGGCCATAATATCTAAGATGGAATCCATGTATACCAACAAGGTATGGACCTTGGTGGATCCACCAGAAAGGGTAAAACATATTGGGTGCAAGTGGGTCTTCAAGAAGAAAACTAAGATGGATGGAAAAGTTCAAACCTATAAGGATAGACTGGTTGTAAAGGGTTTCAAACAAGTTCAAGGTGTTGACTATGACAAAACCTTTTCTCCAGTGGCCATGGTTAAGTCCATCAGGATCATGCTTCCCATTGCATCTTATCATGACTATGATATTTGGAAAATGGATGTTAAAATTGCATTCCTTAATGAGAATCTTCTTAAGGATGTGTACATGGCTGTGACAAAGTGAAATTTAGCATTAATATGAAGTAATTCCAATTTCTCCCTCCCTATGCTCACTCATGGTGCCAAATCATTTTTCTTGCCTTTATAATCATTGTTGAGACTCAAATCCAAAATATGGTGATCAATGTGAACTTTATACACATTATAACACCTTAAATTTGATTAATTCATCACTTTTTCCAATGAAGCAAATTGATCCATCAAACTTCATCTTTTTGTTCTCAAATGTTTTCTAAATGTTTACCACATTTTTGTGAAGTTGTGGTCCAAATTTGAGAACAATTGGACATTCCTACGATTTACTATGAATTCTTGAAGTTTATGTATTGAAAACCCCTTTTTCCCCTTTTATTTGCCTTTTTATATGAATTCGTCCATGTCATTGATCTGTAGAATGAAGTAGGAGCACTCCTCGGCCCTTGGATCTACTTCTCGTAGATCCAGGCGCAATCCAATGACCATCAGGTCATCTTCTACCTCTCGCAATCAGCGGCGAGGAGTAAATGAAGACTGAGAGCAAGATCTCTCACCCATGACCTCCATTCCAGTTTCTAAGCAAGCCAAAATGCTCCTCTCGAGATTTGGAAACCATCAAACCATTGTTTGACTAGCTTTTGTACACATTTGTGCCACCAAAATGCCTCTTTTCCTTGCTCCTCCCATTCTGGCAGCCATGGCCATTCGCAAGCCTCGATCTAGCCCTAAAACCTACCTCTAGTACTATAAAAGGGCCCCTTAGGTTTTCCATCTCATCACCATACTCAAAGCCACACCCTTGCTCACTCCCTCGGCCCTGAATGCCCTGATTTTCTCCTCAATCTTCCTATTGTTGTGTGGCACCTCCACAAAGCCCACTCTGGGCATTCCCCTTCCTCTCCATCTCACCCTAATCTCCGACCACCAACCAATCTACGAAGTTGTGATGAAGTCGAATGGATATCTAATAGCCCACGGAGATGCCCCCTACTCCCTTTCCCCCATAGCTCTGGCGAGCTAGTCCACCGCGTCTGCGTACTCATACATAGAACCAATCAAGCAAGCTTTAAACCAATGAAATCTAGGATTGAACCGGACCTCTGGGCTAGCAAACCCCATCACCTTTGTGGCTCAATCCTATCCATCAATTGGGCATCAGACGGTCCTCATTTTTTTTTTACAAATAAGGTATTATACCTCCTCTCTACTTGGAAATTCATTTAAATGTCAAGATCTTGTTTTAATTGTATAAAATACACCCCAACTCCAAATATTATGAACAAGTAGTAAATCTTGATCAGAATAACCCAATGAATTGATTAAAAATACTTTTGAAACCTGATTCCAAATGATGCTCACTGATATAATTAAATCTTGATCTCCTGCTTATTTAATTTGTCAAATAAATCTATTTTAGTGATTAATCTCTTGAAATCCTGATATTTGACTCTAATGATCATCTTGAAGCCAAACTTGATTAAATATGAGTTTAGATCTAATGTTGTAACTCATCTCCCCTAGAATGTGAATCATGCACATTGAACTAGGGTTTGACTTTAATATTATGATGATGGATCTAATCTTGCAACACTCTTTATATACATTTGATCCATCAATCTAATATTGATTTTCAAATAATGCTAACTATCATGATGATGATCTAGACATTTGATGATGACTTGGATAATGATCATAAAATTAGGGTTTACACATATGGTCCTAGAAAACCTAAGTAGGTCATCCACACTTGAAATATTCTTGACACTTGAATAATGTTAGGCATATTGAAATATTATGGATCATAAGTGAATGACCCAACCCTATGGTTTACATAGGAAAAGTGTAACCCTAATCTTGAATATTCAAATATGATATTCTAAAAGTCATGATCTTGACCCTTGATCCAATCTTGATGATTTAGGATCTGACTCGAAGGGTTGACCTATGGACTTAGATATTGATCTATACTCAAAATCCTCAGTGAAAGGTACGCTATTATACAACTCATCCTTGATAGTATTGAAGATACTTTTATGTATCTCTTGACTGTATACTTGGCTACTTACCTGGATGAGCTATTGTTCCCTATGATTAGTCTTTCATTTTTCTATACTATATTTTAAAAAACATGAAAACTTAAATTGCATGCCCATTATGACTGCTCGTATATTGATAATGATGATGATGTTGATAATGTTGATATTGGGTGCAAGCGACCCCCTCATTGAGAGGTGGGACGTGTACATTGGACTCCTACCTCATATGGAGAGAAGGATCCCAGTGACTTCCCCCATCATGTGGGGGCAATAAAGTCACACAAAAATGTATAAGCATGCTTCTCGAATTACTGCATAATGGGAACTCATAATAAAATTCAAATCATTTAAAAAACTTGTTGAATAAATGTTGGTTTTGAAAATTGCTCATTATACTTTTGAAATATAAATCCAGCCAAGTACACTTATTTTCTTATAAACTGCTTTACTTGATTTTGATAGCGTACCATGCAATTGCATGATTGTGTCTCGATTTTCTTGATTTTAGGCAATATAAATGGAATATTGAATGAGATTGCTTCCGCACTTTATATACTCTAATGATAAGAATATATTAGAAAAATCTCCATATAGGGTTAGTTTGTTCTTTATATCTCTAGTTTTTGAGTTATTATTTCTTATTGTATATGCCAGTGTGATAGATCCTATCAGGCCACTCAGGGACAGGCGCTTCAATCCTTTTACTACTGTCTAGGAAATAGGATTGAGATTGGGGTAAGAATGGTTCTGTGACATTTGGTATGAGAGCTTACACACTCCCATATACCATAGGTAAATAATTTCTCAAGTCTCTTACATTCAACAAACCCTAAAGTCCATAATGGTGAAAATTGAGGTGTCTAGGCTCGAGGTCTTGGCATAATTTCTCCTATCCATCTTCACAGTGGCTGAGATCCCCCGCTCTACCTAGCCTCAATTGATCCAGAACTGGACCTAAAGGTTCTCTTGTAAAACCCTAGAGAGTCTTATGGCATCTCATATCTTCTTTAAGGACTATCCTAAGCCACCCTTGTACATGAAGATTAGGTAGATTTCTTAGCTACTCATGTGGTCCTTTCTTGTGACCTTTACCACATGATGTCTCGATTATGGGTAGCTTATGCATGGGAAAAATGAATATTACTAAATTTTGAAAGTTGATACCATGATCTGACCTTAATTTGAAGACTTGATTTTGATCAATGAATTTTTAAATCAAATACTCATGATGACCCTAATATCATGCAAACTCGATTTAATCAAAACTAGATTACATGCTTTCTACATTGAGGTAAATCTTGATTTGGTGAAATAAGGATGACTTATACCTTATACCTCATTGTTGATGAGGTCTCTATTTGACTAATATCCATGTTGCCCTATTGTTTATTAAACCTCAAACATAGTTAAGAGACCTTTTTTCCATATTTGATACACATCATGATTATGCCATCAAATTATTAATCTTAATGACTCACAATAATCACGATGTCAGACTATGATGCAAAAAGCAGTTTTTTCTATTGAATATTGATGCCTTTTGCAATCTCAATTTTGATATGATGAGTATGGGCCTAGATTTTACACTATTATGCTCTAATTCCTCAAATGCCAAATTCAAATCCTCGATTTCCAAATTAGATCACTACCTTGATCATGAAAGGAAAGGAATGCAAATAATAACTTGACTTTGTAAAATCATGACATTATTGCCCTATTATGATCTTGAATTTTTATCTCATAACCTTATGGAATATTACTTGATCTTTGATATTCTCAGTGGATAATGAATAATGTAGGTAATGTGCTAGATTCGGGTGGTAGTTGACTCATGACTACCCTAACCTAGGTCACATCTCTATTATGACTACCTCTAAATTTTCATCTGGTTGATTATTTCAAGTTTAGAAAGGTATCCCTTTCACCTGATTTGGATTACCTAAGATTAATAGGCTAAACCTACGATGATATTGATACTCAGTTTTGAATCTTGATTTAATGACAATCCTAAAATATGATAATGTTGACTATAGCTTGTGGTTTACTTCCTAGACAGACCTAGGTCTAGATCATTCATCAACCTTGGATACAATGATAATGAAATCTTGACATGTTTCTTGAATATTGCTTGAATATTGTTTGCTCGAAATTGAATATAGATGGGTGATCCCCCAAGGTCTAAATAGGAATCTAAACCCTATATTTTAGAATATTTATACACATAATCAAATTCTGGACCTATGACTTTTAATGCCCAAAAATCTCGACTCTTGATACTAGTATATAATAATGTGGCTCACTATTATCAAATCTCAATAATACAAATCCTATGATCACACTATTTGGACTTTGAGATATATGAATAATGACTTCAAAATCCTAAATCTTGATTTTTTTTTAAATGATGATGTTTTGACACTCTCGATTTATGACTTGGGGTTTAGCTCTCATTGGGACTTGGGTTGGACGTCCCATTGATTTGGAGCTCAAAAATCATGATATTGAAAGTAGGATGTTGTCTCAAAATTATTGAAATATGAAATCCCAAATCATGGATGTATAACCCCACCTAGGCCAATGTATAAGCTAGGACCCTAAGATATGGGGATTGAAAGTCACCTTGTACACTTGATTCAAGAACTCTATTTGTTTGACCTAAAATATGATCTCTCCAAATTTTTTATCAATAGGATGCTCTCCATATTTGTGGCTCATGTGATGACTTTGAAAAATATATGCATTCACCTTGATACTCAATTGCTCGATGATGAAATGGTGTTAGTACCAAGTGGAACATGACATGGAACATGGAATCCCAATTATGATGATTGTAATACTTGAACTTTGAGGACAAGATTTTGATATATAGTTGAAAATGTTGTAATTGAGGATATAATCTAAATTTGGATAATTCTAATTTTGAGGATGTTTTTGAATTTTGAGGACAAAATTCCTTTTTAAGGAGGAAAGGATGTGACAAAGTGAAATTTAGCATTAATATGAAGTAATTCCAATTTCACCCTCCTTATGCTCACTCATGGTGCTAAATCATTTTTCATGGCTTTATAATCATTGTTGAGACTCAAATCCAAAATATGGTGATCAATGTGAACTTTATACACATTATAACACCTTAAATTTGATTAATTCATCACTTTGTCCAATGAAGAAAATTGATCCATCAAACTTCATCTTTTTGTTCTCAAATGTTTTCTGAACGTTCTTCACATTTTTGTGAAGTGGTGGTCCAAATTTGATAACAAATGGACATTCCTACGATTTACTATGAATTCTTGAAGTTTATGTATGAAAACCCCTTTTTCCCCTTTTAGTTGCATTTTTATAAGGCTTTTTCCATGTCATTGATCTGTGGAATGATCAAGGGGCGCTCCTCGGCCCTTGGGTCTACTTCTCGTGGATCCAGGCACGATCCAATGACCATAAGATCATGTTCTACCTCTCGCAATCAGTGGGGAGGAGTAAATGAAGACTGAGAGCAAGATCCCCTGCCCATGACCTCCATTCGAGTTTCTAAGCAAGCCAAAATGCTCCTCTCAAAATTTTGAAACCATCAAACCCTAGTTTGACAGCTTTTGTACATGTTTGTGCCACCAAAATGACTCTTTTCATTGCTCCTCCCACCCCGACAGCCATGGCCATTTGCAAGCCTCAACCTATCCCTAAAACCTACCTCGAGTACTATAAAAATGGCCCCTTAGGTTTTCCATCACCTCGCCATACTCAGAGCCATACCCTTGCTCACTCCCTCGGCCCCAAATGCCCTAATTTGCTCCTCGATCTTCCTACTGTTGTGTGGCACCACCACAAAGCCCACTCTGGGTGTTCCCCTTCCTCGCCATCTTACCCTAATCTCCGACCACCAACCAATCCACGAAGCCGTGAAGAAGTCAAACGGCTATCTAACAGCCCACGGTGATGCCCCTACTCCCTTTCCCCCATAGATCCAACAAGCTAGTCCACCGCATCTGCGTGATCATGCACAGGGGCTGGAACGGGAGAAAAGAATCCCCAAACCATGATTTAAGGAGAAAGACCACCCGTCCAATGAACCTCGATCGAACCGATCAAGCAAGCATTGAACTGACGAAATCTAGGATTGAACCAGACCTTTGGGCTAGCAAACACCATCGCCTTTGTGGCCCGGTCCTAGCCATCAATCGCGCATCAGACGACCCTTAAGTTTTTTACAAATAAGGTATTATACCTCCTCTCTACTTGGAAATTCATTTAAATGTCAAGATCTTGTTTTAATTGTAGAAAATACACCCCAACTCCAAATAATATGAACAAGTAGTCAATCTTGATCAAAAAACCCAGTGAATTGATTAAAAATACTTTTGAAAACTGGTTCTAAATGATGCTTACTGATAGAATTAAATCTTGATCTCTTGCTTATTTCATTTGTCAAATAACTCTATTTTAGTGATTAATCCCTTAAAATCCTGATATTTGACTCTAATGATCACTTGAAGCCAAACTTGAATAAATATGAGTTTAGATCTGATCTTGTAACTCATCTCCCCTAGAATGTGAATCATGAACATTGAACTAGGGATTAACCTTAATATTATGATGATGGATCTAATCTTGCAACACTCTTGATATAAATTTGATCCATCAATCTAATATTGATTTTCCAATAATTCTAACTATCATGATGATGATCTAGACATTTGATGATGACTTGGATAATGATCATAAAATTAGGGTTTACACATATGGTCCTAGAAAACCTAAGTAGGTCATCAACACTTGAAATATTCTTGACACTTGAATAATATTAGACATATTGAAATATTATGGATCATAAGTGAATGACCCAAACCTAAGGTTGACATAGGAAAAGTGTAACTCTAATCTCGAATATTCAAATATGATATTCTAAAAGTCATGATCTTGACCCTTGATCCAATGTTGATGATTTAGGATTTGACTCGAAGGGTTGACCTATTGACTCAGATATTGATCTATACTCGAAATCCTCAGTGAAAGGTACGCTATTATATAACTCCTCCTTGATTGTATTGAAGATACTTTTATGTATCTCTTGACTATATACTTGGCTACTTACTTGGATGAGCTATTGTTACCTATGATTAGTCTTCCATTTTTCTATACTATATTTTGAAAAACATTAAAAAATAAATTGCATGCCCATTATGACTGCTCGTATATTGATAATAATGATGATATTGATAATTTTGATATTAGGTGCAAGTGACCCCCCTCATTGAGAGGTGGGACTTGTAGATTGGCCTCCTACCTTATATGGAGAGAAGGATCCCAATGACTTCCCCCATCACGTTAGGGAGATAAAGTCACACAAAAATATATAAACATGCTTCTCGAATTATAGCATAATGGGAACTCGTAATAAAATTTGAATCATTTAAAAAACTTATCAAATAAATGTTGGTTTTGCAAATTGCTCGTTATACTTTTGAAATATAAGTCCTACCAAGTACATTTATTTTCTTATAAATTTCTTTACTTGATTTTGATAGTGTACCATGCAATTGCATGATTGTGTCTCGATTTTCTTGATTTTAGGCAATACAAATGGAATACTGAATAAGATCACTTCCGCACTTTACATACTTTGATGACAAGGATATATTGGAAAGATCTCCATATTGGGTTAGTTTGTTCTTTATATCTCTAATTTTTGAGTTATTATTTCTTATTGTATATGTCAGTGTGATAGATCATATCGGGCCACTCAGGGACGGGCGCTTCAATCCTTTTACTACTATCTAGGCAGTAGGATTGGGATTGGGGTAAGAACGGTTCTGTGACAATGACACAACATGAGGGTTTTATAAATCCAAAGGATGCAAATAAAGCATGTAAGCTACAAAGGTCAAACTATGGATTGAAGCAAGCATCTCAAAGATGGAATCTTTGTTTTGATGAAATAGTCAAAGATTTTGGCTTTATTCAGAATGAAGATGAACCTTGTGTGTACAAGGAGGTTAGTGGGAGCATAGTGACATTTCTCATATTGTATCTAGATGGCATACTTCTTATGGGGAATGACATCCCTACATTACAAAAGGTAAATACATGGTTGGTAAATACATTCTCTATGAAATACGTGGGAGAAGCATCCTATAGCTTGGGGATTAAGATATACAAACATAGATCTAGAAAGCTTCTTGGACTGAGTCAGAGCACATACATTGACAAAGTGTTGAAGCAGTTCAACATGGAGAGATCAAAGAGAGGAAACCTACCCATGCGTTACCATCTATAAGGCTCAACGTCCCAGTTTTGGTGAAGAAAGGGAACCCATGAGTTTGACTCCATATGCATCAACAATTGGATCAATCATGTATGAAATGTTGTGTACTCATCTCATATCGCATAAGCCTTCAACATGATGAGAAGATATCAGTCAGATCCATGTGATTCTCACTGTACATCCATACAGATTATCCTTAAGTACTTGAGATGTACTTAGGATCAATTCCTCATCTACAACAGAGAGGAAGAGTTGATGGTAAATGTTTACACCGATGCAAGCTTCCAAACTGAAAAAGACAATTACAAATTGCAATTAGGATTTGTGTTTTGCCTAAATAATGGAGTTGTAAGCTAAAAGAGTTGTGAGAAAGAGATAATTGTTGTTTCTACAACAGAGGCCAAGTATTTTTTTACAACAAATGCAACTAAGGAGGTTGTATGGATCAAGAAGTTCATCTCTAAACTTGAGGTTGTTCCAAGAATCAACAACACAATTGATATATATTGTGTCAACAATGGAGCTATTGCACAAGCTAAAGAACTGAGATCGCATCAACGCTCAAAGCATATACAAAGGAGGTTCCATCTCATACGAGAGACCGTACAATGAGGAGATGTGAACATTTGCAGAGTACCAACTGAAAACAATATTGTTGACCCCTTGACAAAGGAACTTTTGCAATAGAAGCATGATGGCCACGTTAGATCACTTGGGATAAGTTTTGTGGGTGATTGGCTCTAAGTGCAAGTTGGAGTCTATTGATATGTATTCCCAGAGAGTCAATTATATGATGATTGTAATGGCATAACATGTAAATGATTTGATTAATAATAAAGGCAATCTTCCAATTTATTATGTTTTATTTAGTTATGAGATAATGAACTAACATAATAAATGCCTAAATAATGAATGATACTCAATGACATATGTCTACAGGTTTAGGACTTAGAAAATGAGATCATATGTATGTGAAGAGTTTATATTCTTGTGATGTCCCTAGGCAGATGTTATTGTGGAAGGTTGATAGACAACAATAACACATAAGACTAGTGTCTGTGTTGGTTGATGACAGAATCTCATTAGTCATGACGTTGTGATATCAAAACAAGAACACAAATACATGTTAGAAAACAATGTATCAGACAGTCCCACCATGAGAGTAACCCATGGATACCATTTCTATGGTGGTCATAGTTAGCTCTCATAGTGTTAGTGATGATTGTAGTTCTTAGACCTAAAGTCACTACACTCATCACATGTTGTTTAGTATGCTTTGACATCATCAAATGTAGTCCTGAATAAAGATTTCCATAACGGTGATGATTGGGTAACTGTAACACATGGGACTGATTGTGGGATTTGTCCCTCCTATGAGAGTATGATATCCAAGGCCACTTGATTTATTGAGACTAAGAAATACATGACCACGTACATGTAAGTCAATATATGATATTGAGCTTACACATATCTCATATTGTATGCTATAGCAAGAAACATAGGTTGAATGTTGAAAAGGATAACTGATATATGCCTCGAGTCCAATCTGGATATCATAGACAGAGGAATTATACAAACATTGTAACACCAAACACTATTTGTAGGTTGAAGTTGTTCTCCAACTTTCCATTTACTTGGGTAGAAATGATGTGTTACTAGGCACCACTCTTTTCTTTTGATGTCATAATTGGTTATGGACATTTACTGCCAACGTAATATAGGACCTATAGGGTCACACACATAGGACATGACCTAGAAGAGGAGTTTGATCACGAATGATATTTGGATCAAATACTAACGATATTTAAGTATTCAATTAAATAACTAAGGTTCAAAATTGACTGAGTAGACTCTGAACAGATTGGTTCAAGGGTTGAGATGATCAGTTGGAGTGTCAAGTCAATTGGAATCAAAATTGGTTGTACTTTGCCTGAACTGGACAAGTGAAATGACCATCTCACTTGTGAAACGACTGTCTCACAATGTGAAATGACTATTTCACTATGTGAGATGACTGGTTCATTTCCTAGGTTGCCTGATTCAGTAGCCAATTTGATTGGAACAAGGATTGATGATGATGTCATGTTTCACATTAAATTGGGCATTGAATACCAATTTGATCAAGAATAGGAAACTTACAAGGTGACTGTCTCATTCATGAGACGGCCATTTGGGTGTGTGAAATGACTATTTTGTGTTGTTCATGTTCTAGAAGATTAATGATTTTGGACCCTTCTACACCCACACTGATTGGGAACTCTGACCTTGGCCTCTACTATAAATAGAGGGGTATTAGGGGCTTCCTAAGATTCACAATTGAGAATCGGTTGCTCTGACAATTGTTGTCCTCTCTAGTTGTGGTAACCAAGAGACCCCACGCAAGTCCTTTCTGAGTAGGGAGGGATAGCAAGGGATAGAATATCTAAAAATCATTGTGGGGGAGCAGGTTGGTGACTAATACACCAACAGGAGGGAAAACTCCTTCTTGTCCATTATAGCAGGATGATAGGAGTTCTAGGTGGTCTGCATGGACTTCTCTAGAGGTGAGGTGGCCTTTGTCTATCGTTATGGAGGACAACATCAGCCAGTAGTCTGTGGCGATCGGAGCTGTTGCAGATGACGACGCTTGAGGTTGTTGTTTATGGACGAGCCGCAAATGACTCCTAGTGCAACTAGAAGATAGTTGTGTATCTACAACTACGAGGAGTATGTCAATGGACTTGCTCTAGGACTAGGTATATCCTCGTAATGATCCTTTCCATTATATAGTTGTTGACACGATCCTATGGTTTAATGGAAAATATGGCATATAATTTTTTATTCATCTACCTATTTTGTTGCCCTTTTCCCTACATGAGATTGTTGTTGTGACTCAAGAAAGTATTTTTCTTGAGTTAGAAGAAGCCCACACTAATAAGAGCTGACTCGTATACCATGGAAGAAATTCATATTTCCCAGATACCACAAATTGAAGTTTGAGTGATGACAATTCTGAAATCTTATAAGGAACATAGAATCATTGCATGTGATTATAATGTCATCGACACACAAAAGTAAGATAGAAGATAATGTCAACTAATTATTACAAAAAGTAAAGTATTAGTAGTACTACATGTGAAACCATAACTGAACATAAAGCCACTTAACTTATTGAACTACACACAGGGATCCTAATCAAGACCATACCAGGATTTGTCTAAATGACATACATGATCTAGATCTACTTTATTTTTAAAGCCTAGTGGCTGCTCCATGTAAATAGGTTCAAAAAGATCCCCAATTAGAAAAGTGTTACAGATGTCAATTTGTATGAGTTTCCATTTTGACTTATTGCAATAGTTAAGACCACCCAAATAGTAGAAAGTTTAATTATATGTCTATATGTTTCAATATAGTCTATCCCTTCTTCTGAAATGTATCCTTTCATCACTAACCTACCCTTCAGATGATCCACTGATCCATTGGACTTTAGCTTAGTCTTGAAGACCCATTTTGAGCCTACAATATTGTTGTGAGAGGGTCTTAGAACTAGGATCCAAGTTTTGTTACAATAAAAGGCACAAAGCTTCTAAGTCATAGCATTCAAACAATGTTGAGTCTTCTAAATAATTTTGAATAGATTTTTGTAGTGCAGGAATATTTGAGTTGTCAAGACATACTTAGGATTCAACTTTGATATACCTAACTACCCTTGAGTTATCATAGGATGAGCATTCAAAGAGATATCAACATTTTCACTTCTATTAAACACGTTTGAATACTATTGTAATGAATAGGTGACATGTCTATCATAATGGTATCCCTACATTCATTTGTAAAATTAGGAAGAATACTTGGCAGTGTGTCATTTGAATTCAGTTCATATGAGTCCATGCATAAATCATTTTTTTCATTCATGAGATAAGGTACTTTAGAACATCAACTTCATGTGAATATGTAGTTGTCATACTGACACTATGATGTTCGTTTAGAACTTTTATTAGTAGTAAACATATTAGTAGATACATAATCTCTAGACACCTCGTCATGTAGTTTCTCAACATTCAGATCAGACTGTATAACAATAACATGTGATTTCTCATATCATGGCATAAGACCAATTTTCCCAGTAGTGGCACTGGTATCATTAAGTAAAGTTATACTCAGAAACATCACATTGTTCACATCATTAACTAAAGAAACAATATTGTTGTTATTCAAATTTTTTATGTGAGCAGATACTTTATTACAAAAATTAGTCATACAATGCTTAACAGTATAATCCTCATAGAAATCATTAAGAACATATTCAAAGAATACACTAAGATCCCCAAGAGCTACATTATTTTGATGCATTCCTTAAAAGGGAAAAAAACTCTATTCACTACATATGACATGTCTTGAGAAATAGACTCTATTGGTTGAGATATGTAAAGATCGATATCCCTTATATGTTTCACTATATCCAAGAAAACATACAGAATAGATTTGGGTTGTAACTTGTGTTTCTTGTAATCCTACACACAAGGGAAATATAAACAACCAAAAGCACAAAGCATGTCATAATCTTTGGGAACTTTTATACAATTTATGCATAGGTGTATCAAAATCTAGAGCCTTGGTGGGTAGTCTACTTATTCTCATGAATGTGTGGGCAGATTAGCTTATGCACAATTCCTTCTTTAAAAAAAACTCTTTTATTTTATTATTAACATACTCTCCACCACTGTCAGTAACTATAGTTTGAATTTTCTAATGTAACCAATTTTCAATCATATGACAGAGAAAGGTAGAATAGCTATAGTTTTGAATTACTTTTCAATGGAAACAACCAAGAATATCCAATATATTCGTCAATGAACAAGGGATAATATGAATGACATTGCTCAGAAATAATAAGGAACTTACCCCACAAATTACAAAAAAACTTGTTCAAAAGGATTAATGTTCTTATCATTAAAATATAACCTATTAATTTTGCCAAAAGTAAAACTACCGCGAAACTCAAAAGCTTTATTGGAAACTAAAATTAATTGACTCTTCTCCATTTATCTTTGCATGTCATGATCCAAATGCACTAAGCACTTTTGCAAGAAAATAGAGGTGACTCTATGTGTAGTGAAGGCCAAAATTCCTTGTGGACAAACCAAGTTAATTGTGTACATCCCTCCATTGATCATTCCCTAGGCCATAGTTATGTGTTTCTGTAAGTGCTTAACGAGAATAACATCTTTGAAGAACATGAAATGGCAGGGATAGTCATTGGCAAATTATGCGACATATAGAAGATTTCTTTTCATATTAGGAACAACTAGCACTCTTTCAAGAGGAATAGCAGTAATATGAATATATAATGGGCATTCATTCAATACCCGACGGGTAGCCTGGATTTTTTCTACCCGTCCGTCTGAAAATGAACTATATGGTCAGAAAAGTAAATCTCTATATAAAAAAGTAAATATATGACTAAAAAAGTAAATCTAGACAGAATACATAGAAAATATATATGTAATTGTAAATTTTGTAATATATGTTACAAATGTAACTATCTATGCATAAAAAGTAATAGTTTGTAAGGTAAGGTAACCCTCTATATGTCAAAAGTAATAAACTTCCAAAAAAGTAACCAAAATAGGGAGCGGGTAGCTACCCACGCAGGAAAGATAAGCCCATATATATATATATATATATATATAGGGTGTTCATTCATTGCCCGTGAGGGTAGCCGAGATTTTCGCTACCTGA
Source organism: Alisma plantago-aquatica (assembly GCA_963693085.1). Lineage (NCBI taxonomy): Eukaryota > Viridiplantae > Streptophyta > Magnoliopsida > Alismatales > Alismataceae > Alisma > Alisma plantago-aquatica. Next base: position 903,572,325 of record OY856411.1, read on the forward strand.
CAGTCAAGAAAGTAACTCTCCTGGCTAAGAAAGTAACTCTGCTATAAAAAAAAGTAACTATGGTATCAAAAAAGTAACTCTGCTGGCCAAAAAAGTAACTCTGTACAAAATATACAGCAGATATATATAAGGACGGGTTTTTTTTTTGGGGGGGTAAATGATATTATTTTTGGATGAAATCTTTTGGGGAGCTAGACAAAATGGTCCTCTGCAATTGTGATTTTTTTTTAAAAAAGGTGGTTGGAAGGGTGGGTGGGTAGCTACCCACGCGGGCAATAAAGATGGCCCATATATATATATATATATATATATATATATATATATATATATATATATATATATATATATATATATATATATATATATATATATATATATATATATATATATATATATATATATATACTAGTAATAGCACGTGCTTTGCACGTGACTCATATGTGTATATATGATTTCATTCTAATATATATGATCGAGACATGTTGATATAATATATAGGACTCATTAATTATTATTGTCACACATCTTTTAGATCCTCAATTAGAATAAAAGGTTAATTATAATAATTGACTTTTTTAACAATAGTAGAAGCAAATAAAATTATGATGATACGTAAAATGTTCCCACTTTGTTTTGGAGAAAATGTGTAATATCATTTCTTATAAGGCATACAAAATCTACAAACATAAGATAGAAAACTAAAAGAACATGTGAGACATAATAATAAGATCAACATATCAGTAACACTTGTGTCTAAATGATAATGGTTCACTTCAAAATTGATCACTTTTCCATATGCCTAACTAAAGAATTTTTCCAATCAAGATTCCTTAAATCTGAGTGTGTGATGGTAAAGTAGTGTGCAAATAATTTTTCTTGAGCTGGAAAAAATGATAGCTGGCAATAACAACGTACCCACAACTTTTCCAGTGGGGATGAAAAACACAAGTTTCACAATAATAATAAAATATGAAAACACGACGACTACAAGATAGTACAATATTCTCCTAAGAAAAGTGATAAAGTTGGTCACAATAGAAAGAGAACATATTGGAAATAGAAAAGTAGTAGGAAGCATATCGACATTAATGAGATACAAAAGGAAGAATTCCACCATATCTAGGGGAACCATGATCACCAAAGAAAGCCATACCAAGCCAAGCGGAAATCTCCTGAAGCACAACCACACCAAACCATTGTTGTTGGCACCACAAATCTAGATCATCAGACAAGAATTTGACACCATCTGATAGACAAATCCACAGAGGAGGAGCTCCACCTGCACATATGAAGAAGGTAAGTGAGAAAAGGAGGGGCCTATGGGGAGAAAGTCAGAGATCACCCATAATCATAAACCCTACCCCAAGCCATCATTACACCAAATAGGGAAAGCCTAGTCTTCTTCTTTTTTATAGAGAAAAGGAGGCAAATAGGTATATTCTAATATTTTCCTTGATTGATATGATAGATGTACCTATTTGATGTCTAGTATGAAATTCAATTTGAAAGTTACACATATTTCATGGTTGAACACATAAGTAGTCAAAACCACATATAAGAAATTTTATGCAGGAATTCAACATTATCTCATCGTCTAATTTGTATTTTCAACTTTTGTTGATCGGCTACATATTTAATTATTGCATCTGATAAATTCAAATAATTTTAAATATATAAAAATTGAATAAGAAATATTTAACCAAATTTGTTTCATCGGTTCATGTACTTATTTAGTTCACAAGCATGATACGAATGATGCAATTAGATCTTGAAAAGTGTTGTGAGGATATTGTAGTGGTAAATCATTTGTATTGATTATATCACCAGAAATGTTTTTGTAATATTATTTGTGTAGTACAAGGTGAGGCTATTGAACATTAATTGTTATTAGATTATGTTACCTTTTATTTTATTGTGGAGGTAACCTTTATCTTCTAAACAAAGTATCATGTAGCCATGTTTATACTAAGTGTAGAATCAATTTGGAGACCTCAGTTCCAATTGGGAAACACTCGAGGCTAACAAACAACATGACATACAATTTATAACTTAGAAAGAGTGTTCCTAACAAGGAGAGAAAAGAGATTAATATAGAAAATAAGAAAAAAACTAATAAAATCTATGAATCACATAATAGAAACTCCATGAACCCTGGAACAATTCATTACCACAATATTTGTGAGTGCATCGAGCGATAATTCTATTATTCTTTTTACAAAGCCCATAGTAAAACCTTCTTTATGACAAAATAACAAATGGGAATTTTCAAACTTCTTTCAGTTTCACTTATCATAACTAAAGTTCAATATAGATATAATTGTCATAACATGATACTTGTTAGTACATGCATACTTAAAGGGCTCGATCTTTTATGAAAGTACAATAAAAATACTCAACATTAATATTATTTTACCAATAGCCTTATCATTGTTAGCCCTATCATGAACTACACAATCATCATAATAGAATACAATATATACAACCAATTTCACCAAAAAGGGAATTATTTTTCATTCATACCTCTTTTTTGGATTTGAAATGGTAGTGTTTCATACCTAAAATTATTTCTATATGCTGCATGAAGCATTTGGTCACATAACCTCTAACTATATAAAGACACCTTACTTGAGTTCAAGTGTTAATTAGATGTGTAAAACATATTCCCACAAAAGGTTCCATCTAGTCTAATGATGTTTCACACAAAAATAAATGAATGTATGAAGTGTGATTAGAGCTTGAAATGTCAATATACTTCTATACATCCTTTTGTATGTTGTGTGAACTTTACAATAAACACATCATCGGAAAATAAACTATTATATGAGAGTGAAATATTAGTCCATATATTAAGAAGTCAATGTAAATGGTGAGAATATGAACTTTGTTTTGTGTTCCGTTAGTACAAAATGAGAAGGAAATATAGAAGCATATTTCACACAACACGAAATCTATGTGATTCGATCAATATGACCCACTCACCCGGAGGAGATTAGAAATTTTACAATATGATAGAAGTGTACATGTTGTGGGCTACCAAAAGATGCATAATACACCATGTGGTGCAGATGGCAGCCGCCTCAAATACATAATACACCATGATCTCTCAACCAAAACAAGAGAGCATATAAATATACATGACCCTATATGGAGTCTAGAATATATCGTGGTATTTACCATTTCTGTTAAAGATAGATCCATCTAATATTGCACAAACCCTACTAATACGCCGGTGAAAGATCTATTTAATTTTTCATGGGTCTAGAATAAAATTAGCATAATACTTCAAGGAGCATAACATTAAAGATCACTCATAAATTGTTCTTCATGGACATTATATTAAATTAAAGAGCTAACTGTGTAGTCATCTCATGATGCACATAGATTATAAGATTGAAAGTTGATGGACCGCTCAACCACTGAAACTATCAAATTTTGATGAAATAATAATTTTATGTGCAACTTTACCTTATTAATGAATTGATTCAATTCCAAATAATGAAAAATTCTTCCTTTTTCTTTGATTTAAAATCCTAAAAATATAACTATATTTATGGTACCTAAAAAAATTTAACATGCTCACCTATCTCACTTTTAAAGATGAGAAAGGATGTTACAATGAAATCACATAATTCATCGAGTTTCGATCAACTTATTCTCTCTAAATTCATATAAATATAATGCCACTTTATATATCCACCTATCTATGTCTGACATAATTGAATTAGGTAAGATAAATAGATATCAAGATTTGACATAAAGTAAATATGTTTCAAAATTTAAGTAAATTATAACTATGGTCTTGACTTACCAACAACTCATGTGATTCAAATATATTATGTAAATATGACTTTCCATGATTGTAGAAATAATTTTATTGAATTAGCTAGAAGCTACAAAACATGAGTTTGAATATATAGTAGGACTACGGCGAGAGGAATTTTGTTAAAAGTGAACTCGTGACTGTATTCATGAGAGTGGGATCTTATAAGCCTAGCTATTGTGAATATGAAATAAGTTCCCGATTATTATATATTTAACAATCGAATAAACGTATTGCCTCATAATATGAATTTAGGACAATGATCTCCATACCTAGATCTGAAATATGGATATTCCAATGTAAATTTTTTGTGTTCTTAGCATGAATTTCACTTGGGCGCCATATATCACTTGCAAAATTTAATCTACAATATATCAACATTGTTTACTTGTCATAATGTATGATACTTACCTTTTTCTATTGTTGGACTGAGTCAAACATTTGCAGGTATGCAATGGTGAACGCAAGTGTTTTTTGAAAGGCACAGTAGAAGGTAGACCACGATAGATACGCTCTGCGTCCTAGGTTAAAGGTTACGATCATATATATGCATGCCTTGTCCATCTACAAAACAAGTTTGTGAGCAATGAAATACATCATGATTAATGAAGTTTGTTTTCTCACAGTAATAGAAATATAAGATATTAATTTTCCAACATAAACTCAAAAGCACAGACATACACAAACATTTTCATATACATGTTTTCAATTTTGGGTAAGAGTGTCCATCTTAAGTCATGTGAGAAACTTAAACTATAAGATATAAACATTGTTTTCATCTAAATTCAGATACGAATATACCTACATCTTTGCTTGTTGCACCGCTAATCCTGCAATTGTAGTCAGGTTGTGACAAACTTGGGTGTTCACAAAAACGAAGTCATCCAATTGCCTAGTTGCAGGAAGAAACAAAAAAGTTAAACTATGTATCAATTGCATAACCCATCTCAGCGTTGTCAAGGCGATTGCATCAGGTATATATTTGTAGCAGTAGGAACGACGACGACAGACATTCGACATGCACTCAATGATTAATATTTCCACTATGTATCTAGGGACGCGAGGGGCATACTGTGGTGGATACTGGTAATTGATCATCCATGTGCAACCTAGCATCATTAGTTAGCAGCCATGGCGAATGAGTTCTCTAGGCTTTGAGCAGCGATAATGTCCTGCTTGAATCGTGTGACGGCCTGCTTTGCAGTGCCAACTGGTGACTGCAGGGGCGCTCTTCGAAGGACAATACCTTCGTGTTTTACTTCTTATTGGGTAGTGATTGCAGAGGTGCGCTTCAGAAGACAATACCATTATTTACTTCTTACCGGTGAAGGGACCTAGGGTAAAAAGAAACGATCAGCGGTTACCTTGGGTTGAATTCTGACTATATAATGACATCATAGGGCAGCAGGAACAAGTATTTACATTAAGCTCTTCATTGACAGATCACGAGTGTTAACGCATATGATCATTCATCTGACTCCTGATCTTGGCATTGCAGGAAATACGAGTGAGGTAATTTGTTTATTGGAATGTGGATTTTGGACTTGCGGATCACGTGTACAGCATGCGCAAGGACACAGACAATCGAGTGAAAACTATAAATTATATCACGTTTAGTATGGTGATCATAGTAGATTACGTCGAGTTTGCAATCTGTGCAGGAATAAATAGAAATATATAAAAAACGATACTAACATTTCGGGGTGTGCTTTGACCCCTACCAGCTCGATCCCACTGACATGTGGGAACAAGGCGATCCAATGAGCAAGTACTCTAGCGCCAACTTGGCCGCTCAATGTTGATCATAAGAATGAACACTGAACATTAGTCAAATAGAATGGAGAGAGAATGGCCTATGCTGATTATTGGAGTAGAAGTGGATAACTACAACATAAACAGGCGATAGACTGTGGCTTTGCTTAGTTCGAAAACCAAACTGGAAAGCAGAACCAACGATTACCCAGCGATTCCAAAGCGGATCCTCCAGAGATGATGATCATATTAGCATGGATAGCGCACAGATTGGTATCTTCAAATAGCCCGACGAGATACACCAGGATGCGGCTGATCTCTGAAAACAGATGTTGGTCTTGAAGTCCTGTGCAATCTCACGGAACAAGACGCTGGAGTAGTAGCTTGCGAGTTAGGACCTTGGCTGCTCGGTCGACTTAGGTATTTGTGGATCTCATGGAGGGCAACGATAGCTGGGCGGAAGCTATAAGGCTTTTCACGCCGCCGGTGGTAGGGTATGAAGTCATTGGAATACACGACTAATGGTAAAATAAAAATAGGTTTTCTATTAGAAGAGTCGTTGATTGGAAGACACGAATTAGTGGTAAATTAGAAATCGGTTTTTCTGTTAAAGAGTCCATCAACCACCATCAATTGAAGAGTCCACGGAAAACAAAAATGAAGAGCCCAACTAACGAAGGAAAGGGTAAAGGACGAAGACGAGTCTTCACATTTAGTATGGTAAATAGTATATATATATATATATATATATATATATATATATATATATATATATATATATATATATATATATATATATATATATATATATATATATATATATATATAGAGTCAGGCTAGAATACACTCGAGTGTACGGATCGCACGAATACACTCAAGTGTGTTTGCATATCAAGACTATTTTTTGCAAAATGTAAACCATTGATCTTCACCGTCATACTATAACTAGGCTACATACAAATTTTGAGCCCATTTGGATTAGTGTAAGTCACTCATCCAAGGGCAACAAAATCGACGCACGAAACTAATTTGAAATGCATAATTTTTGCGGTCTTCATAACATGAGCTATACATATCCAAATGTGCTCAAATTTTGCGTATGAGTTGTTCACGAGATGTTTAAGAAGATCAATGGATTAGATTTTCAAAAAAAATATTGCATCATGAAAAACTACTTGAGTGTATTCCGCTCCGGATACACTCGAGTGTATTCTAGCCTGACTCTCTCTCTCTATATATATATATATATATATATATATATATATATGTGTGTGTGTGTGTGTGTGTGTGTGTGTGTGTGTGTGTGTGTGTGTGATGTTTCAGTATGTGTTATTGGTAAGAAAGTACCATTTCCTATTGTTAAAAATCACATCCACAATAGGATGCAACATTCTTTAGTATACTCTACATGACCTGTTGCACTAGAGTCCACATGCCAGTCATTTACATTAAACTGATATATTTCGGTAATTTGGATAGAAACAAGATCCTTTGCTTGTCCATTCACATTGTCAGTAGTATGAGACTTTAGAATCTCATATTTCTGGTAGCTATTGCCAAATCTACATCGGCTCCTAATTGCTTCATGTCCTTTCTTTCTGCATATCTAACAAAACACAAGAAACCTCTCTTGATTAAAGTTCCTTGAGGGGTGAGTACTCTGACTGAAACATCTTCCCTTTGAGGTGATAGATTGATCTCGTGTGGCTCCCAAAGCCCCTAGATTCTGTCTAAACTATGACTAAGAGTATGGAGGACAATATGAACCTCTACCAATGTTTTTCCCTCCATAGTTCATCTTCTTCCCAACACAAGAAAGATTGGGTGTGTTAAATGAGTCAATAGAAATGTTCCTCATATCATGATCTTTTAGAAGTGAGACAACTTCATCATTGGAGGGTAAATGAGGTCTCATCTTCAAGACAATGATGATCTTGAAATCATTTCCCAAACCATTGAGTTGAAAATAGAGTTTGTTATAGTTAGAAAGAGTTTTACCTATAAGGTGGAGTTTATCACACACTTTTTTGAACTCCCTCATATATTTCATAATAGATCTACTACCTTTTTGCATATGATGAAGTGTTGTCATCAACTCAAAATTGCACAACTGTGTTGATTCATAGAAATACCTTGCAAGAGCTTTCCAGATCTATGATAAGGTTTTAAGACCGATGACATTCCCTAGAACTTCTTCTGTCAGCATTCCCATGATCCATCCTTTAAGAAGTATGACCATCCTCATCCAGAGACCATATGTGGAATTATAACTAAACAAGTGGATTCGTGAAAACATGGGAAATTAAAACCGATTTCTCAAAAGCACCATAAGCCAAAAACTTACATGTAGGTCCTCAAGCATGTCACATGCATTACATATTGTATCACAAGGTGCTTACATCATTATGCATCATCATTCCTATCGTCAACCTATTACAAGAGATATATGTTCATATATATACATGTACATTTTCCATAACTATACAACAAAAGGCACAATAGCCAAAAAACCTTGTATCGGTAACATATCTACAAAACACTTTGAAAACACCCCCAAGAAATAAGTGTACAGGGATGACTCTAGGACTCTAACAACAAACAACTAGCAGCACATCCAGCCTTATCAGCTATTGTTCTTGTTGCTACTCTTCCAGAGTTGCACGATCTCCACCTCATCATGTAAGGCCACCTAAAAGATATGGAAACCCATGGGTGAGACCAAACGTCCCAGTGAGAGATATAACTCTCCGCCAATGTCTATTAGAGCACATATACTAAGCAAGTAGATAAAAGTACTAACCATGTTGATCAGATTCCACTAAATGACATGTATATAACAAATATAGCAGATAATACTAGTGAAGCAGTTAAGGGAAATTGTAACTGGATTGTAGAACATCTTATAAACTAAGAAGAAACATGAAGAACATGTATATCTTCTATCAACTAAATTGTATAAAAGTAAGGAAAAGGCATATCCAACTATATTTGACCTTAAGAAAATATACTACATGACTGTATTACATCTTTTATTAATGCCCTGAGGAGATGAGGTATACCACTCATGCTCCAACTGACCTCCCCAAGGTCGAAATCAGTGTCATACAAGGTCAATGGAAGAGACAGAATCCACGACCTCCCCAACACCTATTGGTTAGCACAAGAGAAAATGTCATAGAGACATGTCAAGTGTAACTACAAAATAGCCTAGCCTTCCTTGGTATATAGGCAAAGTGCTAGTGAAAATAAGCTATGATCTGCAGTAGCACTCCTGCCAGGGTATGACCCACAGTCAATCCTATGAAAGATCATAAGTATATACTGAATCACATCACCACTCTATGGCCCGTAGCCGCACTCCTGACAGGGTATGGCCCTCGGCCAATCATGTGAATGTGTATACTCAAAAGTATACGACTTCTAGATTCCACTAAGGGGAACATCCATTTCACCATCCAACAAGTATTGACGCTGAAGATGGATCTATGGCATAGGTAAAAATACATGATTAAGGTTCCATTTGATTATTTATGCCAATTAAGTATCTTTTAACATCAATCAAGTTATAACATACAAAGGCAAAACAAACTCTACAAGAATAAGAGCATAGTACAACTTCAGAAAACATAAAACATATAAGGTGTGAACTTGTCACTTCATCGCATAGCAATGTAGCACTACCATTCACAAGGCCATCTTCATTGTCACACAACCATACAAGTCTATCACCAATGTCACATCACTACAGGATAGAAATCCCTCAATCACATTATTAGAAGATGACACCTCACACTAGGCATTAAGACTTTACTAGGTTCTGAGACCCAATCACATCATTCATGTATCACATGTGTCTCAACATGCCTCATAAAGGCTCATAGTCATCATCATGTGTCACAACATATTCACCAAAGCATACACCCCTCTATGATATTCAAGTTCATATCACCTACAAGGGTTAGGGGTTCATAAACAAGAGAAAAAAAACATCATAGCATGATAACCACTCTAAGGGAAAGAAGAAAACCCATCACATGGCCCAACAATTAGGATTAGGGTTTCATTGTATAACCGATTAAGGTTTTATAGCATAAGAAATAACCAAACCATAGGTACACCACTTTCCACTTTCTTGGAGCACATTAGGATTAGCCTCATTACTTGGTTGTGATTAGATCATTATCTCAACATCACTGAGTATTACATCATTCATATGTACACATGTACCCATCCCACTATGTTGTACATAGGTAGCAACCATGCATCATGTAAGTGTATCAACTATCCATCACATGTGTGTGTCATGACCAACCATGATATAGATGTTTGGGCCACCCACATGCAAGGCGTCTCGACTGTGACAAACTAGGTGTCTCGATCGTGACACAACCAAGTGTCACAACCACCACACACCAACACTTGGTCATGACCGTGACACACATCACCCTGGTCATGACCATGACACATCATCTCTTGGTTGCGACCATGATGCACCACAGCTAGGTGTCTCAACTACACATAACAAGGTGTTACACCTCTCTATGGCATGGCATGATGACCAAAACAATACCAACTACTTGTCTCGATCGAAATAGAAAGAAGACTCATGACCATCACAAAGCATGTGTCTCGACAGGAACTGAAGCAAGCCTCTCGATCACGCGTTACAACTAGAACCTAACAAGGAGTCTCGATCGAGAAAACCAAAAAAGTAATGTCTCGACCAGAACCAAGACTTGGCATTTTGAACATCCTAACCTACATTACGACTAGGAATTGTGACCTCAAGAAAGGAGACATCCTGACCACCCAAGAACAGGGTGTCACAACTAGCATCCAGTACAAGGCAGTATTTTGACTGAGGAAAATACAAGGCATCTCGATCAAACACCCAAAAAGTAACTAAAGTGTCTCAACCAAAACCACTTATGGAAAAATACCATCATCAAAATAGGGAAAAAGCAAGACCAAAATAGAAGATAACATCAAGGAAAAACCACCATCATCAAGGAGGAAAGCTTGTGATGAGGAGTTTCTCTCCCAAAATGACCACCATGGATGATCCATGGTCTAAGGGACGAGAATAGAGAAGGAGGAAGGCATAAGACCAAAGGAAAACATCATCAAAGAAAGGCATACACTTACCAAGATTAAAGATGAGCATGAATCACCACATGCAAGGGATTCAATTACCAAAAGCTCCAAAGAGGAGCCCTCCTTGCTCCACCAAGCTTCAAGAAAGAGCAAGAGAGGAGGAGGAAGAAAGAGGGATGAAAGGTTCACTTACATGAAGAGAAGAGGGTTTATATAGCAAAGGAGGAGGGAGGTAGGGTGGGGGTGATGTGTCAAGTCCTCAAGACACCAAAGGGACACTTGTCCATCCAAGAAACCAACATGCAACCACTTAAAACATGTATGCACAAGATGGTGATACAACTAATGTTGGGTCTCAACTACTTAGGTCCCCAACACATGGTTTCAGTCGAGACGCTCCAAGGGGTCAAAACATAAGCACCAAAGCACCTCTTGGTCGAGACAAGATGGTCACCCAACATACTAGGTCGAGACACTTCACAAGAAGACAAATGTCTCGACCCAAGACTCAATAAGACCATCTTGGTCAAGACAAAACCACCTAGAGAAGGTGTGTCAGTCGAGACACACCCAAAACACCCTCATAGTTTGAGACAAGGGTCGAGACAAACCAACAACGCACACATGGGTCAGGACCAAGCAAACCCTAGAAACCCTAATCACCTCTAGTGAGGTCATCACTCATCCAAGGCTCAACTAAGGAACCCCAACACATCATATTCTCACTCATGAAGACAAGAAAGAGAAGGTACACTCCACTAGTGGCAAATTGCAAGATAACCCTCACATTTGGGTAAATTGCAATATGACCCAAAACAAGCACAAGAAGCACAAACATCATCCAAACATGCTAAAACTGGAAACTTCAGCTATCCACAAGCTTCAAAAGCATCTCAAAGGATTAGAGTAAGATTATAAGCACTAAATCAAGCAAAACAAATAGGCTTAACCCAAAACCCTGGTCAGGGGTCTTACAAATGATAAACCCCTAACAAGGATTTCACCCCCAAAATCCAAAGTCAAAATAGAAAATTACATCCTACGAATCTCTTCCTCAAGATCCCACGTCTATGACAAATAGGAAAAGAACAACTATAAATCACCTTTTGGTGATTAAAAAAGTGCGTAGCACTGGGGTCAACCAAAATAGATAGTCATATCATAATGAAATAACTCCATCTGACTTGTCTCTTCTTACAGGTTGACATCTCCTTCCGACTGACTCAGGGCATAGAATTGAGTCATTTCCTGTGGTCATTCTCATTCCTCATTGGCCTATCCGAAGGAACCAGCCTATGATGCATGTCCACACTATTGTTGTCTCTGTGAGCGTTTCTGGCTCTGCCTCAATTTTTGGGTCACCTCATCATCTTTCACTGGACACTCCCACCTCAGATGTCCTACATGTCCACACTTATGGCAAGTCTTGGTCTCGTACTGTGACATAGACGACCCCATCACTGACACAGATGTTGTTCTATGAGTTCCAGCAGGTGGAAAGCTACAGATTCTTCCCTTACTTGGTGACCACTATGTTTGTCTTGTTTCTCTCTATTGTGATAGAGGTAATAAGAACCTTGGCTCCTTAAAGTCACCTGACACTATTCATGGAACGGTGCCAGTGTCTTATTGGAACCCTTCTAACACTTCTCAAGCACAGATCTCTCTATCCTCCTAACTGACCCCACAAATGTGGCAAACCACTCACGATTCTCTAAAGCAGCCACTAGGGTAGATAATTTAAAAATCATCCCCTTCTCAAAGTTTCAGATCCTCTCTTGATCTGTCATTGCCATGTGAGGATAGAACCTCAGCAACTCCATAAACTTCGCTTCATACTCATTGATCTTCATGGATCCCTGTCAGATCCTCTCAAACTGGCTGATCTTCTCATCCTGATACATCTAAAGAAAGTATTGACTAACAAACTCACTTAAGAACTCCTCCCAATTGATAGCAACACCAGGCCTCTTCTCCTATTCAATGGACCACCAATAGCCAACACTCTCCTTCAAAAGATACACAATATGCTTGTTATGACTGTATCAGAGCTTAATGGGTAAGTTAAGGTTTATGTGGATGACTACATGCTTAGTTATATTGGTCATTGATGGGTAATTTAGGGTTTATGTGGATGACTACATGCTTAGTTATATTGTTCATTGATTAAACATGATTAATGATGATATCTCAATAATGATATGTTGAACCTAATGAGAACCCCAAGTATGATATATCTTTGTATAATTATGGTTTGAGAAAATATAAACCCTAGTTTGCTAAAATTAGGGTTTTCACCAAATAGGATCATGTTGGGGAGGAATGAGAGAGGTATGAAAAGTAGAATTAAATTGGTAGTTGAAGGCTAGGATAGAAAAGTCGTGGTGGGTAGCACGGTCGCAGTGGGTCATTAGGGGCATGGGCATTCTAGGCCATACGGCCGTTTTGAAAGAATTGAACTGTTGACCAACTTTTGTACTCAAATCTGATGAAACCAATGCACCACGGTCATGTTGGGTCCATCTTAGCACGGCCGTGGCAGCTAGCATGGCCATTCTAGGGCATTTTCTCTTCAACCGACTGTTCTGTAGATTTCTGGATATCAATGCACTATTCTATTTTTAATTATTTATTGGTACGTCCAAATGATCTGAGATTTTAACTACAGATCTAAAACTCAATCATTAATAATATGTATAATTTTCATAATTTTTGTATGCATTTATACCTTATCAATAGATGAATTACAGTAATATTTTTATGATAGAAAATTCAGTTGAAATAAGAGAAAGTATAGTGAGGGGTCAATGTGCAATTGACCCAAGCAGCTCAATTGCTCTATATGGTCAACCTAACACACAAGTAGCTCTCATAATTTGTGATTCAATCAAAAGAAAAAAAATCCTAGAGAGAGAGAGGGAGAGTTAGGGTTTGAGAGGAGAAAGTGATGGAGATGTTGACCTAGGGTTTTGCGGTCCGAGGAATGATGAAATCATGTAAGTTTAGCTTCTTTGGATATAGTTTCATGGTGAATCTTATCTCAGTTGTCAAGATTCTATACCTCCCCTAACTGGATTCAAAATCATATCAAATCAAGTCCTTTTCTCACTCTGTCTCTCCTAATCTTCAATTCTAGGATTTCCGAGTTGAAAGGAAGAAGAAAGTGACGATTGCTAGGGTTTTGAAATGGATTTGAGATTTTCATATATGGGATATGTTTTTAAGCTATTTTACAGCTTAGGGTTAGTGGGTAAAAGAATATTTTAGTCAAGTGTACTCAATTAGATGGTTTTACTCCCTATATCACAATAAATGAAAAAAATTGTTCTTGAATTTAGTTTATAGAATACTTCAATTCATGTTCCAACTATGATTTGAAAATGTTTATATGATGACATGGATATAGATATCCATGTATCTTGAATACTACAGAATTAAGAAGTTTATTGAGATTCTTCTGAAGATCTGAATTTTCAAGTTATTTGGGTGCTTGAACAACATTATAGCTGAAATTCGGATTTATGCTTATATGATCTTACTTATGTTCCTAGTGCATATAATTCTCAATGTTTGATCTCTTTGATTTTATATATGGACAAATAGAGTTTCTGATTTTCACAATACATATCCTATAAATAGCAAGTAATCAAGGATGGAAACCCAATCTAGTATGCTTTTACAAGTATACATATCTAATTTAGTAGTAAATGGTTGATTGAAATGATTCATGTGATATTGTGGGATTTTATCTGAATATTATCTTATATGCATACATGCTTTATTTATGAGATTCAGATTTCCTAACTCAAATACATGTCATGAAATGCATATGTTGTTATGCTATTGCAAGTGGAGAGATATGACATGCCTTAGATATGTATGTTATTGATGCCACTACTACAGAACCTACCTTTAGTGTCGGTTATTTAAAGCCTTTAGTGTCGGTTTCTAAGCGACACCTATGTGGGAGACACCAAAAGCTCACCCATTAGGCGTCGGTTCCAAAACTGACGCCCAAACTCTTCGCGCGCCACCGAAAACGTGCCATCAGGGGACTATAGGCGTCGGTTATTAGATAAGAAACCGACACCCAAACTCTTCGCACGCCACCTAAAGCGCGCCATCATGGGACTATAGGCGTCGGTTATTAGATAAGAAACTGACGCCCAAACTCTTCGTGTGCCATCATGGGACTATAGGCGTCGGTTATTAGTTAAGAAACTGACGCCCAAACCCTTCACGCCAAAGAATCAGTGTCAGTTTTTTACAAATAACTGACGCCATATATCTTCGCTTGTTAAGGAAATAGACGTCGGTTTAGAGTAGTAAAACCGACACTATAACATTATGTGTCGGTTATTTACAAATAACCCACGCCTATTGTTTTTTTTTTCTGTCATTCTGCAGACCTGCTGTGGCTGGTCGCAGGATGAGAAACCTGTTCAGTTCAGTTATGAATTGCAGGTTTTACGACATCCATTGATCAACCTATGGTGCTAAGCACCTATCAAACACTAGTAAATTTTAGGGTTTAAAGCTAATTTCTTCTATAAACCATGACCTGATGATGGTACCATTGCAATAACCCTACGGTGTTGTCTTCATAACAACTGATGGTCGTGATTGAGGGTATCAAATGATAGTGACAACCTATGGTCACCCCCCTTAGGTTAGGTTTTGGATCAATTAGAAGTATAATGATCAACCATTAAGCACCTTACTGATGCTATCAATCAATGTTGACATTAGCTTAATATTTGATGTTGATTAATGAATATACTGTTGATCTAACAACCTATGGTGATTTCATGATCACTAATGATGGTGGATCAGGTCTCTACAACCTATTTTGATTTAAGCATTGTACTTGTATCATAAATTAAGCCTTATACCAATGGTTTCTTGGGTCACTTAATGTAATGGTCGGACCTATACTGTAATTGATGGTTTTAGCATATGAACTTGACCCAATGGTCAAGATCTAATGTTTATTCCTCCAATAAATTGAAATGATGGCTAATGTAATATGTTGGTACTAATAATGTGATTTCAATGGTTTCCTTTATATGATCAACTTAAGGATCTTACTTGTTGACAATGGATGGCTTGTTCTACATAAACAGTCGATTGTGGGTTTTATCCTACTTCCAATGGAACTTTTTGTGTTGTTAATCAAGGGATTTCTAGGGTTAGATGGTGACTCTTTATAAAGAACAAATCAAGGACTTCACAGGTGGTTTATCCAAGGTGTTTACTTATGTAAACAACCAAAGGTCTTACCTTTTAAACATCCAATGGTTCTGGGTGACATTGTGGTATGGTGATACGGGTTGAATGATGATGAAACAAATGGAGGGTTACCCTTAATAAGGTAGTCTTACATATTCACCCATATGTATAGAAGGAATGATAACCATATTGTGTTGATATGTAACCCTAATGAGGTATAGCTTGTTATACCTAGCTTTCATATAACTAAATGATGGTAATTGGGTATGAATAGTCCTTGAATGACTAATAAAATCATGGAGACTTTGTTATTGTTTTTGAAACCTTAGTATGCTATAACCCGATGGTTACACATTGATTTATGTGTGGGTTCATACTTGATAATACTATGGAATGTGATGGTGATGCTTCACCTTATGCATCCATGATCCAATGGGGATGCCGTGAGTTAGGGTTTGGGTATAAGTGATGATTAGTAACATTGATATAATTTATCATGTTGAACCTAACTCTAATGCAATTAGATAAAGATGAGTATTCATGTTTAGCATTCTTATATGATGGAATGATGGTGGAATAACCTCCTTACTATGATCATAACCTTGATATGTTAATTGGTGGTTATTATAGCCACATGGTTGATACTTTCTTATGCTAAACATGTGTGTAATGAATATGATGAGAGTTAATCATATCTAGATTCCTTGCACGTTGATGTAATAAAGGAATGTTCTTAATGTCAATATAACCCTGCTATGATTGTTTATGAATATCTCCTAGCTCATTAATGCAATATTGTGTTGATATAGTGTATTATATGTAAGTAATGTTGTTGAGCCTTGTTATAAGGCATGAAAAGATAATGATGATCTTGCAGGGAATAATAATATAATGGTCTTAATGACCTTTGGGCATGGTTGAGCCCTGAATGAGGTGTAATCCTCTTATGTTGATAAGGGTTGATTCCCTGTGATATTGTGAAAAGGATTTATATCATGTGATAGTATGATGGTCTTAATGACCTTTGGGCATGGTTGAGCCCTGAATGATATGTATTCCTCTTCTATTGATAAGGGTCGATACCCTGTGATATTGTGAAAAGGATTTATATCTTATGATAATATGATGACTAGTGTAGTCTCATGAATGTCAAGTGAATAGTACCATGTGATGATGAGATGAGAAATTATGTTTCATACATTTTATATCTTTTCAATTTTTGATATTTATATGCTTGCTAGAAGTGAATTAGGGTCTATATGTCCAATTGTTTGATGTAGCCTTAATTCACCCAATTGGCATAACTAATCAAGTGCAACTATAATCATGTAGTGCCCTGTGTCGTAGAGCCATATTCAGTGTCAAAACTTACTGGATGGTGAAATGAGTATTCCTAAGGGAAACTTGGAGCGCATACTGTTGAGTATGTGGGGGTGGCAAGTTGAGGATATATCCTTATCATCTGCAATGCAGATTCTGGAGGTTGGCTATGGTCATGCCTCATACATATGATGTGATTGAGAACGGCTGCGGTCGTGTCTCGATGATTATAACATGATGTGATTAGAGGATAACTACGGTTGTACCTTAGTGATTGGGTTTGAATACCCTGGTTTCTAGTGTCGTGACATGTACCAAGGTTGGACTAGTGGTTTTTAGCTTGAGTATATGTCGCTGTAGTGGTAGCTTTGACTGATATGTCACTACCTTTTTACTCATACTGACCAAGGGGAAGAGATCTTAGGATTTCGACACTCCTAGATCTTGTACGGAACCGAATAGCCCTTCACAGGGGTCGGTTGGACTTTGAATGTTACAATTCAAATTCCCCAGGGTGTAATAAAAGTTGTAATACAGCTGTGTAGCATATTTTTTTAGGGTTATACATGACGTTTCACATTGGATGATAACCCTTGTTTTTTATCTTTACATAAAGATGATGCTTAGTGCAATTAAGAGATAGTAGATATACTTAGGTTGTGGATATGCTTAAGATTGTAGATGCGTACATACAGTAGCTATGATTTTGTTGATAACTATACTGCTACAACTGATTATAATCATGATGCTAGATATCTCATGGTGTTAGTTATATTTGGCATGCTAGCCATGCCTTTGTAACTAGAGATGCATATACTGCTAATCATGCTTATCCAGGTAGTTGTGCTTATGTTGTTAGCTCTTCTTATGATGTTGATATGTTCAACCAATTAGACATGTTGATGTTGTTAGCTATGTTATGTTACTAGACTTGCTCATGATGCTAGAACTGCATATGCTACTGAATTGCTTATATTGTCAACAAGATAAAGGATGATAGTTTGGCTAATGATAATAGTTATTATCAGCTCCTTTATGTATTTTGTTAATCATCAGTACCGTTGATCTTATTTGTTATATCTGATTAAATTGCTTAACTGTTTAATTACTTCAAAATATTGTAATCAATAAACATTATTGGAGGTTATATCTCTTGCTGGGACATGGATCTCACCCTTGTGGTTCGCCACATTTTTTTTGTAATCGGAAATGACAAAAACAAACATGTGGCATCAAAGAGGAGCTATAGTAATGAATATTTGATAAAGTTGTTAGATGTCTAGTGTGTCCTAGAGTCGTCCCTGTACTCTCAGGTCCGGGCAGGAAAAGTTTATATATGGTGCTTCAAACGAATCAAACTTTTGTTAGCATATTAATGCTTGTTTGTGTGGCATATACAAATATTGTTATCACATGTATATATATTGTGTCTAAGGCAATAGAACATTTGTATCAAATTCTTGGCCTAGTATGGATACAAGAAACATGTTGGGGTCTTATGCAAATGTTTCTGAGAAGGTGCTAACGTTGAAATCAGTTTTAATTTACCCATATTTTTGGGTATGTGATTAATTGTGTTTTATGCTTTGAGTAATCTCATTTAGTGTAACGGGTCTCCACAGGAAATATTGGGTAGAGACTTGAATAAAATATAGTACTACAATACATTAGCATTGTTTTTATTATACATCATTTTTCTTATATGTTATTGTAACCTGGACGCGCGAATTTCTAAGTTAACATGGATTGTCCACTAAATGAACAACTCTACGCATGGTACAAATTATGATGCACACCCACTCGTTGAAGACCGGACATTAATACTCTTTGTGCATGGAATGGTGCAAGTCTTTGGCGTAGGTGTAAAGTCCTTCATTGTAACTAGTGGTAGAGCCAGGAAATGCCACAAGGGTGGGCACCATTCAACATAACAACTTAAAAGGAAGATTGGTAGATGTTTAAGGAGGGCACAAAACATTATTTCAGCTTAATTACATGTGTATAGTACCATGTAAATGAAAAATTAAGGCAGGGCACATTCCCCCTCCCCCTTGTATGTGGCTCTGTCACTAATTGTAACACAAAGTAGATATATGAAACAATTAGGTGTGGGTCAACATGATTCATTAATTGCTACAGGAATATATATTAGATCTATATAGATCCCAATAAATGGAGTGTAATGAGATTTATGTAATAATACTTGTAACTTGGTTGCAAGTCATTAGGTGCATGAGTATAATATTGTTGGCTAGAGTAATGGTATTTCTTAGTTGGGTACATATCTCAAGGTGTAATTGTAAAATAATACATGTTAATTCTTAGTAAAAGTCTCTATGATGTATACTTTTGTTATGCAAGTACTTGATGTTAAACTAAATCTAATTGTTAAAATATGATAGGTGCGTACCTGAATATTGATTGTGGTGACAAAGAGGGCCATTTAAGGTCCCCGAAAATGATCATGTCATGCTTGGGGGTACGACTGGACATAAAAACAAACATGACCATCAACTCAAACCAAATTGGCCAAACATGAGTTCTAGTCTGATTTTGGTCGGTATTGTTGTCAACTTTGGTCTGGAAATTATTTAAAAGGGTCTTATTTAGTTTGTTCAATGTCAGGGTGAGTGATTAAGTAGACAAACCAAACATGATCAACTATATTAATTGTATGATTAAAAGATGAATATGTCTATTATGATAAGTATGATTCAATATAGATATATCATTATATTAATACATATACAAAACAATATTGTACTAGTTATTCTTATAAAGTATCATACAAAGTTGTAAAAAGAGAATATGACAAATTGAGTGATAAATTAATGGCACCATCGCCCAATTATATCAATTAGTTCATCAAAAGTAGACCTTGATGAAGAAGGAGATGGTGACCAATAAAAAAATAACGAGAGTGATGTCGCGCTACGGGTGATGAGTGTGGATGGGGAGGTCGACCATAATAGAGGAGGAATAGGGTGTATCAGAGTTGATAATGTTGGTCAATGCATCGTTTGGGAAGTGCCAGATTTTTCAGGTATAGATGCAAACATTGTGGATTTAGAATGAGATCTGATGAAACCATTTAGACACATATGGAAGAACCATCTAGGAATATGGTAGATACTTTGATGCCTTGGAATGCAAATATATCCTATAAGGATAACGATGCTTGCAATCAACTTTGGAAGGCTGACATCCATCTTATTATCATGTTACGAAAGGGGAACTCTAATGATAGTTTTAGTGAAGAATCTAGGTACTTTTCTTCCATGCAATCATCACAACAAATAACAAATTCTTTGTTCAGAAGCATACACCATCAACCGAAATCCTCACCTGGACCATCTTCGTCAACAACACCTTTCTTAAAGAGTTTCCATGGTACTTTGATTTCTAATCATAAATCTAAAGTTTGTTGTTTATATGATGAATCCATTACTCCAATCGAGTTAGATAAGATCTATCTTGTACATGAAAATTGTGTCTCTATAGTATGATTAATCCCATAAGAAAAAGTCTCCTCATCCTAGCCAGGACAATTTTCCATTACGATTAAACTGGTTGGAGTAGTGTAGGATATCTCACACTATGTGAGAGATTTAAACTACTATGGCGCCTAGTTGGTAGATGGAAGGTGTATGAAATTATTACGAATACTTATGTAGTACATTTCAATTGCAATATTTGATTATATCATAGTCTTTATTGGGGGACCTTGGTCAATTTATGGTTGTTGTTTAATGGTATCACGTTAGTCTGAACATTTCATTCCCTCTTAGGGTAATCTGGAAATATTGGTCGTTTGGGCTAGAGTTTTAGACCTACCCTTGCATTTCTACAAAACTATCATGTTTGAAAGAATCGAGGAAGTTCTTGGGAAGTTATTTAAAGTGGACAACCATATTGGCAACTGCACTCATAGCCAGTTTGCAAGGATGATAGTGGAAATTGACACAATTAAATATATGCA
The DNA here is from genome assembly GCA_963693085.1 of Alisma plantago-aquatica. Lineage (NCBI taxonomy): Eukaryota > Viridiplantae > Streptophyta > Magnoliopsida > Alismatales > Alismataceae > Alisma > Alisma plantago-aquatica. Next base: position 903,593,519 of record OY856411.1, read on the forward strand.
GCTAGTAGTTATGATTGATGGTTGTGTCTATCAATTAAGATAAAAAAATATCTCCTATTTTTGTTTCGATTTTGTGGCAAGGCAGGATACCAAAAATATGAATGTCTGGTACCTCCATCAGAGGGTTTTTTTATCATTAAGAATGCCTCTTATATTACTTTCAACAAACAAAAAACAACATATATAAGTGGGGAAAACTTATTTAGAAAGAAACAAGTAGTAACTATCTATACATAGTCTATCTTTGGAAGCAAATAAAGTATGTATATGCTCTCTGCCAGACTGTCTTCATATCTACCAACACCTCCTCAAAGATGGCATAGTTCATGTCCTGCCATATATTCTATAGAATTATTATGCATAGTTGTTTATCTTTTGTATTGCATAGGCCCACAAGCTCATCTATTGATTTTGGAGTGGGACTTGCCATACAATTAGCTTTACACCAGACATCCTGTGCAAAGTTGCATCTCCATAACAAGTGCTCAGCATTTTCAGTCGATCTTTTATAGAGTACACATCTATATGTGAGTTGTGTTCCTCTGTGTTGAATCAGTTCTTTTGTAATAAGTTTACTATGAAACAGCTTCTAGCCAAATATTTTGGTCCTTTTTGAAATTTTGAGCTTCCACAACCATTTAGCCCAAGGGAAACTAGGTATGTTCATTCTACACAGATCCCAGGCACCCTTAAGGTTGAAGGTCTCTAAATCAAGAAAGTGGCAGAGATCATTATTGCCTAGCTGGACGGTTTTGCAGACATCAGCTAGAGCTTCAGTACCTCTGTTATGTGGGAAGAACCATTCGCCTTCATTGATCAAACTTCTCAACATTTTATCATGACCTAATCCACTTCGTAACTTTAGGCCATTTTCTCCCTCAAGTGATAGAATGCGACCTTGAACCCATGGGTCTTTCCATAGCTATATGCACCTCCCATCGCCATTTTTGAATCTTACCAGATTGCGGATAGATTCTCTATATCTCAGAAGACTTCTCATCATCCATCTATCAGTAGTCTTCTCCTTGTAGGACCAGAAAGACTCGTTTCTCAGATATCTACTATGGATCCATCTGACCCATAGATTGCTTTTGCTATTTGCAATATCCCAAATCAGTTGCAGCATACCAGCAGCACACCATTCATGTGTGGGACTGATGCCTAATCTGCCTTCCAATTTCAGTTTGCAGACTCTATCCCAGGACAAACTGTGATAATGCCTATTTCCATCTTGATCTCCCCATAGGAACGACCTACAAAGACTATCAATATCCTCCACTTTTCCCTTAGGCAGAAGAAATGACCCTGTCCAGAATAGATGATATGAAGAAAGCATGGAAATAATAAGTTCTAGCCTCCCTACCATTGACAGAAGCTTAGTCTTCCAAGAATCTATCTTGGTTTTGATTTTGTCCACCAAAGGGGTGCACATACGCTTGGTGAGCCTTCCAATAAACAGAGGAAGTCCCAAGTAGTAAACTAGGAGGTAGTCAATCTCCACTCCCAGGGTGTTGTTAATATTTGCTGGAGCATCTGAGCTCAAAAATAGTTGACTTTTGGTTGTATTGAGTTCTAACCCCGGGAGGTCTCTGAATTTGTCCATACACTCCTTTATTCCTCTTGCTCCCATTTCAGAGGCATTTGCAAGGATGAGCAAGTCATATGCAAATAAGATGTGTAACACCTCTAAGTTACCCATCCTAAGAGGGGATAACTTATTTTCAGTCATCGCCTCCTTTATTAGGGATGAAAGACCCTCCATACCAATTACAAACAGGTATGGTGCTAGGGGGTCTCCCTGTCTAATCCCTCTTGTTGCTTGTAGAAGGTCAGTCGGGGAACCATTCACTAGGACCTAGAAAGAAGATGAGTTAAGACATTCTCTTATCCAGCCTCGCCAGCATTCTAGAAATTCCAAGGCCTCCATAATCTCTAGGATTTACAACCTATTTATTATGTCATATGCCTTACTCAAATCAGCCTTCAAACACAGCTTCTTTTGTTGAGGTCATACAACATCTCGTTTGCAAGTAATATTGCATCTGATACTTTCCTCCCCTTAACAAACGTAGCTTGATTCAAGCTAAAGATGACAAACATAATTTCCTTGTGGCGATTAGTAAGTATCTTTGTAATCACCTTGTAGATAAAATTCTAGAGAGAAATTGGCCTCCATTCAGAATTTTTTTCTGGTTGTTTGACCTTTGGGATCTACGTGATGAAAGTCTTATTCATCTCATCCTTCCTTTCAAAAAGAAGTCATTGATTTCTTTATATACATCAACACCCACATCATCCCAGGTCCTCTTGAAGAAATGGGCATTGAGACCATCTGGTCCTAGCACTTTGTCATCATTATATTTCATCACGATGTGATGGATTTGCTCATCAGTGACCCACTCACACATTTTCTTTCTTTGGGCTTTAGTGAGAATTTTAATATTGGACCAAGTGTGCCTCGGTCTAGATCTATAAGGATCTTTAAATAACTTCTCATAGTGTGAGTAGAAATGGTTTTTAATGGAATCTTCACCCTTGATAATGTTATCATCAATGAGTATAGATTTGATTTGATTTCTACTTCTCCTGGTCTTCAGGGAGGCATAGAAGAATTTTTTATTGGAATCCACTTGCTTAAGCCATTGGATTCTGGATTTTTTCCAGATGATGGATTCTTCAGCACACCTGGCCTTGATTGCTTCATCCGCCTTTGTTTTAGCTATATCCCAAAGGAGGGCATTCCCAGGGTCAGTGTCTGACTTTACTTGAGCTTCTAGAGCCTCCTTTTCTTTGTTCCTTGTAGAGTTAGAGATGACACCAATTCTTTCCCAGTTCTAGCTTTGTAAAGATCTTTTGGTTGCCTTCAACTTGTGATAAAGTCTGAACATTGGATTTCCATCAATCTCTGAGGACCATGCTTTTATTACCGTCTCTTTAAAGCCAGGTGCATCTGCCTAGGCATTAAAATATCTAGTGGGATACTTTTGCTTCAGATTGGACTCCATATGAAGAACTTGAATGAAGTGATCACTGTGGATAGTTGGTAGAATCTCCATCCACATGTGTGGAACCACAGAAAATGCTTATAGCTGATAGAAAGTTCTATCAATTCTACTCCTGGTATTGTCAGCTCCCAGTTGTTGGTTGTTCCAGGTATAGAACGGTCCTTTAGCTACCAATTCTATGAGACTGGTATCATTTATGACTTGGTTGAACTCCAGCATAGAACTTACTGAAGCAGTAGCTCTGCCCCATCTCTCAGAGTAGCATTTGACCGCATTAAAATCCCCAAGTACGAACCAGGGGTTCTTAACTTGCGTGCTAATCACCCTCAGATCATCCCATAGGTATGATATTTTAATGTCATCATTTTCAGCATAAATAGTAGTGATCTCAAACGACCTATCTTCGATTGTGAGTTTAAAGTGTTGATATTGTCTTGATTGAACCATAGGCTCTATGTTGTACTCATGATTCTCCCAGATAACTAGGATTCTGAGCTTATTGTAGCTAGTGAATTAGCAATCCAATGTCATTTTGGCCATCTTCTCTTTAGCAGCTTGCTGGCTTTGTTTTTCTTGAATTTCACCTCAGTCAAAAGAGTGATATCAGTAGATGCCCTTCTGTACTCTGCCCGGACCATATCCAATTTCTCCCATTGCGAGAGACCCCATACATTCTAGGCCATTATTGTAGGTAGATCAACCATTGGGGGGAGTAGAGTTGCCTCCCACCGATACAGTTGAGTTTTCATTTTACCCCAATAGTTGGAATCTGTTAGATGGCTGACCCTTGTTCTTAGACTACTGACTTCGGGTGGTCCTCTTGCCTTGGGGGATAGACGTTTTCCTCGGGTGGACAAAACCTTCAACATCTTTGTTGTTGCTCGTTGGGGTATTTTGTTGAATATGTTGAGTGCCCTGCTATGTAGGCTATGATGGTTGCATGGTAGCCTCACTGATCTGTGGTGGTTGCTCATCTAAGGTAGCCTTGTTGGCCAGACTTGTACCCTGCGGCTTGTAAAGGGACTTATCATGCCCAAAGGTGCCACAGTGGGGGAAACGTTCTGGTTACCATTCATATTCAACATGTACCTCATAGGGGTGTCCCTTATCCGTCCGCAACTTGACTGCGCGTGGGAAAGATGACGATGCTGCCATGAGCACATTGACCCTTACATAATCGACTCTAACTCGAGCCTTTGTTTTCCTGTCAAGGCATTGATGTTTTCTAAGGAAAGAAGAGATTCTGGCGATCATTCTCTCACTCCACATCTCTAATGGAATATTATGAAGTTTGAGCCAAACTGGGACAGAGTTGAGCTTCTCCTATTCCAGAGGTTCACCTTTCTCCCATGATTTCAATATCATCGGTTTGCCTTTGACAAACCACGATCCTCCCGTGATTGTAGTATTCTTGTCTGTTTCCAATTGGAACTTGATGATAAAAGCTACCGTTGGAATGCCTGAGGACTTCGATTGTTCCATTCAATTTCCAGGTTTGAGTCAGGTGCTCCTACAATGTGGGTATATGGGGCCAGAACCCTATAGTGTACCCTACAACTGTGTTGCTCCATTGCGCCACATTCACCTCCATCGAAGGTTACTCATTCTATACCTAAATCTTCAAATCATTGAAGGAAAGAATAATTAAACTAGATCTAAGAGGAAGATAGGTGGGAAGTATATTACGGTAAGAGTATTCACTCCCATCCCTTACAATGCCCAGGTCAAATTATGGCTCGACAACTATCCACCACAAAGTAGAAAGGTAATCAATTTACATTATTAAACAATGAAGCCATAAATCAAGTACTATGACACATTAAAATTCTTTTATAATCACAATCTAGAGTCAAGGTCTATCAAGGTTTGGACACCTAAGCAAATAGATAGTATATGCAACACTAGAAGAAGAACAACACAATGATATAGATGTGTCATTAGTCAAAGTTCCACATATAGATGAGATCATGGACCATTCACTATTAGAACAACAAGCTCCACATATCATCATTAACCCGGATATCAATGGGATAACTAGTCATGTTTTATTGACATAGATGATATACTAGAACTTCTAGAAACTACATATACATGTACCAAAAATCTAATTATAGATATTCCTCAACCATCTATGCAGATAGATATCAATGCAACACCTGATCTTGTTTCTACTACATCTACAACATATACAAGTAAAACATGTGGATAGCATCATGGAACCAGTGGTAGGTTGAAGTCATCCCCTTTACCTTACACTTAGTTAGGCCAGACTACTAAGAGAATATGAAGAAGATGATGAATTGCAAGGGTCTTCTCAAGCTTCTGCATCCATTGATGAAAAAATTATGTTGGAATCTTAGAGGCATTGCAAATCCAGGAAAAAAAGAATGACTCTTGGATATGGTGTTGAAACATAAACCTAAATTGATAGGCAATCTAGAACCCCGTATCCCTTGTTCTCAAGAGCACATACCATGCCAAGTATCTATACAACTATTTGGTGGCCTCAGCCACAACATATATACAAAATCATTGTTTGACATATACATGCCACATAGAACATCATCAAACTACCAAAAACTCAACTATGTATACATATCATCTACAAAACATCCCCTTCTCAGACCTGAGAGTATAGGGACAACTCTAGGACACACTAACTATGAGCCAACCTTATCTCCTACTAATGTTCAGGTTGTTCTTACTCACCACCATGAGTCTGATGACGTCGCTGACAATCACCTAAAAATATGTGGTGATCCACAAGGTGAGACCCATGTCCTAGCAAGATATATAACTCTCAACAACATTTACTGATTACAACAGGTTATATAATTAAGAAAATTATGTAGACAGTATTACAACAATCATGGTCAACATGATACTTAGAAGAACATATGAAACTAACACCTTTAAAAATAGTTGATTTCTCTTACCATATTATTCATCAACGAAACTTTATAAGAAACAAGGAAAGGGTTATCAACCAATTTAAATTGTTGTTTAAGCCTAGAAGATATACTACATGGCTGAATTACATATTTTATTAAGACATGGGGAGTTTGAGGCATACAACTCAAACTTCCAGCTGACCACTATGAAGTCGCAATCAGTTCCATACAAGATCTAGGAAACTCGAAATCCTAAGATCTCTTTCCCTTAGTCGGTAGAAGTCCTCCATAGTGACATAGTAGTCAATGGAAGGGTACTCTCATAATGTTGTAGTAACCCTACAATGTTACCTTGTGAACATCATGGATCTTATGATTAATAAAATCCTATTTTAAGCATGTGTACCACAAGTATGATGATGATTTGTAGAACCTTTTTCAAAGGATTCAAAGAAAATGATGTTCGTACAAGAAGTATGCGAATGGTCTTAAAGACCTTTGGGCATGATTTGAGCCTAATGGAGGTGTAATCCTCTTCATGATGGACAAGGGATTGGTACCCTATAATGATGTGATAATGAATGCAGATCATACATTTTATATCTTATGGAGTTGTTATATACCCATGTTTTTATAGAACTCTTTTAGGGTTTTTATGTAACTTTATTGATGCAGCCTAAACTCACCCAATTGACAATAATTAATTAAGTGAAGCCCTAATCATGTAGTGCCTTGTGTCGTATAACTATTCTAGTGTCAAAACTTGGTGAATAGGAAAATGAGTATTCCAGAAGGGAAGCTTGGAGGCACATACTATTGAGTATGTGTAGGTGAAGGGAGGATCCATCCTTGTCATCCTAATCCCACGTAAGGAGGGACGCTACGCTACACTCACAAAACTCCCCGAGTTTTGATTGGAATTGGAAAGTCGTAAGGACACTCTCAATTTTATAAGAGAAGAAAGCATAGAAAAGAGAGGTTTTTGCTGGGCTCCACTCGCAATTTAAGAACAGTAGAGGCCATATCTTGGATGATTAAGAATCTATATATGTGATGTGATTGGGCATAGTTGCGATTTTACCTTGAATGATAGGGTTGTATACCTTGGTTTCTAGTGTCGTGACCTATATACCAAGGGTAGACTAGGCTATTTGTCAACATTAGAGGAAGGTAAATGTATTAAACCATTACCACTTAATCATTCAACTAAGATTCAACAAGGTGGATTGGATTAATATTACAATTCAACACTCAAAGGAAAACCATCAGATCATACACTTAGGTTAAAATATAAACTTATACACCTCGCATCCTAAGAAGATCATGGATTCACTTAGTCCAAAGCACAACCATTAGGTTATATGCTTCAATACAAACCATCGAATCACATACTATACGCAAGTATGGAATGATATGTAACACAAAGCATGACCATCAAATCCTACACGTAGTGAGACCATCAAATCATGGGCCTAGAAAAACCATCAGATCATGGACCTGGTACGGACATTAGTTGTCAAAGCTCGAGAATCCATCAGATCTTAGACCTAGTGAATCCATTGGATGTAAACCATAAGAATACCATTGGTTGTTGAACATAGACAATCCATCGATCATTCACCTAGTGAGATCATCATATGTTAAGCTAGGTGAACCATCGATTCCTAAACATAGGCAAACCATAAGATTTTAAGACCTGGTGAAAACATATTTTATGATTCAAGGAAAATCACCATTTGTAAGGTTTAAGAAAACCATTGAGTCATCCATTGATGAGGGCATCATGACCATCGGTTCTTGAGGGAAATGTAGCTATAATTTTGCAAGCTCAAGACAAATATATCAAAACAATAACTTAGTAGAAACCATCTATCCACACAAGAAGCCAAGTTATCAGTTCATAAGTCAAAAAAGTAATCAGTCCATAACACTTAAGGAAAATCCATCATTCTGCACTATAAGGAAACCATCATTTCATGGAAATGCAAGGTCTAGTGTTCCTACTTCCAAGGAAGAAACAAGCACTAGGTTAAAAGGTAGATCAAGGAAGATTATCTACTAAAGAACTACCACATATGCTTAAACCCTAGTCAAAGAACAAACCTTTCAACTTGTAACTACATCTTTATAGAAAGATGTGTAGATAGCATGTAACACCCTCCCTAAGAACACACATGCACATAGAAGAAGAAACATAGAGTCTTCCATAACTCATGCACTCAAGGGGGGCATTTCATATAATGGCATGCATAACAATAATATAATTAATCATGCAAACTTTAAATGATAAAAAAATCTCATTATTTTTCTTACAAAAGGAAACATTAGGTCTATAACATTGAAAATCATTCAACATCTTGACACAAAGTCTATAATCTAAGTTCTCAACATTGTCAACATATAGTTCAATCTATAACTATAAGGATAATCTTATAGTTGGCACCCCACCAGATCTTATCCTACACTATCTTTATGCTTCAAGTTTTTGGGTGCTACTTTTGTTGCTACTCCTCAACTGTGGACATCTTGTCCCCAACCAAGCACAAATAGAAACCTAGGTTAGAGTAAGTGGCATTGAATTCTAATAACTGGAATGAAATAATCACAATGTAAAAACTAGAAATGTATATTAAAGTAAGCATCTTTTATTTACATCTTCTATCTTTGTGTGGCCACTATTATACAATAAGTCCTCTTCTGTGGCACTATGTGCTTTCTATGGTGCAACACACCTTCTGTGGCATGAAAGCCTTCTGGTGACACCTAGGTGTCTTCTATGGCACAACTTGCCTTCTATGGTGTAATACAACTTGTATGGCATAATTTTGATCTGTTTAGTGTACCATAGTACTTCTATTCTTTGAGGAATTATTATATAATATAAATTATGTTAGGGTGTCATTTTCTATTCTTTGGTATTATTTTTCTATTTCTAATTCTGATTCTATTATAATTATGGTTCTATTCTGATTCTATATTTTAACTATATGAGATGAATGTTGAAGTATATAATCTATTTTGGCATTCTAGTTCTAAAATGTATTCTGACCTTCTATGGAAAATCTAATTTTTGATATACAATAGGGAACTAAAAGATGGAGATAACTTCTAATATTTCCATAGACTCAACAAACCTAAAAAGCTCTGATACCAAAAAAACGGTGACACCCCGCCATGCTAAATGAGATTAATCAAAACCCAAACCATGATCAATCACTAATTAATCACATAGTAAGAGAAGGAGATAATCAAACCCAAAATAAGTATCTTAAACATGTCCAGGAATATGTACATATAAGTCCAACAACCTGTAAAAGAACACATATAATGACATGTATCTATACAATTGTCTAGTGGCCTCAGTCACAACTTCTACAAAAGCGTTGTCCCCCATATCCATGACAGATTCAACATCAACATATTACCAAAAATTCGAGTCGATATACATATCGTCTAAAAGACATCCCCTACCCAGACCAAAGAGTACAGGGATGAATCTAGGACACACTAACAACTTGACAACATCCTTCTCCTACTGATCTCCAAGCTATTCTTCCTCATCATCAAGTGCCTGACAAAGTCACTGACAATCAACTAAAAAAATGTAGTGACCCACGAAGTGAGATCCATGTCCCAGCGAGAGATATAACTCTCAACAACATTTATTGATTACAGTAGGCTATATAACTAACCAGATTAAGAAAATTATGCAGATAGTACTACAACAAGCATCATTAACATGATATTTTGAGGAATAGATAAAACTAACACCTTTAAAATTGTTGATTTCTCTTACCATATTATGCGTCAATTAACATTATAAGAAACAAGGCAAGGGTTATCAACCAATGTGAATCGATGTTTAACCCTAGAAGATATAATACAAGGTTGAATTACATCTTTTAATAAGACATGGGGCGTTTGCGACATACCACTCAAACTTCCAACTAAGCACTATGAAGTCATAATCAGTTCTATACAAAATCTAAGAGAGTTGAAATCCTAAGATCTCTTCCCCTCAGTCGGTACGATTTTTCCATAGTGACATATTATTCTAGTTGTATATAGCCTTGTGCGCCCTTGGTATATAGGTCACGACACTAGAAACCAAGATATACAAGCCTATCATCCATGGTATAACTACAACTTTCCTCGAAAGGACAAATATTTGAAACTATCTAATGGCTAGAAATTGTCCTTTGTGGTCCATGAATCTGACTTTTATGTTTCCTTGGGAAAAAATGGCAAGTAGAAAGAAAATGAGAGGGACACGTCATGCTTCCTAATGACTAGTGGAACAATTGCATGAAATTTCCATTTAATATCCCATCTTGTCATTATTTTAGTGTAGTGTGATAAAGAGAACAACCTGATGTGATGAATTGTAAATCAAGTTATATTTTGATCTAAACTCTCTTTTGCACTTCTTCCTCCATCTTCTTTCATTCTATTCTACCAAAAAGATATAAAAATCAACAAAAATGTGCAAACTCTAAGTTTTGGGTGGTACATCCTCTTCCCCCCTCTATCACTTCTTCCATACCCCTTGTAAATTTGATAGGGGTGTACCACCAAGAAAAGATTCATTGTGCACACAAAAAATACGGTCAATGTAACCCCAAAAAAAAAGACAAAAAATGCAATATTAAGTCAAATAGAGAAGAGATATGCTTCTTCCTTCCATACCTCCATTCACTTCCTTTTCTACCTAGGGGCAGAATGAATGTCTCAAAATTTTACCATTCTCTTAATTTACACTAGTGTCGTATCATATGCATACTTGTTGTTTTGTGGATCTCTCTAAAATATCATGAAACTTTTAGACATGCTTGATGTTAGAGATAGTGGAGAGAAGTGTTGTTTGAAATAAAATCAGAAAAAAATAGATATGGAAATATGTGTTATGTGATCTCGTGAATTTTGGTATCTTAGCCATTTTTTGTGGTAAGGAAAATTACATAATTCAAGGATGTGGCAATCATAAAGGTTGAAAGTATTAATATGGTGAATCTTTAAATTTTGCATTACTTGAGTTCAAGGTATTTTTATGAACGCATATTCATCCAAATTTAATTGCATTTCTTAAACCAATTTTGCATTCTCATGTAGCATTTTCTCCAATTAATTTGTTCATGCAGTCTTGCACCTCCATAATTGTTAATATTTTACGTTTCCCATCTTTTTAGAAAAATTATGGACTATTTTAGTTAAATCCGAATTATGCATCATTTTTTTCATGAGTACAATGATGTTTGTTAATGGAGTTACATTTATTTTGTGTAGGGAGCATTCCAATATCAATGGCCAATCACAGTCAGCCTTTTGTTTATCTAGAAAATAAATTCATGAATGTGTCATCAAGTCATTGCTTTGACTGGGTGCCATGTCAACTATTAAATGGTTTCCTTAATATGCAATATGTCACCCTTGATTTGCATGAAAACGTCGCATCTTTGTTTCCCATTCAGTTTCATGACAATTTCTTTTCACACAACTAATTATGTCCACATTATCTCTCCCATTACTTGGTCCACAAGGCAATAGATTAAAAGTCATTGAGTACTTGGAAAATGAATATACTCATCGAGCAATGTTTATAGAGTATTGAAGACCATGAAATTTAAGGTGTCGAGCACATGAAACATTAGATCCATTGACCAGAATTCCAAGTGACTATAAAATAATTGGAAAAGAAAAAACTATCGAGCACTTTTCAATTGAATATGTCGATCGATGATCTCTTGACTTTCACTTGCATGAGTGTGTCACATCATCAAATGGCCATGCAAAGCCATGCCCATAGATTGTCTTGTCCAGACTCTAATTGAAGTAATTAACAAAAGTAGCATCCGCTCTCTCTGCTCGAAGCCAGCAGAACAAGGCAGTTTTTGACCTTTAGGCAACAACATGTAGTTTTTGACCTCAGGCATGGCAAGAAACCAAGCAGCACGTCCTCTTGCCAATTGGTTGACAACTAAAAAGGCAGAAGCCCATCAAATAATGACAACATCAACCACACACACCCAACTGAACTCATTGATGAAGTTTGGCATCAATTTACATGCACTGCCATCAGAATAAGCTTGAAAGCTACATTCCTCTCTCCAACTAGTCGACATCAAATGTTGACATCCATAGGCCACCACCTCCAAGTTTTGACCATAGAACTCCATGCTCGGACCTACTACCATCCACCTCCACATTGATAGCCTGGAAACTATCAACCTCTGGCTGGCCATTGATCAGAACGCGCCTATCGACCTTCAAAACTGGTCAAGGCATTAATTGTAGGTCAGGTCCCACTCACTTATTTTGATACTTTTGGATTCCATTAGCAGAAACTATAAATAGGACCCTGCATCCATTAAGAAAAAGGGTCAGACTCCTTGTGATCTACCCTTGGTATTTTATGTGAGCCAAGGCCGAAAGCAAGGCAGATTTGTCATTCTCTCTACACACCCATCGACCTCCTTGCTTCCACCAAATAGAAAGTGACAACTCCATCGACCATCGATGACAGTCCCTCCACACCATCCATTGACCTACTCTTCCTCATACACAGATTAGCTTCAAGAACGGAGGATGACAAAGAAGAAGGGTCACCCAATGACAGTCCTAGGAGAATTTATTACTACATCTCTTATACTCACTAAGATGATGGTTATCTACTTCCTTTTACTTTTTGTTTGTTATGATCTCACTATAAGTTGTAAGTAGTTCCTTATGCTAGGATGTGAGGAGTATCCCCACTTCTTGCTTTTGTTCTTTTACTACATCCAAATATGTATGAACCTTATTACATGTTAAATCAATCGTTTTATATCTCATATGCTTGTTCAACCAATAAGTTTACATATTTGTCATGATATGGGGTTTAGGGAACTTTGAACCCAACATCTAGAATATTTATTGGTTTGTGTTAGACTCTTGATGAGAACTTCAGATAGGTGTTTTTGGGGTGACGAAAAAATCCCTAGGAAATTTGACAGTAAGCCTAGAAGGAATTCTATCTAGGATTAATCCTAATGCTGAAGGGGGATTTACATGGACTCCATAATATTTTTTATGAGTGTTTGTGAAGCAGTGAGAAAATAAATGTAGGTAGTGGTGGTGAAACCTACTCACCCTATTGTATCCATACATCTGATAATCATAGATTTTATTTTAGTCTTTTATTCTTGCAGTTGTAATTAAGTAGTCTACCTTCTGTGTTAAATAATATTCCTAGTTCAATTAAATCAATCAAGCAATTCTTTAAAATGTTTTCCTTTAGAATTTTATCCTCAACTATAATTCTATAAGAGTCGTCATCTATTTTGGTAAAGTGTAGGAATACATTCCCAGTGAATTTGTGGTAAGATGATATCCACATCAAATTTTGGCACCATTATCAATGACAACGAAATTATTGTTTGATTTAATTTAATTGGGACTAGTTAATATTTTCATTTTTCTTTTGAAAATTTTGAAGAAAAAAAATGAACAAGATTTTATTGAATGTCCATATTCCCTTCCAGCCTGATAAACAATCTCCTTATTTTTCAGGCATCGTTTAAAATGGAATGGTCAACATCACAATGTGTAGAATGTTGGATGTGTTGTTATTAAAGCCATACATCTATAAACTTCCCCAACACCTCCCCAGAAGTTAGAAAACTAATGCAGAGGATTCATGTCCTATATAGTTCCATGAGATACCAATGTGGATATAATGATAATTTTAATTTACAATACTCGAGAGGCAATAATGAGGAACCTTGCTACACAAACCAATCATCTAATGAAGGAATCCTCAATTAGTAGTATTTTAGAGACTGTTATGATCCTTCATGCTATGAATAAAAATTACCCTATGTAGCAGACTACTACCAGCAATATGGTAGAAGTTCGGTGATGCACAGAGCTATGATCACCAACCTTTGTCCAATATGAGTACCAGGCTGGATGTTCTTGATGAAATGATCATCAAAGAAGATTCTTGAATCAAAGGGCTACATGCACAAATGATTGAGCTCATGCATCCCACAATATCAGCTAAGGAGCTTGAGGATTAGAAAGAAAGCTTCCCAGGATACATGGAGCAGCCAAAGACGTTGATTTTTCATGATGGAGAAGATAATACCATCTTGGTGTAACCAAAACTTGTTTTTTCAACAACTTCACAAACTAAGGAATGACAACCTAAAATACACATGTACACGTGTGTTGCATCCTTTGATGCCATTGAGGCTTTAGTATGTCAGTACAAAAGGTCTCAACAAGTAAACAAATATCGCATGGTTGTAGAGACTAAGACTCCACTATTTATCCCAATTGTAGACCTTGATCCAGAAGCTATCAATGATAAACCAACATTGGTTGATGCTATTATAGAAGATGATCGACCAACTAAAAGTTCACATATGCTTGTTCCAATCCATTACAACAAGAATTTAACACTCCACCTCAGCCACCTTTGATCCCTTACTAGGATGATCCGAACAAGCAAATTCTAACTCCATAAGAATCTTACATACCTCTACCATTATTTGTCAATACTATAGATTTTACATAGTCCATTGAGAAGTTGGGAACATCTTGCATGGAGGAACTAGAGTAACATGTTAAGTCCACGCTCCCCATTGACACCAATATTAATTGTATGATTTTTCAGGAGATTGCACACCACACATAAATATTTATGATGTTGGTTTTACTATTGAGATGCTTCCTCCCATGTCAGAACCATCCATCTTACATGTTGATCCAGGTGATGAGGAGAAGACAGATCCAGACCATTCACCTAATCTACCACAAATGGCACTACAAATGGTAGATTCATCACATACTTCCATCAAAGATGATCCACCACATGCCTTCTTGGAGCAGATAATCCAGGAGACATCCGATAAGCACAAATCCTATTATGTGCCTCTTCTAGATGATCCACACACAGAAAAAATATTTCCTCTATTGATGGAGGACAATTTTTGGATCCTTTTAGATGGGTTTGAGGTGAAACGAAACATTATTTTACTCATCTAGAAAGCCCATTCGAGCTGCTAAGACCACCTAATGGTTGGGTGCTTTATGGCGCTCCTCTTCTTTAGGTTCTGACCATTGTCACCATTCCCTTTAGTTCGACCTTCTTTGAGCTTCCAGGACTACCTGGTTGAACTTTGTTGATTTCTTGAATAAGATTTTATTGAATATCCATATTCCCTTCCAACCTGATAAATAATCTCCTTATTCTTCAGGCATTGTTTAAAATGGAGTGGTCAACACCATGATGTGTACAATGTCAGATGTGTGGTTATTACAGATATACATCTATAAACTACCCAACACCTCCCAAGAAGTTAGAGCACTAATGTAGAAGACTCATACCCAACATAGTACCATGAGCTACCAATGTGGATATAATGACAACTTTAATCCACAATACTCGAGAGGTCACAATGAAGAATCTTACAACACAAACCAATCATATAATGAAGGAAGTTTCAATTAGAAATACTCTAGAGACTGCTGTGATCCTCCATGCTATGAAAAACAATTACCCTATGTAGAGGACTACTACCAGCAATATGGCGGAATTTGCGGTGATGCACAAAGCTGCGAACACCAACCTTCATCCAATATGAGTATAAGACTAGATGCTCTTAATGAAATGATCGGTGAAAAAGATGCTCGAATCAAAGGACTACATGCACAAATGACCAAGCTTGTGCAGCCTACCATATTAGCTAAGGAACTTGAGGTTCAACAAGAAAGCCTACCAGGAGAGATGGAGCATCCAAAGACATTGATTTTTTACAGCGACCAAGATGATACCATCTTTGTGTCAACAAAACTTGATTCTTCAGTAGTTGCACAAATTGAGGAGTTGCATCCGCACATAGACATGTACACTTGTGTTCCATCCTTTTATGAATTTGAGGATTTAGTACGTTAGTACATAAAGTTTTGACAAGTAAACAAATTTGGCATGGTTGTAGAGACTAAGACTCCATCATCTATCTTAACTGTAGACCTTGATCCAAAAGCTATCGATGATCAACAACATTGGTTGTTGCTATTTTAGAAGATGAACAACGAACTCAAAGTCCACATATGGTTGATCCAAATGATGAGAAGCCATTCTAAAAATAATTTCACACTCCACCTCATCCATCTTTGATCCCTTATCAGAATGATCCAGACTAGAAGATTCTACCTCCACAGGAAGTTTACATACCTCCACCATTATTTGTCAATAGTGTTGATTTTTCAAAGTCCATTGATGAGTTGGGAACATCCTCCATGGAGGAAGTAGAGAAGCATGTTAAGTCCATGTCCTCCATTGACTCCAATATTGATTGTATCATTTTTCAGGAGGTTGTACAACCACATAAAAATATTTATGATGCTGATTTTACTATTGAGATGCTTCCTCCCATGTCGGCACCACTCCTCTTACATGTAGATCTAGGTGATGAGGAGAAGATAGATACAGACCCTCCACCTAAAATACCACAACTGGCACCACAAATGGTAGATTTATCACATACTTTCATCAAACATGATACATTGCATGCCTTCTTAGAGAAGCTAACTCAGGAGACATCCGATAAGCATCAATCGTATTATGCACCTCTTCAGGGTGATCCACACAATATACAACATTTCCTCATCTGATGGAGGAGGATTTTTGGATCCTTTTGGATGCATTGTGAGGTGAAAAATAGCATTATTTTACTCATCCATAAAGCCCCTTCAACCTGCCAAGACCACCCAATCATCGGGTTTTCATGGTACTCCTCTTCTTAAGGTTCCAGTCCTTGTCAACATTCCCTTTAGCTAGACCTTCTTTGAGCTTCTAGGACCACCTCATTGAGCTTTGCAGATTTCTTCCCCTCCATTTCAAGCTAAGTGTTTTCTTGGGGATGAGCAAAAATGTAAGTTTAGGGTGGAGGGTGGGTGGTACCTACTTTACTCCACCCACACTCTTCTATCTTAAATTTCTACACATTAATTTTAGAATGATATCATTGCATACATGCATTACATTTAGCTAAAAAAATTCAAAATTTTTATTATTTCTTAGAATAATTAAAGCCATTTTTTAGCCGAGTTAGATTTTGAATTTCTTGTTTTCATAAATATTCACATCATTAAACTCCACTTATTCGATATAAATCCTCAAAAGGACCAATTTTTGAAACTATCCAATGGCTAGAAATTGTCTGATGTGGTCTAAGAGTCTGAATTTTATTTTCCTTGAAAAAGATGACAAGTGGAAAGAAAATGAGAGGGATAAAACATATCATGCTTCCTACTGACTAGTGGAACAATTGCATGGAATTACAATTTAATGTCCCATCTTGTCATTATTTTAGTGTAGTGTGATAAGGAGAAAACATGATGCACTGAATTGTAAATCAAAATGAATTTTGATCTGAACTTTATTCTACACTTCTTCCTCCATCTTCTTACCTTCCATTCTACCCAAAATAAATAAAAATCCAAAAAAATGTGCCAAACTCTAAGTTAGGGGTGGCACATTAACTTTCTTCCTCTAATGCTTCTTCCATACCCGTCATAAATTTAATAGCAGTGTACAACCAAGAAGAGATTCCAATCTGCATACACAAAAATGTGACCAATGTAACTGCAACTAAAAGAGAAAAAAAATGCAATCTCAAGTCGAATAGAGTAAAGACATGGTTCTTCCTTTCACACCTCCATTCACTTCCTTTTCTACCTAAGGCCATAATGAATGCCTCAAAATTTTACCATCCTATTAATTTACACCAATGTCGGATCATATGCATAATTTATGTTCTGTGGGTCTCTCTAAAATCTCATGAAACTTTTAGACATGCTTGATGTTGGGGATTGTGGAGAGAAGTATTGTTGGAAACAAAATCATAAAAGAAGATACAAAAGATGTGTTATGTGATCTTGGGAATTTTGGGTAACTTGCCCATTTTGGTGGTAAGGAAAATTAGATAATTCAAGGAAGAGGCAATGATATAGGTTGAAAGTATTAATTTGGCGAATGTTCAAATTTTGTGTTAATCGAGGATGAGAAACGCTTATGTTTGAGGTATTTTAATGAAC
Organism: Alisma plantago-aquatica; assembly: GCA_963693085.1. Classification (NCBI taxonomy): domain Eukaryota; kingdom Viridiplantae; phylum Streptophyta; class Magnoliopsida; order Alismatales; family Alismataceae; genus Alisma; species Alisma plantago-aquatica. Next base: position 903,611,496 of record OY856411.1, read on the forward strand.
GGGTATTCAACCCAGTTTAATTGCATTTCTTGTACCAAATTTATATCCTCGTTTAGCATTTTATCTTGAAAATTAGTTCATGCAGACTTGTACCCCCATAATTGTTAGTATTTTTGGTTTCCCATCTCTTTAGACAATTTGTGGACTATTTTAGTTAAATTCCAAAATGTTCATCAGTTTTATCATGAGTACAATGATTTTTTTAATGGAATAACTTTTATTTTGTGCAGGGAGCATTCCAATGTCAATGGCCAATCACAATCATCCATTTGTTTATCGAGAAAAGAAATTCATTTATGTTCCATAGAGTCATTGTTTTGACCGGGTGCCAAGAGAACTATTAAATGGTTTCTTTAATATGCAATATGTGACCCTTGGTTTGCATGGAAATGTCACATCATTGTTTCCAATTCAGTTTTACAACAATTTCTCTTCACGCAACTAATTCTCTCCACATTAATCTCTTCCATTGCTTAGTCTATAAGGCAATAGATTAAAACCCACCAAGTACTTGGTAAATGAATGTAGGCATCGACCAATATTTATAGAGTAATAAAGGAAATGAAATTAAAGGTATCGAGCACATGACACATTAGATCCATCAATCAGAATTCCAAGGGACAATAAAATAATTGAAAAAGAATAAAGCTATCGAGCACTTTGCAATTGAATCTATCGATCAATGATCTCGTGACTTTCACTCACATGAATATGTCACATCAACACACATCCATGCAAATCCACATTCATAGATTGTCCTATCGAGACTCTTATTGAAGTAATTAACAAAAGTAGTAGTTAATCTTTCTTCTTGAAAGCCAGCAGAACATGGCACTCGTCGACCTTTAGGCAACAACCTATAGTTGTTGACCTCAAGAATGGTAAGCAACCATGAACCCTGTCAACCTACCAAGTAGTCGACATCCAAAAAGGAAGCAACCCATTGAACAATGACACCATAGACCGCACACACCCAACTGAACTCATCGGTGAAGTTTAGCATCAATCTACATGCACCTCTATTAGGCCAAGCTCAAAAGATATTTTTCTCTCTCCAACGGGTCGACATCAAATGTCGACAACCACAGAACACCACCTCCAGATTGTGACCATCGACATCCATGCTCGCACCTACTATCATCGACCTCCATGTTGATAGCCTGGCAACTATCAACCTCTAGGTGGCCATCGAGTGACACGCACATGCCGACCTTCAAAACCAGTCAAGGCATTAATAGTGGGCCAGGTCCCACTCATTTATTTTGAGACTCTTGAACTCCATTAACAGAAAGTATAAATAGGACCTTGTATCCACAAAGAAAAATAGTTGGACTCCTTGTAATCCACCCCTTGATATTCTTTGTGCACCAAGGTCGAAGATAAGGATGATCTATCATTCTCTCCACAAACCCATGGACCTCCTTGCTACCACCAAATAGTAAGCGACCGCTACATCCACGATTGATGACAGTCCCTCCACACAATCAATTCACCTACTCTTCATCACTGGCGGACCAGATTAAGCAAGGAGGGTGATGAAGAAGAAGGGTCACTCGATGACAGTCCTAGGTGACTAAATTGCCACATCTCTTCTACCCACTAGATGATGTCTATATTATTCCTTTTACTTATTATTTGTTCTGATCTCGCTATGAGTTGTGAGTAGTTCCTTATGCTAGGACGTGGGGAGTATCAAACTCCTTGCTTTTGTTCTTTTACTATATCCATATATGTATGAACATTATTACATGTTAAATCAATCATTTTATTTCTTATATGCTTGTTCGGCCAACAAGTTTACATGTTTGTCATGATCTTGGGTGTAGAGAACTTCAACCCAACATCTGGGATATTCATTGGGTTTTTTTAGACTCTTTATGAATATGTCATATAGGTGTTTTTTGGGTTGACAGATGCATGATCTCTAGCTAACTCGATAGTGATCTTGGAAGGATATCTGTACAGGCTTAATCCTAACGATGTAAGGGGGGTTTACCTGGTATCAGTGATATTATTTATGTGTGTTTGTGATGTGGTGAAAAAATAAATGTAGGTAGTGGTGGTTAAACCTACTCGCCTATGTGCATCATGCCATCTAATAATCTTAGAATATTGGATTCTTTTATTCTTGCACATTAGTTGTAATCAATCAATCTGTCTTCTATGTTAAATACTATTCCTTCTTCAAATAAATCGATCAATCAATTATAAAAAGTGTTTCCTTTAGGATTCTATCCTCATCTATACTATGATAAGACCAGTTCACTTGCAGGTGATAATTATTGCATATTTGTTTCAGTAAATTCTAGGATTTCATTCCTAGTGAATTTGTAGTGCAATAATATTCACATCAAAATTTGGCACCATTGCCAGGGACAACAAAATTGTTGTTTTATTTAATTAAATTGGGAATAGTTAGGATTTTTATTTTTATTTTGAAAATTTTGAAAATATTCATGAATAAGGTTTCATTGAATATCCTCTTGAACCATATTCCCTCCCAATCTGATAAACAATCTCCTTATTTTATAGGCATCATTTATTATGGAGTGGTCAACACCACAATGTGTAAAATTCCAGATATGTAATTATTACGGCCATACATTTATAAACTACCCCAACACCTTCCCATAAGTTAGAGGAACTTGCTAAAGTAAGATCAAAAAGCATCTAGGAAAGTTTAAGTGAGTTCTCTACAACCTGTCAATACTCATGGGGGCTTGAACTGTAACCTTTAACAATTAAAGAATTGTCACATAGGTAATTAGGCAGGCAATGGAGGTGAGTTATGAGTTTCTATCATGTACTCATGTACACCAATCTAGAACAATGTGCCTCCCACTTATTCAGGTCCTAAAAAGAATCAAGAAAAAGAAAAAGATTGTAATGAGTTTTGAGGATCTCGGTTTACATCTAGTTGGTCCATGCAATGAGCAACAATCCCTACAATTCAAGCCAAATGGCCCAAAGCAATGAGACAAACTCCTCATACTGTGCTCAAACCAACCTTGCACCTGGGATGGTCTCATAGGACTCCTAAGGATTCCTAGTGACTCTCTAATGAGCCTTTGGGGTGGTACTACCAGGCACGACATATCTACATTCATGAGTGTAGTCTCATGTACCCGTTGGGCACCATCCTCAACTCTACTAAAAGAGAAAATAAATTTTCATATTTTTATTCACACTTAGACTTCTATTATCTACATTCTAATTTATAGGCCTTGGTGAAAACTATTTTGAATATTTTGGAACGCATATGTGGTCAATCCTCTTTTACATATTTTAGTTTCATCATTTTGACTCAATCTAAGATGAGAGGGCACATAGAACATCAAAGAAAAACACTTCAACTTTATTTTAGCTCAAGAACTCATCATTGCCCGCTTTATACCTATGTGAAAAGAAATAATTATGATTCAATGACTCTTAGAGTAGAGATGAGACCATGAATAATGTGTCTTGGAGTTTTGATCAAACTCTAGCTCCTTCCTAATGGTCATGAATTGGGTTCACCATTCACATCATAGATGTAGGAAATTACGTTTATAACTATGAAAAGTCCACAACCTTAGGTTAGTTTCCAAACTTAAGGAAAGAGTCAATGAGCTAATTAAGTGATAGGTCAAGTCATTTAAGATTAAAATTGTGCATTTAGGAGTAAAGATGAGTATTTAGCTATCGTATTCACACAACTGCCTAAATAGAAATATGGTTACCAACTACAGATGAAAAGTCTCACTAAACTAGAAATTTTATTCTAAATACAAGAGACAGAAGATAAACATGCATGCACAAAGAAAGATAAAGGGAAATGGAAAGTGGAAGAGATAGAGGGTGGTACATGCTACAACCCCAATCATAAAATTTTGGTCATCCTCGAGAAAATCTTAGGCCTTAGGCTAATAGGGGTTGACTGGTACGACTGCTACTTGTGTCCATATATGACGTAATTGTGCGTGAAGGAAGGGAGTTCTTTGTCTCTGCCCGGTGTGAACTCGTTACTGGGTTCCAGGGGAGGGTGATGTTGGATTGATGAATAAGTAGAGTGAAAGAAGTCTCAGGTCAATGACTACTAGAAGGGTGATGAAGGATCCGGTGGAAAGACATTGTCGAACTTCTTTTTGTGGTATTGTATCTCCTACTCATAGTTGGACAACTTGGTCTCAAACATTTATTGGAAGCCATTAAAATGACGTCCAATATCTGTCTCAAAGGTGGTGAGATTCCAATGGATGTCTGTCAACATCTCATAAATATTTCCCATGTCAAAGTTTGTAGGGTGCTGAAAGGGTAAGGAAGGTTGCTAGTAGGAGGAATAAGGCACTTCATTGTGGGGAACTTCCTAATGAGGCATTTTGTGGAAGGTTTCCCCCTCATTCTTCTTAGCCTCCTGAGATCCTAACATTTGAAGTGTCGAGGAAGAGGCACCTACAGTGTTGTGTGCCTGACATATATTGCCCTGAGCATCTAGGAGAGAAGCGTCCATGAGCAACACCTGACATGTGAACCCTACATTTGTTGGCAATAGAATCTTGTGTTTGTCCCAACCAAAGATGTAGAGAAAGCCTATGTTGTCGGCCTTGATCACTACAACATGCATAATGTAGTACAAGTATAACTTGGACCACCTAGAATTGTTCATCAAGATGGTGAATTGGTCATTTCTAAACCCAAGACAACACACAATGAACATAATCATGCCTCCCATTAACATGAAATTGCATTGACTTCTAAAAGAGTTATGAAAGTGACGAATTATGAGATTCGCCACATTCACTTTCCTCCATATTATGGCACACCGTAGAATGTAGAGGCCAGTCATGCTGAATGCCCCCTCACTATCCTACTTCTCCATGACGCAGTTCATGATCACCTGGTGAAACGTACGTATCTTCCCTAGTGAGCATCTTTCAGGCATTAAGGGTGCTGAAATTGCCATCGCTTGTCTCGAGCCACCCCCTAGACATCTCCATGTATTTTTTGACTGAGCATGAAATCTAATCATTCAGATAGTCTTCAATAAAATGTCGATCTTTATTCAGTAGGTGGAAGTAAAGGACCATGTGGTGCGCATCCTCAGGTATGTCAAATGTAGCATAGAACTCAGAGGTGAGCCTGCAATACACATCACACTATGTATATGTAAGGATTTTGACGCAAAAAGCTTCCAGGTGTCGATTGACCTGATCTAGGATGTCAAGTGACATGAGAGTGATGGGGTCAGTGTACTTGGATTTGACAAGATTCCTCCTAAATTTATTGTTCAAACTATGTCTTATGTCTCATATTGCGGAAACGAGGAGTACAAAGGATGCTCTGGGCAACATCATCAGGGGGAACATTCCTCGCCGACAGAGGTGGAGTTGTGGGATGAATTTGATCAGTGTACATATATTGATATCTTAGTAGAATAATAGTGTTGATCCCTTACTAACAATGATCGATGTAGTGCCCCTCTGGGTGGGCTTGTACGATGTTCTATCGAGGTCTATAATCCTAAGTCACGGTGCAATTAGGACCACATTTCACTAGAAAATTCCTCCACACCATCTGATTCCCCACCAAAGGTATCAATGGGTGTGGCAGAGACATGCCTGTAGTGGGGTTTGAATTTGTGTGACCCAAAACCCACTAGAGGCGAGTCTGAGGTTTCATCCTCATATGTCAGGTTTTTGGTCCACACAACACATGGAAGGTAGTGGTTGCAATGTGTTGTTGGTGAAGAAGAACTCCATTCCCCCTTCTTCTTTGAAATTATTCTCTTTAGCCTTTTGAAACTACTTTTTATTGTGTTCATGTTGCTGGTGGTAGTAAAAATGAATTGTGAAAAGGGTAGGATCTGAACTTGACCAAAATGAACTGGATTCCATTGGGTTGGGGGATTGAACTCGAACGTGTCAGGTCGAATTTGATCGGGTCGACATTGACGATATATGTATTGTCCCAATTGAGCTTAGTCAAGTTCGAGGAGCATGGATGGTGTGGTTCTATGCTTGGCAGTCCCATTGGATGGTGGTATTGTGGGGTCTTCACGCAACAATTTTGTAGTGGTGGGCCGACTGGGTGCTGGCAATATGCAGCAGCATGGCGGCATGAAGTTGCAGTTTGTAGCTGTGGGTTGTGTGACTTGCAGAAAGATGGTGTGTAGTGCTTCGGATGTACACATCAGTGGTAGGATGATGTGGCATCAGTGCATAGCAAGGTGTTGTGGACGTTATGCAGAAGCGTGGTGTGGTTGATAACAACGGACAAGCTACAGTGTTGTAGAGAAATGATGTTGTTGTACGGAAATATGGTAGGGAGGAGTTGACTCTACCATGGTGTGGACGCATGCATCCTATTGTGGCTCACTACCACGGGTGGTGTGTGGAACGTGAGAGTGGTGGTATTGCATGTGATGGTCACAGTGGCAGCGGCATCATCGGGATGAGTTACTTCTTTGAAGTAATAGAGATCATGGTCGAGGATGCAATCTAGTGGGTGGCAGGGGTTAGGGAACTTTAGCGTTAGGTAAAGAAGGTTCTCAGTTGCAAGAATGGAGAAGGTTGATTTTTTGTTAGACTCGATCTCACCTTGATCCTAATTATAGACACATGGATCCCACTAAAGACCAAACCCAACTGATTTGAGTCGAACCCAGTCAATTTCCCTTGGCGCCATTTCTTAGTCAAAGGATAGTTGTCTGGAAGCTCCAGAAAGATAACCACAGTTTAACACATGTTAGGGATTAACACACATCAGGCTGATAGTCTGATTGGTTGTCAGTCTGATCAGTTATCAATTTAACCAGCTTTTGACTATTGACCATTGATCAGGTGGGAAAAAGATGTGGCAAGCATGTAAAAAACAAAAGGTCAAATTTGGTCAAGTTTAATTGTATTTGGTTGGGTTTGACTAATGAAAATCCGGCTTGCCAGTCGTGCCTCGAGGTGAAGAAGCATAGTAGCCTGACATATTTTGGAAAGTCAAAAAAAGATGGAAAAGTGAGTCATGGATACTTGAGGAAAGCGTCAAAAGAGGTCAAAATTAGAATATTCCTTGTCGATATGTTGGGAAAAGAGCGTTCAAAAAAATTGATTGAATTTGGTTAGATGTGAGATCGGGTTTGATGATGTGAAGTCTACTTCTGTGACATACAGTCAAATTTGGCCTCAGGTACATGATGAAATTCTTCTATTTAAAACTTGATGTATGTCCTACTCAAAAACATATGATGTTCATTCCTATTCAAAAAGTTGGATCACATCACTTGTATAGAACTCACAAGTGAGTATATAATATGTGTCACACTATGTATATGCAAGGATGTTGAGGTCAACGGCTTCCAAGTATGGATCAACCTAATATTGGATGCTGAGTGACATAAGGGATATGGGGTCAGTGTACATGGGGCTGACGATCTTCCACTAACAAATACTTAGTGGTTCAAACTACATTTTCTGTCTCATATTTCCAAAAAGGGGGATTAGGAAGGATGCTTTGAGCAGAATGACAGTGTTGATCCCCTACTGACAACGCTTGATACAATGCCCTTTTGGATGGGCCTACACTGTGTTCTGTCGAGGTATGTAATCCTAAGTCACAGCACTAGCGGGACCACATTTCACTAGAAAATTCATTTACACCATCTAACTCCCCACTAAATATGTCCATGGGTGTGGCAGGGTTATATTTATGTGACCCAAAACTCACTGAAGGCAAGCATGTGGTCTTGTCCTCATATGTTGGGTTTGTGGTCTGTGTGTTGCATCATATGTAGAGGTTATGATGTGTTGTTGGTGAAGAAGAACTCCCTTCCCCCTTCCTCTTTGAAACTATTCTCCTCAGCCTATTGCAAAATCATTTTTTATTCCGTTCATGTCACTGGTGGTGGGAAAAATGAGCTATGAAAATGGTAGGATATGAAATCGATCAAAGTGAACCCAATTATGTTGGGTTGGTGAAATTGAAGTTTCTTCTTTTGTGTTGGGAATTTGATTCCATGTTTTTTTGGGCATTTGAATGCAAAAAGGAGAGGAAGGATTGGTTCTAACCTTAGATTCCTTGACTGTGTCGGGTTGAATTTGGTTGGGTCAACGGTGAAGATAAATTTCTTATTAGGATTGAACTTGGTCGAATTTGAGGAGTGGTCATGCAACAGTTCTATGCTTGATGGTGCAGTTGGATGGTGGTATTATCGGGTCTTCACACAATGGTTCTGTAGTGGTGGGCCGACTGGGTGTTGGCAATATGCAGTGGCGTGGTGGCGTGAAGTCATGGTGGTAGTTATGGATGGTACGACTTACAGAATGATGGTGTGAAGTTCTCTGGTTGTACGCAATAGTGGTGGGATGATGTGGCATTGGTGCGTGACAAGGTGTTGTGAACGTTATGCAGAAGTGTGGTGTTGTGGGCAATGATAGACCAGATTTGGTGTTGCAGAGCAGTGATGCTCATGTGTAGCAATGTGGTAGGGAGAAATGGACTCTTACATGGTGTGGATGCTTGTGTCGCTGGTGTGGCTCACTACTATGGGTGGCGCATGGAATGTGAGAGTGGTGGTATTGTAGGCAATGGTCACAGCGGCGGCATCGTCAGGGTGTGGTGTTGCTTTGAAGAAATAGAGACCATAATAGTGGATGAGATATGGATGGTGGTAGAGGTTAGGGTACTTTAGGATTAGAGAAAGAAGGTGCTCAATCTCAAGGAGGAAAAAGGTTTATTTGGTGTTAGATTTGGTCTCACCTTGATCCTAATTATAGGCACGGGGCTCAAATAAAGATCGAACCTAATTGAGTTGGGTCAAACCCAGATGAGTTCCCTTGGTGCCATTTTGGATGAAAGATTCCAATCAAAAGTTAGTCAAAAGTCAGTCATCTGACAACTATTAGATGGCAACCACAGTCTAACTCTTGTCAGGGATTAACACATGTTAGGCTCAAAGTTCAACTAGTTGTTGGTTTGACTAGATTTTGGCCATCGACCATTGAACGATTGGGAAAAGGATATGGAAAGCATAAAAAAAAGGTCAAACCCTATCGGGTTTAATTGGATTTGGTCGGGTTTGACAGGCAAAAATCTAGCTCGGGAGTCACGCGTCAGGGTGAAAAAGTGTGACAGTTTGATATGTGTCGCAAAGTCAGAAAAAGATGGAAATGTGTGTCATGGAAACTTGAGGAAAGCATTAAAAGAGGTTAAAAAACAGAAGATTCCTTGTTGGTATGTCAGGAGAAGGGGGTACAAAAATATTTGATTGAATTTGGTCAGATGTGAGGTTAGGTTTGATCATGTGAAGTTGGGTTTGATGACATACGGCCAAATTCGGCCTCACACATGGTCAAAATTGATCGGGTAAATGATGAAAATCTTTGAGATAAAACTTGATGTCCACCCTACTAAAAAACTTATGATGTTAATCCCTATTCAAAAAGTTAGATCACAGCAGTCATATCAGTGAAATGGTATAAATGGATGAATGCAATATAATAATGAATATCCATATGATGCAAAGAAGATAAAATTTATTTAACTAGTTAGAGGAAAGATAAATTTTATGTTGAATTTTTGAAAAATAAATGTTTATATGAAAACATTAAGAAAGAAAAAGTTTGTAGGGAGAGGGATGTCTGCCCCAAAATCGCTACACTCAGATCCTAAATCCTTAGTTTTGGGTTTGTGGTTACCTGCATATTGTCAATGGTGATTATCTTTAGAAATAGACAACTTGCATTCGGAGTGTGATGTGGTGAGTTGTTGTCTGGTGACTCGGCGGAGTCATCCATGTGCTGAAATAACCTTAAACTGCATGGAGGTGAAGTCCTCAACACTGAATGGATTGGGCTTCCCTAGACGTAAGTGTCTGGATGATTATTCTTAGAGATGTCAACATAAGGTGAGATGGATGCTTCCATCTCTAAATTTATGGGTGGATGATCTAAAAAATTCATTGTTGAAAATCTAAAACTCCCAAACAATGCTTGATCATGAAGTGATTATGGATAAGTCCAAATGTGGTCCCGACTACCCCAATCTTGTCATTTCCTATGGAGTTTGGCTAATCTTCATGTTTTACATCCATGTTATGATGAATTGCACATCCCACTCCTTTAATGCCTACCAATCCTTGTAATGGAATGGTAGTGAATGTCAGTCATGTTGCTCTAGCTCGTCGTCATCAATATACTCACTTCCCCAAACTGAATAGTCATCATCATCCTCCTCAAACATATTATTCCAAACAATAGTAGGCATAGTGGTTGAAACAAAGTGACAAGTCTCAATGTGAGAGGTATCACCTTGGTTTGGATCAAGGTTGAGTCAGGCTGCTCAAACTTCCCTCAAATCATGATGTTGTTTGGATACCCTAAGGGGGAATAAAATTATTATCATCAAACCATTTGTGCAGATGATGGGTGTCCACCATTGGTTTCTTATTTGAATCATTTAGATAAAATAAAGGGCCTCCCTATGTGGGTGATTCTTCACAGAACAATCTTGGCAAGTCAAGTTGGCATCCTAAAAAGGAAGGTGAGATAAGTTCCACATCTGGTCCAAAGGAGTGGTCTTCATGACTGAGGTCTTCATGACTGTTCTTTGGCACTTGTAATTTTTGTTGAAACTAATTTGACAAGCTCTCCAAGACTCCACCCATGTTCAACATCCTCATTGTAGAGTTGTTTGACTTGTGCATAAATGTTTTAAAGGTTTCCCAATTCCTCTAGGCATTGTCATTGGAAATATGCTATATCAAATGTTGCACTTGGATAGAACCGTGCTTAAAAGTTTGAAGCATACTTCTATTACAGTTTACAATCTTGGTGGCTACTTGAACCTGATGATCTTTCTTTTTTAGCAGCTCCAAAGTGGGTTGACTTGGACTTGGAGATGGGTGATAAGGAAGACATGAGTGCATTAGCACTTTCTCTTGCTAGCGCCACTACCCTGATCAGTTCTTGATTCCACAATGAAGTGGAGGTCAAGTTTTGAACTACAATCTCTTTTGCTAGAGCGTCTGGATATGAGGAAGCTGGAGAAAAGTGTAGCTCGACTAGTTGAAGTGTACAACTTTAAATTATTTGTCAGCAGTTGGGATTGTGGAAAATTTTGGGAGGACAGGTTGACAAAATAGTATACATGGTTGAAACAAGGTTGATGGCTAAAAAGTATAAGAATAGGAAAACTATTTCGTTATATATGAACAAGTATGTGCAAAATGAAAGAAGAACTATGTATATATGTACAAAATTATGCAAATAGAAAAAAAATATTTGGGCATGTAAATATGGAAAACCATTTCCCCGCCGAAGGCACCAAAATTGATTGAGCCCTGAGATTGTTTTCCCAAAAATGGATGTGCAATCCCAAAGATGGATCAGAATTTATATTTATAACCTGAAACCTTCAAAGACCCCTACAAATCAATATAGGGTTGAAGTAGATATACGGGGTCAAACACTGGGATGTTGGGACATTTAGGATGCCTAAGTATTGGGTTTTATGGAGGAAACATGTGTGGCGGAAGAAACAAAAAAAAAGATATTTCCACACAACCCGCAATAGGATCTCATCAATAACAACGTATTCAGAAAGAGTGTTCACAGGATATACCTTCTCACAGAGCCAGTTCGGCGACGTCCAACTGCACGATGGTGTGCAACGCTCCTAGCTTACATGGATAGTACTCCTCTCCCATCTTCCAAATGCATCGCGGGAAGATCCGGCGGCATTCCTCTTGTTTGGTAATCTATCTGCTCATAGTGCATACGGACGGTCGTTGACATCCTCCGAATGCAGACATCTCAGCGTCTGCATCTCTACTTTGTCTACATGGATGGACATGAACTTCAAGTCATGCTTCCTAAGCCAGTAGGAAGGAGAAGCCTTTGTGTGATGACATTCTAGCATCACAGTGCTCTCCTTTCTCTCCTAAGTATGGTGATGGCTAGGGTTTACATACGTGAGTGTAAATTGAAAAGTCTCTCTCAATGTCTCATAAAGACATCGGCCGTCAAGCCCCTTTAAATAGGAGACGAAAGGAAACAGAGTTTCCTAAACCCATCAGTAAATAGAAAGACTATGTTAATTAAAATGCTCATGGATTAATTAGAATATTCTGCAATTAAGTAATTAACCAATTAATCCTATTAATTGATTAATTAATATCCGACTCCATGTAATCGCTCAAGATGGCTCTATGGGCATATATACCAACAGACTCCCACTTGCACTTAGTGCCAGTCACTCCAATTAATTGCCCAAACATTTTAATATATTCCAATATTACTCTAATGTTTTACATAAACATTTTAGTAATCAATGTGATTCGGAACAATTCCTATCAAATCCACAATTATATTCCTATTCTAACACATCCTATGTGTGTGACTCGATAGGCTCCAAATTACGTTGGTAGTGATATCCAAAATCATATTATGATTTCACAAGCAATGATTAGTATCTATCAAGACTTCATTTCCACCCAAGTAATTGGAGAAGTTGGAGAACAACTTAACCTATCATTCATGACTGGTGTTACAATGATTGTATAGTTCCTTTGTCGCTGATATCCGGATTGAACATGAGTCATGGAACTGTTATCCTCTTCAACGTTCAATCCATGTTCCTTGAACTAGAGCAGACTGTATGAGATATATGTAAGCTCAATATCACATATTGACTGACATCAACATGGCCATGCATTTCTCAGTCTCGCTTATCAAGTGGTCAGAATATCAAACTCCCGTAGGAAGGACAAATTCCATCTACATCACTCACAGTCATCCCCATGTGTCACGGTGCACCCCAGCACCATCTTTATGGCAATCTTTATTTAGAATCACGGTGGATGATGTCAAAGTACACCGAATGACATGTGATAAGTGTGGTAACTTTAGGTCTAAGAACCAAAATCACCACCATCATTATGAGATGTGACTCTAACTACCAATCATGGTATATATTGGAAACTTGCCTTTATTGATATGATCAATGTAGTATTACAAATCGTTTACATAGTATCCAAATACAATCATCAAATGATAGTCTCTATGGGCCCACATACCAATAGATTCCCACTTGCACTTATACCCAATCACTCATAAATCTCAGTCCAAGTGATCCAACATGTTCATCATGTTTCTGCTGTGAAAGTGCTTTTATGAGCGGGTCAGCCACATTGCTTTCTATAGGTACTTTGCGAATCTTCACATCTCCTCGTTGTATGATCTCTCATATGAGATGGAACCATCATAGAATATGTTTGGAATGTTAGTGCGATCTTGGTTCTTTAGCTTGTGTAATTGCTCTGTTGTTGTCGCAAAACAACTCAATTGCATCACTAGCACTTGGAACCACTCCAAGTTCAAAAATGAACTTCTTGATCCACATAGCTTCCTTTGAAACATTAGATGCAGCAATATATTCAGCCTCTATTGTAGAATCCACAACTGTCTCTTGCTTGGAACTCTTCCAACAAACAGCTCCTTTGTTCAGGCAAAACACAAATCTATATTGCCATCTATAGTCATCTTTGTTAGTTTGGAAGCTAGCATCGGTGTAACCCTTTACCATGAGCTCTTCCACACCACTATATACCAAGAATTGATCCTTAGTCCTTCTCAAGTACTTTAGGATGTTCTTTACGGCTGTCCAGTGACATTCACATAGATCTAACGGATACTGGCTCATCATGCTCAAAGCATATGACACATCAGGATGAGTACATAACATCACGTACATGATAGATCCAATTGCTTATGCATATGGAATCTTACTCATGCACGCCCATTCATCACATGAACTAGGATATTGGGCTTTAGAGATCGTAACCCCATGGGACATGGGAAAGTTACCTCTCTTAGAACACTCCATGATAAACCTCTTTAACACCTTATCAATGTATGTGCTCTGGCTTAGTCCTAGAAGCCTTCTAGATCTATCTCTATAGATCTTGATTCCTAGTATATAGGAAGCTTCAGCTAAATCCTTCATATAGAAGGTCTTCCCTAGCCAACCTTTAACTATTTGAAGAGTAGGGATGTCATTTCCCATCAATAGTATGTCATCCACATACAATATGAGAAATACGACTGTGCTCCCACTAACCTTTTTGAAAACATAAGGTTCATATCCATTTTGAATAAAGCCAAACTTTTTGATTACTTCGTCAAAACATAGATTCCATCTCCGAGATGCTTGCCTCAATCCATAGATTGACCTTTGTAGATTATAGAATTTATTGGCTTCCTTCATATTTATAAAACCCTCAAGTTGTGTCATGTACATATCCTTGAGTAAATTCCCTTTAAGGAATGTTGTTTTAACATCCATCTGCCAAATCTCATAGACATGATAAGCTACAATGGCAAGCATGATCCTGATGGATTTAACCATGGCAACTGGTGGAAGGTCTCATCATAATCAACACCTTGAATTTTATAGAATCCTTTCACAACCAATCTACCTTTATAGGTTTGAACATTTCCATCCATGTCGGTCTTCTTCTTGAAGACCCACTTGCACCCTATGGGTTTTACCCCTTCGGGTGGATCCACCAAGGTCCATACCTTGTTGGTGTACATGGATTCCATCTTAGATCTCATGGCTTCGAGCCATTTCTCAGATTTTGGTCTCGTAGTAGCTTCTAGATATGAAGTTGTCTCATCTGCTATGCCCAATTCGTCACTATCTTGAGTCACAAAAAATCCAAATCTCTCAGGCTCAAGTCGTGTCCTACTAGACTTACGAGGTTCCTATGTTACATTTGGAACTTGAAATTCCACAACAGTTTGTGAGTCTTCATGTTCCTTATCTACCTCCTCAGGTTCTCTGCTTTCTTGTTGGTCTCAAACTTCTTCGAGCTCTACATTCCTCCCACTTATTCCTTTAGAAATAAATTCCTTTTCAAGAAATACAGTAGTCCTAGCAACAAACACTTTTTGGTCAGTTGGTGTGTAGTAGTATCCTCGAGTTTCCTTGGGGTATCCAATAAAATAGTATTTTTTTAGATTTGGGTTCAAGGTTTTTAGGAAATTGTTTCCTAACATAAGCTTCACATCCCCAAATCTTTAACATAGACAAATTGGGATGATTCCCATTCCATATCTCATATGGTATCTTTTGAACTGATTTGGAAGGTACACAGTTAAGTGTAAACGATGTGGTTTCAAGAGCATATCCCCAGAACAATATTAGAAGTTCGGATGAACTCATCATTGATCATACCATGTCTAATAATGTATGATTCCTTCTTTCTGACACATCATTATGTTCTGGTGTACCAGGTGGAGTCCATTGTGATACAATACCATGGTCTCTCAGAAGGTCCTTAAACTCTTGGCTTAAGTATTCTCCACCTCGATCTGAACGAGTTCTTTAATACTCTTACCAAGTTGCTTCTTGACACGGTTAATTCGTGCGTAAAACGCAAGTGCACGCGTCAATGTAATATAGGCCTTCATGAGGCCCGAGTCAAACTCAGGGAACAAAATTTCATTAGACTACTACTAACTACTTACAATCAGCTAGACCGATTATAAAAGTTTGAGAGTGGTTTGAAAATAAAAACAAAAGAAAAAAAAACAATCGATTAAATGTTTGGTTTAATCAATTAAAATGGGATCTTTAGGATTGCGGTTTCACCGCGGATTCTCGTTGTACTAATTCCTACACAATTATCACAACTCATCTCCTATTCCGGGTAGTGGCATGTATATAAAATTGTTCGCTTCCGCGATACAATTCACTACCTTAATCTAGGTCGGTTTCACATCAGTAGTAACATGTACTCTAAATTAGGTGCATGAAGAATGTATCTTTAGGTTTCCACCATTAACCGTACCTCACCTTTTTCAAGGGATTTATAAGTTAATGTGATTATTGCGTCTTTTCAACCGTTAATTCTTCGTCAAAAGCAATTAAAGGTATTAAATTACCATTATGGTGATCAAGCACAATGACATAATTGAGAAAACAATATCATACCACGGATTTGAGAGACAAATTATGATTAACTATGCAAAAAGTGTCATACAATGATTATTTGGGCTACTTCCGGTCCTAAAGACAAAGGGGATTAGCCCCACATGTTCATCTCAATGAAAAACATCATGAAGGAAGAAGAAAACATAGGGGAAACGTGGATGGAGATGGTGTAACCCCTGAACGAAGGAGAACCGAGCGATCCTCGATGTGGGATGGGCGTTCTACAGCCTTCCAGTGGTTGAAAACTCCATCTGTAGCTCTGGAAACATCTAGGGCATAGCTCTGGGCTCCGTTCTTCCCTCTCCTCTCTTCTGAGACTCGTGCAGGGACTAATGGCGTGATTCTCTGGCTTGGGCCATCTTTTTTAGGTATATAGATCACTTACGGCTGCCAAAACATCGTGGTCGTTCGTTTTAGATCGATCTGAGTGGTTTCCTGATCTGACGGCGTCGATACCATCGACGGTGTGTCGATGGTATCAACCCGTTAGGGTAGCGACACTTCTTTGATTTTTGGGGTTCTTCCTGAAGGCATCTCAATACTATCGACCAAAATGTTGATAGTATCGACTTGTTGATCTTTGGCTCGCTGATGTAATATCGATAGCATCGACCATGACGTCGATGGTATCGACCAGTTTTGCTTCTTCTCCGGCTCTGCACTGTGACCATCTCGATGGCATCAAAGTATTTCGATGGTATCGACCACTACAGATATGCAACTTCCCTGAAATAACGAGAAGAACACCAATCAAGTCCGAGAAATATGATTGTTTTATAGCAAATAAGATAAAACAAGGTAAATTTGATGCATAATGAGATTATAGGCTAAAGGAAATGAATCATGCGATATTAACCATGAAAATGATCAATAAACGCATAAAATACAAATGAAACTAGCCTATAAAAGCAACTCTAAATCCTTACATCAAACTCCCCTAAGCTTGAACTTTGCTCATCCTCGAGCAACAAAACTACAGAATATAACTGAGAGGGTCAACTAAAGAACATACTAGCATAAAAGACATCACTATATGATGCCCACCTGGCATGCACATACTGGCCCTTACTAACCATGGAATGATAACTAACCTAAAGGTGACAATTATCATCCATGAGAGATGCCCACCCCAAGACCAACGAACACTATCACATAAAGAAGTTGATATAATAAATTCCTCCGGTTCAGGCTTGGTGCATCTTGTGATCTCCTATCTACGTTGTTCATATCTTAACTACCATCTACATGGAAGCAGATCTCCTAATATACAATAATGAAGAGATAATCATGGGTGGCCTACCATTTTGAGCATCAGGTGGACAAATCAGGCGGCTGTGGAAGAAAAAGAAGCACAATATAGTTTATCATGCAATAAACAATAAAAATGACCTAAATGATGCATATGTGTATGGAAATGACCTACTGCCTATATTTTAGGTGGAATGATGCATGCTCTACTATTCCGTCTCAATGTGAGATGGAATGTTTACAAAACTACATCATGTGCTTATTCTTCCTATTATGCAGGTGAAATAAGTTCTTTTCTCCCTCTGATTTCACTTTATTTCTTTCTCTTTTTTTCCAAATCCTTTTGTTTTTTTTTTCAATTTGACTAAGATTTGATTTATAATACTTTATTTTTTTCGGACTTATTTTCACATAGCTACTATCATTGATGCACTACAACCTACTTCTCAGAGAGTATAGAACAAGTCCCCCACATTTCTTATTTTTCAGAAGAAGTAAGGCACATAATGTCCTATATGCTCAAGAGTATGCAAAATGCAACTATATGAAAGTAATTATGCAACTACCATGGCATGCACTTAAGAATGTGTACATTCATAGCTAATATACAAATCTCTTTTCATTTTTCATTTTTATATGCAAAATATAACTATAATGTAAGCCTATCTAAATGGCATGCAATCAAAAGAAGAAAATTGTAATGTGCTCCCAGTCCTTATGGTGGAGTTTGAATGAAATGAGGTGGATAGATCGCAAGACTAATTGACAGAACCATTGGAAAAGATTATATGTCCCTCGTTACTGACATGTGTACCAATCAATCAAAGGGTTTCTCTCTCTCACTTATGATTAAAGTCTCATTATCGTTTAGTCAGTTTAGGCACAACATCCAATTCCATCCATATTTCTTGAACCATAAGGATGTATAGTTATGATCATATGTTTCAAAGTTGACCTACCCAATGATTTTCATAAGTTATGTGCTCAATTTCAAACAAAGCAAGCTTACAATTTCTTGAAAAAACTTTTAAATCAATGCAAATTTCCCCCATATGACAAACATAGAGATGACATGCAGCTATACTAGACATCCACGGATTATACTAGATAGACTATGGATCCTAGAAAGTTGTAAACAAAAAGCAATACTAAAAAAAACTACAAAAATGAAGAAAGATAAAAATAAAAACTAAGATAGAAAATGTTCCATCCCCCCCAAGCTTGAATCCGACTATGGACTCATAGTCAAAAACAACCTCAGAAGGTGGAACATTGATACCCTACTACTGTGGTGGTGGCAGAAATGGCGGGTACTGCTGGGTATGGGGGTTCCAATCTGGATATTGCCCCTGAAAGCTCGGATCATAAGGTGGCATGGGCAGTGGTTGTGGATATCCCCCAAAATAGCCTTGGCTCCATTAATGATCGTAGAAAGGCTGTTGTTGCATCTCTATCCTCCCCAACTGGTCATGGACCTGCTGCTGGTTGGCGAATAGCTGGCGTTCATTCTCAAAAATCACCTGTTGATTTTTATACAGCCTATTCTGCGTATCCTGAATCCCTATAAAAGTTGTCTGGTGGGACTGCTGCATGGTCTGCTGGGACTCCTAGATAGACTGGAGTATAGTATACATCCCCTGCATAGAATAGGGGTCATCTCCATCATGGGAGGGTTGCGGTGGTGGCAAAGGTTGGGAAGATGATGAAGCTCTCGGGTAGAAGCGTGGACACTTCCTCGGGGCTACTCATGACTGAAGAGGTGTAAAAGCCTCCTCTTCCTCGGCATCATCGTTGTCCGCATCTATCAGGTTTTAGGGGAGGTAGAAAGGCAGCGGAAAAAAAAATTCTCCTCCCAAACCCAGAATAAAAGAATCGCGTCAACATCTATACAATAGGAAGGATGGTTTGTATAGGCATACCTTGTCCCGAGGCTTGCTCGGCGACGTTACCTCACAGCTTGTGTGGTCTTCACCTCCAGTCTTGGACGATGTCTGTGCAGCTCTTGGTCTCACCAGGACTGTCGGGATTAAAAGTTGTCCTCCAAGCGGCAGAAGACTCCCGCCTCTGTAGTCGTCCACACGGACTGCCTAGAACTCCGATCTCCTTGTCCCACAAGGAATCGAAAGGATTCACACCCTCCTGTCAGCGTACTAGTCACTGACACACTCTCCTGCAACCAGTTGCTTTTCTGTAGTTGTCTTTCTCTCATTGTGCCTCCCTTATCGGGTAGCACTTGCTCGGGCTCTCTCGGTTACCAAAACCAAAGAGAATGACAACTTTGCAGAGCAACTGGTGTTCTGAGTTGTACTTTGAGAAGCCACCAATATCCCTATATATATAGGAGGGTCATGGGATAGGGTTCTCAACCCCGGGCAATGCGGGATTAAAGCAGGAGTATAAGAGTTCGAGATTTTCCACAAGACAACCAACTGTGCCAGTTGAAATGATCATTTGGTGACCTCAACTAATCGGTTCTCACCTGAACCGATCGTTTGGAATCCCTGAGCCGATCAGTTCGTGGTCCTGGTCCAACTCAAATTGACTTTCATATTTGTTTCCGATTAATCAAATATTAATTCTTATCCAAATCAAATTTGTACAAGTGAAACAAATTATTTTTGCAAAATTGACTTTCCAAACGATCTCTGTTGGTCACATGAGTCGACCGGTTCAACAATTGAGTCGATCATCTCATTGATACATGAGTTGATCGTCTCACCAGTTGATCCGATCGCTTCACCAACCTGAGTCGATCGGTTCATCTCATGAGTCGATCGGTTGGAAGTGCAGATTGTGCAAAATCAGTCAATCACAGTTTCAATCAATCTGATACTCTAATCAATTGGTACAACACCTTGAACACTATGATTTCGAGCTATCAATCAACTAAGTGTTTAATTGAACTACTAAACTCCTTTAGTAATCAATATAAACATCATTTGTTGATAAACTCCTCTTCCAGGTTAAATCCTATGTGTGTGACCCTGCAGGTCCATTTCACATTCGCAGTGAAAGTCTATAACACTTGTGACTTCACAAGCAAAGAGCGGTGCCTAGTCGCACATCATTGCTACCCAAGTGAAATAGAAAGTTGGAGAACAACTTTCAATCCTACAATCTATGAATGGTGTTACAGTGAATGTATAATTCCTTTGTCACTAATGTCCTGAATGAACTCAAGGCATGGTACAGTCATCCTTTCAACGCTCTTCCATTTCCTTGATCTCAGAGTAGACTAGGTGAGATGTGTGTGACATCAATATCACATATTGATTCATACATGCATGTGCATGCCTTTCTCAATCCTATTCATCAAGTGGCCATGGACATTTAACTCCCTTAGGAGGGACAAATCCCATATCTATCACTCACCCCTCAAAAGCCCCATGTGTCAAAGCCACCCAATCATCACCTTTATAACAACCCATGTTTCAGGACTGCGTTTGATGATGTTAAAGTGTACCCAACGACATGTGTTGAGTGTAGTGATTTCAGGTTGAAGAATCACATTCACCACCATCACTGTGAGTGCTTACTGTGACTACCAAATCATGGTTCCATGTGTCACTCTCACGGTGGGTCTGTCCGGTACACTTGTTCTCTAACAAGTACCTATGTGCTTGGTTTGATATCACCATATCATGACTAATGAGATTCTATCATCAACCAACACACAATATAGTCTTTAGTGTTATTGATGTCTATGGTTATTTCCACAATAACAACCAACTAGGGACTAAACAAGAATGTATACTCTTAACATCTGTATGATATCATCATTTAGGTCCTTAACCTAAAAGCATACGGCATTGAGTAAAACAATTCTTTAGACATCTATCATGTTACACTATCATCTCAGAAACAGTTAAACATATAGATCAGGAATTGCCTTTATTATTATTCAAATCATTTACAAAGTATCCCATCACAATCATCACATGACTTGCTCTATGGGCATACATACTAACAGACTCCCATTTGCACTTAGAGCCAGTCACCTAGGAACCTCAATCCTTATAACATAGCATGACCATCATGCTTCTGCTGAGAAAGGGCCTTAGTCAGTGGATAAGCTATGTTGTCTTCAGTTGGTACTTTGTAAATCTTCACATCTCCTCGTTGTACGATCTCTCATATGAGATGGAGCGCCACAGTATGTGCTTGGACCGCTGATGTGATCTGGGATCCTTAGCTTGAGCAATAGCTCCATTATTGTCACAATAAAGCTCAATTGCATCACAGCTATTGGGAACTACACCAAGTCTAGTGATGAACTTCCTAATCCACACATATTCCTTTATTGCATGTGAAGCAGCAATATACTCGGCCTCTGTAGTAGAATTAGCAACTATTTCTTACTTGGAAATCTTCCAGCTCACAACTCCATTATTTAGGCAAAACACAAATCCTGATTACGATCTATAATCATCTTTTTTGGTTTGGAAGCTCACATCGATGTAACCCTTTACAACCAGTTCTTCCTCATTTTCGTATACAAGGAACTGATCCTTAGTCCTTCGCAAGTACTTGAGGATGTTCTTTACGACTGTCCAGTGAGCATCCTCAATATCTGACGGGTACCTACTCGTCATGCTGAGGGCATACGAGACATCTGGGCATGTGCACAACATAGCGTACATGATGGATCTGATGCCTGATGCATATGGGATCCCATTCATACACTCATTCTCTTTACAAGATTGGGGACATTGAGCTCCGGAGATGGTGACTCCATGTAGCATGGGGATGTTGCCTCTCTTTGAGTTCTCCATGCTGAACCGCTTCAGCACTTTGTCAATGTACGTGATTTGACTTAGTCCGAGAAGCCTTTTAGATCTATCTCTATAGATCTTAATTCCTAGAATGTAGGATGCTTCTCCTAAGTCCTTCATTGAGAAAGTATTCCCAAGCCAAGTCTTTACCTTCTCTAATGCTGAGACATCATTCCCCATTAATAGTATGTCATCTACATACAATATAAGGAATTTGTTCGTGCTCCCACTAACCTTCTTGTACACACAAGGTTCATCTTCATTTTGAATAAAGCCAAACACTTTGACTTCTTCATCAAATCAAAGATTCCAACTCCGAGATGCTTGTTTCAATCCATAGATTGACCTTTGTAGCTTACAGACTTTATTGGCATTCTTTGGATCAACAAAACCTTCAGGTTGTGTCATGTACACATCCTCATTTATATTCCCGTTAAGGATTGCAGTTTTAACATCCATTTGCCAAATCTCATAGTCATAGTAACCCGCAATAGCAAGCATAATCCTAATGGACTTAATCATGGCAACTGGAGAAAAGGTTTCGTCATAGTCAACACCTTGAACTTGTCGAAAACCCTTTGCAACTAACCTGCCTTTATAAGTTTGCACATTGCCATCCATGTCAGTCTTCTTCTTGAAGACCCACTTGCACTCTATGGGTTTTACCCCTTCGGGTGGTTCCACCAAAGTCCACACTTTTGCATCGTTTGGGAACACGATTGTCATGGTGGACCACCATGGTAGACAATAGCTCGGTGGGTGACCGTGCATGTACATGTTTGGTAAATCGGTAATCAACTTCTTGGTTGTTCATTTGACGTTTAAATTACACATTGGACAACCGCTAGGTTGGTAAAATACCAGCCACATATCAGATTTAAGTACCTACAAATCCAGTGTCTATGATCATGTACCATGTATCGTTGAATTATTTTTGTGTTTACTTACTATTTTTTACTCATGAGAGAATGTTTATACTATTCAACTATAAATAAATATGTCACGTTTTGATAGAAGATACACCAACAAAATCATAAATTGAGACCTTACAAATGGATCATGACGTAGCAATTGTTCCAAATAATTTTTTCCAAGTTAACATCTCAAATTTGTCATGTACGAAAAGTAGAATCAGGATATCTTAAAGTATCATGTACTAAAGAATTCAATTCAAATTCGTTGTGATCGGAGGATGATACAAAAAGTAATCAACGAATGATCTTTTCACTGGGGACGAAAGTGTAAACAGAGGTATGTTAGGTAAAAAAGAATATGCAGATATCACAGTACCATAGATGTCACAGTCGAGTAGTACATGAGCCTTTTATTCTGCTGCCTCAGCCAGAGAAGATGGGATGGATTCTAAGGCCAAGCACATTGGAGGAGTCTGATCAGTCTGACTTTTCTATTAGTTTCGACGGTGCTATGGCAGACGAGTTATGAAAAGTTGAATATATATACAACGCGTGAGGGAAGGGTCCACAAGAAGTCCAATCGTGCGGGACTTCGATCACCTTGATTTTCACCGCGTCAAAAACCCCGATGAAAATACGACGGGAGGGGCCGCTCCTCAGCGCTTCCCAACGCTCCAAGAAAAATGGGACGCTCTACCAGACATGATTTCTCAGCGATTGCGGTAGGCCACCAAGCGGTGTGTTTGATCACCGCATTCCCAAACAGTGCATTAGTTGGAGTACATGGATTCCATCTCGGATTTCATGGCCTCAAGCCATTTCTCAGAATCTGATCCCTCCATAGCCTCTAGATAGGTAGTTGGATCATCATCTATGATCAGCTCACCGCCTTCCTAAGTCACAAGGTATCCAAACCTCTCAGGTTCAAGGCGTGTCCTACTAGATCTACGAGGTCCTTGTGTTACTTGAGGAGACTGAGATTCCACAACACCTTGTGAATCTCCATGTTCCTCTTGTACATCTACCGGTTCAATGTTTTATTTTCGGATTGAACCTCTTCAAGCTCTATTTTCCTCCCACTATTTCCTCTGGAAATAAATTCCTTTACTAGGAATACAGCTGTCCTAGCAACAAACACTTTGTTGTCAGTAGGGTGGTATAAATAGTATCCCCTTATTTCCTTGGGGTATCCAACCAAATATCATTTATCATACTTGGGTCCAAGCTTATCAGGAAACATTTTCCTGACGTAAGCCTCACAACCCCAAATATTAATAAAAGACAAATCGGGATGCTTCCTGTGCCATATCTCATATGGTGTCTTTTGAACCAATTTAGATGGTACTCGGTTAAGTGTAAACGCTGCAGTATCAAGAGCATGACCCCAGAAGGAAATCGGAAGATCAGCAAAACTCATCATTGATCGCACCATATCCAGTAAAGTGTGATTCCTTCTTTCAGACACACCATTATGTTATGGTGTTCCAGGCAGAGTCCATTGTGATACAATACCATGGGCTTGCAGAAGGTACTCAAACTCCTGGCTCAAGTATTCTCCACTTCGATCGGATCGAAGTGCTTTAATACTTTTACCAAGGTAGTTCTATACTTCATTCATGAAATCCTTGAACCTTTCAAGGGTTTCTGACTTATGTTTCATCAGGTACACGTAGCCATACCTACTGAAGTCATCAGTGAAGGTAATGAAGTACTGATACCCATTTCTGGCATTAGTTCTAAAAGGCCCACATACATTAGTATGTATGAGTCCTAATAGATCACTAGCTCTCTCACCTTTACCTGAAAAGGGATTCTTGGTCATCTTTCCCAACAAACAAGATTCACATGTCTCTATTGATTCATAATCAAAAGAGTCTAGATAACCATCTTTATGGAGTCTAGAGATGCGCTTCTCATTTATGTGCCCTAGACGACAATGCCAAAGATATGTTTTGTTTGAGTTTTTGAGTTTTTGCCTTTTGGTGTTAACATTATATACACCTGTCTCTAGATCTATCAAGTATAGACCATAAGACATTGGGGAACTTCCATAAAAGATCTCATCTTTTGAAATGGAACACTTTCCATTCTTAATAAGAAATTCAAAATCATCCTTGTCCAAACAAGAGACAAAAATGATATTCCTTTTATGGAAGGTACATAATAGTAGTTCTTCAACTCTATTATTAGCCCACTAGGTAGAGTTAACTCATAGGTACCTACGGCACTGGCGACAACTCTTGCCCCATTGGAAACACGTAGTTCAACATCGCCTTTCCCCAAAGGCCTACTTCTTTTAAGATCCTTCACATTTGAACAAATGTGAGATCCACATCCGGTCAAGTACCCATGACAAAGAAGTATTAAAGTTAATCGCTATCACGTATACACCAGAAGTAGAGATCTCTATCTCTAGCTTCTTCTTCCATCATTCCTTCCATCCTCTCCATGTTTTGAGCACAAAAGATTCTGACATTGGTTTGGTGAGAGAACCCTTCTCTCCCTCACCTTTGTCCTTAGACTTTGTTCCATTGATCTCCATCAATGAACTATCCTTCTTCTTAAGTGCACATAGAGTGGATTCAAATGCTACCGATATTTTTGGATTGTGCAGAACACTTCTCACAATCCCCAACCAATTATGGAATTTATTCTCAATTAATTTGCCCATTTTAAAAGATGATTCTTTTGCATTCTACAATAGAAAATTGCATTTGTCAAAACTCCTTTTGATTTGATTTGAATAAAATTTGACAGTAGTTAATTAGGCCTTTAATTAATTACCGCTCCCACTATTTTGATTCAAATTGACAGCCCTCACTATCAATTCAAAAGATTGCAGTGTACAATCTTCTAGTGGATCAAGATCCTAAAATCCTCTGAGTCATGGACCAGCTAGAGCTATCACCCACAACTCAGATCTTCCAGGTAGGCAACTTTTGCCAATTTCATCATATGCAACTCTTAAAATATGTCATGCGCAACTCCTTGCCATGATCACCTCCATGCCTCAAGGTTCTAGATCCTATCTAGGTCACCTTGTTAAGTCTGACCCAAAGACAACATGATGAATATGCACCCTGCTAGGGTAGACCCACATATCCATCCTTCATGCTTCCACGAGATAGACGGTGTACCACGCTAGGGTGTTCCCACACTTGGACGATCAAGCTTTTCACATGTGTCACATTTGGAAGGCATCTAAAACTTTAATATTTAATGAGGGATTTGGTTTTATAGGTACATATACATATCCAATCACCACAATATAGTAAGTATCATATACATGCTATATCCCACAGAAAACATGTGAAACGATAAAAGCAATGATTATGGACATCCTAATGTGATTCCTTGAGCCAAGAGGAATCACGGTCATCTAGGTCCACATCATATGCAACCTATACAAGATGAACTTTGTGCTTTGCCTTTTTGGGTTTGATCAACTCATCTCCATGATTGATCAATTCGCCATCAGGCCAGTCGGTTGGGTGCCACTAGCCGATCGACTGGCGCCTCCATCCGATCGGTTCACTGGTCATCGTGCATCTCCTCAGGCCACCACCCGCTCATCTCGCTCCTCGAACTGGTCGTCAAGAAGTCTGTCGTTCTTTGAAATAATAGGAAATAAAATCTATCCTATTTTACATTTGAAAAAGGAAACCCCGAGTTACATTTGAGGGGAGCAAAGGTATGAAATAAATCTTGAGTTATCTCGATTTACATCAGGAATAGGAGATAGGGAATCGGTGCGCAGACCGAGATGTAAGTAACCACATACAACCAAGCACACATACATAGGGTTTATTGGCCATAACTATGCTATACATCCACCACAAAACTCATTTAAGGGCAACACGTATCGAGTGCATTCATATTACGTATCATATATGTATATTGGGATTTGTGGATTTAGGATTGGACATGCATAAAGAAAATTTTATTCGCATTGTATTCAATAAATAAAGGTGACAAACCAAAATCGATCATATCAATAATCCTAAAGTATAGAGAAGTTGACGTGGCTCTGATACCACTATTGGGTTTTAGGGGAGGCAGAGAAGGTAGCGGGAAAAACAATTCTCCTCCCAAACCCAGAATAAAGGAATCGCGTCAATGTCTATACAATAGGAAGGATGGTTTGTAGAGGCATACCTTGTCCTGAGGCTTGCTCGGCGACGTTACCTTGTGGCTTGCGCTGTCTTCACCTCCGGTCTTGCACAGTGTCTGTGCAGCTCCTGGTCTCACCAGGACTGTCGGGATTGACAGCTATCCTCTAAGAAGTAGAAGTCTCCCGCCTCTATAGTCGTCCACACGAACAGCCTGGAACTCCAATCTCCTTATCCCATAAGGAATCAGAAGGATTCGCACCCTCCTATCAGCGTACTAGTCACTAACACACTCTCCTGCAACCAGTTGCTTTTCTACAGTTGTCTTTCCCTCGTTGTGCCTCCCTTATCGAGTAGCACTTTCTCAGGCTATCTTGGTTACCAAAACCAAAGAGAACAACAACTTTGCAGAGCAAATGGTGTTCTGAGTTGTACTTTGAGAAGCCCCCAATACCTCTATATATATAGGAGATTCATGGGATAAGGTTCTCAACCCCGAGCAATGCGGAATTAAAGCAGGAGTAGAAGGGTTCAAGATTTTCCACAAAACAACCAACTGCGCCAGCTGAACCGATCGTTTCAACCCTGAAACGATCGTTTGGTGACCTCAACTGATCGATTCACACCTGAACTGATCGTTTGGGATCCCTGAGTCGATCGGTTCATCACATCAGTCGATCAGTTTGTGGTCCTGGTCCAACTCAAATTGACTTTCATATTTGTTTCTGATTAATCAAATATTAATCCTTATCCAAATCGAATTTGTATAAGTGAAACAAATTATATTTGCAAAATTGACTTTCCAAACGATCTTCGTTGGTCACATGAGCCGACCGGTTCAACAATTGAGTCGATCGTCTCATTGATACAGGAGCCGATCATCTCACCAGTTGAGCCGATCGGTTCACCAACCTGAGCCGATCGGTTCATCTCATGAGTCGATTGGTTGGAAGTGCAAATTGTGCAAAATCAGTCAATCATAGTTTCAATCAATCTGATACTCTAATCAATTGGTCCAACACCTTGAACACTATGATTATCAGCTATCAATCAACTGAGTGTTTAATTGAACTACTAAACTCCTTTAGTAATCAATCTAAACATCATTTGTGGATAAACTCCTCTTCTAGGTTAAATCCTATGTGTGTGACCCTACAGGTCCATTTCACATTGGCAGTGAAAGTCCATAACACTTATGACTTCACAAGCAAAGAGTGGTGCCTAGTCGCACATCATTGCTACTCAAGTGAAATAGAAAGTTGGAGAACAACTTTCAATCCTAAAATTCGTGAATGGTGTTATAGTGAATGTATAATTCCTTTGTCACTAATGTCCTGAATGAACTCAAGGCATGGTACAGTCATCCTTTCAACATTCATCCATTTCCTTGATCTCAGAGTAGACTGGGTGAGATGTGTGTGACATCAATATCACATATTGATTCACACATGCATGCGCATGCCTTTCTCAATCCTACTCATCAAGTGGCCATGCACATTAAACTCCCTTAGGAGGGACAAATCCCATATCTATCACTCACCCCTCAAAAGCCCCATGTGTCAAAGCCACCCAATCATCACCTTTATAACAACCCATGTTTCAGGACTGTGTTTGATGATGTCAAAGTGTACCCAACGACATGTGTTGAGTGTAGTGATTTCAGGTCGAAGAATCACATTCACCACCATCTCTGTGAGAGCTGACTGTGACTACCAAATCATGGTTCCATGTGTCACTGTCATGGTGGGTCGGTCTGGTACACTTGTTCTCTAACAAGTACCTATGTGCTTGGTTTGATATCACCATATCATGACTAATGAGATTTTGTCATCAACCAACACACAATCTAGTCTTTAGTGTTATTGATGTCTATGGTTATTTCCACAATAACAACTGACTAGGGACTAAACAAGAATGTATACTCTTAACATTCGTATGATCTCATCGTTTAGGTCCTTAACCTAAAAGCATACGTCATTGAGTAAAACAATTCTTTAGACATCTATCATGTTACACTATCATCTCAGAAATAGTTAAACATATAGATTGGAAATTTCCTTTATTATTATTCAAATCATTTACAAAGTATCCCATCACAATCATCACATGACTTGCTCTATGGCCATACATACCAACATCATCATCATCTTCTCTAGCATCGTCTTCCTCCTCAGAATCCTCAATGGAAATGATGGGCTACCTGAAGTGATGGCCCGACTGGAGGTTGAAGACGGGGTTTGGCAGTACACACTCCTGATACTCCTTATTAATGTGGCAATGAGCATATACCACACCATCACGGAGTGTAAGAAGATTGGAGCGGTGAAAATGGGCCAGGTCGATAGGATTCCGGCTGACCAGTGGAGGGAGTGTGGACATGTCTAGCCCAAGGTAGAGGGCTAGTGGTGTGGTAAGCCCCCTGAAGTGAATAGGGGCTCTTCTGGTGCTCCTCTTCCCGGCCATCACGTGTGTTAAGAAAAACACACCCCAGTTAAGCTTTTCCCTCTTCAGCAGCTTGTAGAGGAAAAATAAGTCTGTCTCCTGGAACTTGCTCAGCGACAATTTGCCACAAGCAAAGAAGGTAATACACAACATATGATGAAGAATTTGCACGAATGGGTTCTCGAAGTCGGCGACAGCTGCATTGTGGTAGCTAAGCATCTTTCCTACTGGCGCGGTCACCAACTGCAAGAACATCTCGTCATAGTTGGCTTGATTGTCTGGACGTCTATACTGCTTGACTGAATGCCACTAGTTATAGATTGAGTTGAACTAGTCGAGCATGATTGTGTAGTTTTTGTTGAACAACCGAAAGGATACTCGACCCTTGATCCATTCACAGTCAGTGGTGATGAGGTCATTGGGCACGACGCAGATGTCGAACGATGCCTTGAACTCCACCATGAGTTCCTTATATGTCGACCACTCACCAAAGAAAGGATGGCCATCAACGTGATAAGGGACTTATTTCCCCGCATATGTCAAACTCCCAACTTGGCCATGTAGGACATAGTTGACGTTGTCCTCAAAGCCAAGGTCTCGGATCAGGACCCGATCAACGTAACGAGTAGGCTCGATTCACCGCTTCATTAGCTCATCGAAGATTTTTTCACGTCCACCGAAGGATGTACAATTCTCAGACATGGAATGGAGCCTGGTGGTGGAGGTAAAAACGTCTCGATCTCCATTTTAGTAGTGCGTGAGGAAGATGATGCTCCATGCCTCACCATGATGATAGAGAAAAGATAGAGAAAAGGAGCTCGACGAAGGTCAGAGAAGATGATCTTTGCAGTCAATGACGAACTCGGGGAAGATGTGTAGCTCACTGGATGATTGGTGAAGGTCCCCATCTGCTCGTCAATGCACCATGCCGAGGTTGAGGAAGAATACTCTGAAGGTGTGAAGAAAAGTGAAATACAACCCTTCCTTTTATAGCTGTGGTCGGTGCCCCTGGTACCCTGTCGATACCATCGATAGGGTGTCGATGGTATCGACACCTGTAGCACAATCCGTTCCTTTACTGGCATCGACAGTCATCGATTGCTGGATGTGGGGGCCCAGATCGATGATGCGTCGATACTATCGAAAAGGGTCAATGGTATCGACCCATCCCACAGATTGACCTCCAGGTTTGGCGCACTTCGTTGATGGCGTCTAGCGGATCACTGACATGTTGCGTCGATACCATCGACAAGATGTTGATGGCATCGACTTCTGTTGCCAATCCTTGTCCACACGAGGCCTTGGCGGTGGATTCCTCTAAAGATGTGTCAATACCATCGACATAGGGGTTGATGGTATCGATATCTCTGCTACAAATTTTTCTGAAAATCTTCAGGGATATCACGAGCATCGACTATGGTGTTGATACTATCGACCTCCTCCAGAATTTGGGTCGATCAACCTATTGGGTGGTCGATACTATCGACGAGGCCGTCGATAGTATCAATTGAGAAAATTTACTGTAGTTGTCGCTCTGCACCCTCATCGCTACCATCGACACAAGGGTCGATGGTATCGACACCCAAACAACCCTGCACACTTAACACACACATCAGGGTATCATTTTTATACTAAAATCAAAATTAACCAAAACTACTAAAGTAAATGGAAATGAAATCTACCAATGGTTGGGTTGCCGCCCAACAAGTGCTCTACTTTAACGTCTTAGGCTAGACGAAATCAAGCTCTTTATTATTCTTTAAGCGCCATGAGTTTAACCTCATGCACCTTCCTTGTGTAGTCCTCCCAATAATAGTGCTTTAATCTTTGACCATTCACTAAGAATGTTCTATCATCATCCTTAACCATGATAGCACCATAGGGTCACACCTCCTCTACCATAAACGATCCACTCCAGTGAGATCGCAATTTTCCAGGATGCACTTTTAATCTTGAA
Organism: Alisma plantago-aquatica; assembly: GCA_963693085.1. NCBI lineage: Eukaryota > Viridiplantae > Streptophyta > Magnoliopsida > Alismatales > Alismataceae > Alisma > Alisma plantago-aquatica. The sequence continues at coordinate 903,642,901 of OY856411.1, forward strand.
TTGAACAAAAGCACCCTCTCATCCTATTTGAACACTCGCAGCTGAATGTGGTGATCATGGATCTACTTTTTCCACTCCTTATAGATCCTTGAGTTCTCATAGGAATTCATCCTTAGCTCATCTATCTCATTGAGCTCTAACATACGCTTTATCCTTGCCTCGTCCATGCTCAAATTCAATTTCCTTAGCGCTCAGTGTGATTTGTGTTCCAATTCTACCGGCAAATGACAGGCCCGGCCATACACCAACCTAAAAGGTGTAGTGCCTATAGGTGTCTTAAATGTGGTCATGTATGCCCATAGTACATCCGATAGCAGCGCACTCCAATTCTTCCTTGACAAGGCAACTGTGCGCTCCAGGATTTTCTTAATCTCTCTATTCGACACTTCCACCTGACCTTGTGTTTGTGGGTGATACGGGGTGCCTACATTGTGCTTGACCCCATATTTTCTCAATAATTCCGCGAATCTATGATTCGTGAAATGGGTGCCCCCATCACTAATTATCATCCATGGCACACCAAACCTGCAGAAAATATGATCCTTTACTAACTTGAACACTATTGTAGCGTCATTATTCTTTGTGGGTATTGCCTCTACCCACTTTGATACATAATCGACCGCAAGAAAGATATATATATATTAGAATTAGATGACACAAAGGGTCCCATGAAGTCAATACCCCACAAATCAAATACCTCAACTTCTTGAAATACATTGAGGGGCATCTCTTTCTGTTTTGAGATATTACCTACCCTTTGACAGGAATCACACCACCTCACATAGTCATAGGCATCTCTAAAAAGTGTAGGCCAATAAAGTCCACTCTCTAGCACCTTAGCTGCCATCCTTGCACTCGCATGATGACTGCCGGTGGGTAGTGTATGACAGTGACTGAGCACACTATCATATTCATTTTCCAGTACACACATACGCAAGATTCCATCCCTGCATTGTCTCAACAAGATAGGGTCATCCCAAAAATAATATCTTAAAGAATGGAAAAACCTTTTTTTCTTTTGATAAGTCCAATCATCAGGGATTTCCTTACAAACATGGTAATTGACTATATGAGAAAACCAAGGATCCGTAGATTTAATTGAAAGAATTTGCTCATCCGGAAATGTCTTGGTAATGGGTATATTAATATCTCTATCATTAACCCGCTCTAACCAAGATAAGTGGTCCGCAACCACATTCTCAATGCCCGCCTTATCCTTAATTTCAATATCGAATTCTTACAATAATAAGATCAACCTAATCAATCTAGGTTTAGCATCTTTCTTCTCCATCAAGTATTTTATGGCGGCATGATCAGTCCACACCACAACCTTAGAACCCACTAAATATTGCCTAAATTTTTTGAAAGAGAAAACCACGGCAAGCAATTCTTTCTCAGTAGTGGTGTAATTTAGTTGGGCATCATTTAAAGTTTTAGACACATAAAAAATCACTGTATGTTTGTTCTCAAGACACTGCCCAAGAACAGCCCCTACGGAAAAATCTGACGCGTCACACATAAGTTCGAAGGGCTTAGTCCAGTCCGACGTTTGAACAACCGGCGTAGAAATTAATTTTTCCTTAAGTACCTCAAAAGCATGCAGGCATTTATCGTTAAAATCAAAAACTACATCTTTTTCAAGCAATTCAGATAGTGGCTTAGCTATTTTTGAAAAGTCCTTGATAAACCGGTGACAAAACCCCGCATGACCAACGAAACTCCGCACCCCTTTCACCGTATTCGGTGGAAGTAGTTTGGAAATAACCTTAATTTTTACTAGATCCACCTCCAATCCCTTACAGGACACCTTGTGTCCTAGCACTATGCCTTCATTTACCATCATATGACACTTTTCCCAATTGAGGACCAAATATGTGTCCTCACATCTCTACAACAGCTTATCAAGATTTTGTAAACATTCATCAAATGACGCACCGTAGATGGAAAAGTCATCCATAAAAACCTCTAAACAACGCTCCACCATATCAGAGAAAATAGCAAGCATGCAGCGCTGAAAAGTGGTCGGTGCATTACACAAACAAAAAGGCATGCAGCGGTAAGCGAAAGTTCCATAAGGACAAGTGAAGGTCGACTTCTCTTGGTCCTTAGGATCAATGGAAATTTGATTATAGCCAGAATAGCCATCTAAAAAGCAAAAATGAAAGCGGCCAGCCAATCGCTCTAAAATTTGATCAATGAATGGGAGAGGAAAATGATCTTTCAACGTCACAGAGTTCAGACAGTGGTAATCAATACAAACACGCCATCTGGTTACCAATCGGGTGGTTATCGGTTCATTCAACATATTGTGAGTGACAGTGATTCCCCTCTTTTTAGGGACTACCTGTGTGGGGCTTACCCATGTCGAGTCTGAAATAGCATAGATGACGCCCACCGAAAGAAGCTTGATCACCTCCTTCTTGACGACCTCCATGATGCTAGGATTGAGTCGATGTTGCGGCTGAATCACTGGCTTGGCTCCTTCTACAAGTTGGATCTTGTCCTGGCATAGAGTAGGGGAGATCCCCTTAATGTTAGAAACGGACCACCCAAATGCACCACGGTGATTCTTCAACACAATCATCAACTGCGCTTCCTCATCGGTACTTAGATATGCTGATATGATCACCGAAAGCTTATCATTATCCACCAAGAAGACATACTTTAAGTGAGGGGGCAGCGGCTTAAGTTCCAACTCAGGTGGGATGACCAAGAAAGATTGAATTCGTGGTAGCAGCGGTCCCAGATCTTCATAGTGCTTCGCATAGTAACAAGGGAGCACTTGAAGCATCTTTACACATTCTTGTAATGAGGTGCTTCTCATCCAATCTTCCATTAAATTGAAAAGACATGCCTCAAGGGGTAGTTGCGAGTATGAGTCAAATATGGAGACTACTATAGCCTCATCCTCAGTATATGGTGAAAGTTCTTCTTCTCTATCGTCAGGGTAACCCACTGCTTTTAAAAGAGAAATTACCTTCATCTACTCCATGATATCCACAATAATTGTTCCCTTATCTACCCTCGTCATTACATGAGACATATGAAGAAACGGCTTCCCTAGACAAAGAGAGATGTGGTGGTCAAAGTGCTTTATTTTATGACATTGTTCATTTTCTTTTGACTACTTTAGATTTGGTGGCATGAGTATTTCAAATCTATCATCGGCTATACCCATTGTCAACCGGCCTCTACCCATCTCCAGTATCATGTCGGCAGTGGCTTGAAAGGGTCTTCCCAAAAGTAGCTCATTCCCTAATTCATCTTGCATTTCTAAAACAACAAAATCAGCTGGGAACACAAACCTATCAACCTTTACTAAGACATCCTTGCAAATACCATACGGCCTCACCATAGAATTGTCTGCCAGTTGAATTGTCATATTTCTCTGTCGAGATTCTTTTAGCCTAAGCTTATTAAATGTAGAGAGTGGAATCAAGTTGATACTTGCCCTAGAATCACATAGTGCCTCCCTAAATTTTACTTTTCCAATATAGTAGGAGATGTTGAAGCAGCCCGGGTCTTGTCTCTTCGGTGGAAGTTTACCCAGAATGAAGGCGCTAACCTACTCCTTAAGCACTACCACCTTGGTATCAGGTATCTTCCTCTTCTTGGTAATTATGTCTTTTAAGAATTTACCATACGAGGGTATCTTCTCAATCGCCTCCAACAAAGGAATATTAACAGAAAGTTTTCTAAAACTGTCCAAAAATTTCTTGAACTGTGCATCCACTTTCTTGGCCTTGAGACTATTGGGGTAAGGGACAGGGATGATTTGTGCCCTCTGATGTGGTGGCACATATGGCATCATATTATCCTTCTCCTTCTCTATAATAGGCTCCTCTGTGGCCTTCCCTCCTTCATCTTCAGCTGACTCTACCACTTCAGTATCCTCTGCGGTCTCACCTTGATCTTTTGGCTTCGGGGTGCTCAGTTCATCAGTCCTAGGATTTAAAAGTTTCTTTCCACTCCTCAATAGAATGGCTTTAACCTGGTGGTTCCCTCCTGGAACATTTGTATTTCCCGGAAAACCTTGCATTGTGGGCTTCTTCAGACTTGCAATTTCAGCTGCCATATGTGCTATAGATGTCTCAAGAGTCCTCATCTGAGCCCCGTGACTTTGTAGAGTTTTCCCAAACTGGTTCATAAATTCTCCTTGTTGCTTGATTTGTTGGCGAAACATGCTCATTAGCTCTTGATTCTACTTTATTACCTGATTGAGCAACTCATTGCTCATTTCCTCTTCTGTGGGCTATGGCTTAGCATCAGGATCCTGTAGGAAATTATTTAGATCCTTCCATTAAAACTTTTTGTCTTTCCTCCAAGAATACTCATTATTTCTGTACTTCGGTTATTGGTGCATAAATTTCACTTGTGCCTCGTCATCAGATTCTCCATCTTCTTTGGCTAGAAGTCTCTTCGCAATCAAGTCCATCTTGTCATTCAGTTCTTTGATGGCTTTCGCATCCCCTACAGCTCTAACTTGTTTCGGTGCATCTCAATCACCCCAGGACTATTTCTTAGCCATATTCTTCAAGATCTCCCAACACCTTGTGTCTGTGTTGTTCAAGAAGAAACCTGAGCCTGTTGAATCTAAGTTGCTTTTGTCATGCTCATTGAGAGCAAAGTAGAAAAATTTTACTTGTTTTTCCGTGTCCAGCCCATGATGTGCACCTCCTCAGCATGATCTGGAAGCGTTCCCACATCTCAGAATATGTTTCCCCCGCCTTTTGGCTGAAATTGTGAATTTCCTCACCAGGTCATTGGTCTTATCAGGTTGGAAAAATTGCTCAAAAAAGACCTCAATCATTTGATCCCAAGTCTCCACGATTTCATCATCAAGGTTGTGCAGCCATTCTCATGCATTTCCTGCGAGAGAGCTGGGAAATAACTTCAAGTAAAGTGACTCTTGTGGAAACCTGTCAATCTTGATCATGTCACAATTTTCCAAAAATGTGCTAATGTGAGCAATAGGATCTTCATTCTTCAGCCCGTGAAATGCTTGAGACTTGACCAGGTTTATCAATGTCGGATCAATCTTGTAAGTGGGAATGTTGATTGCCTGCCTTTTGATCGACCCCTTTGATGTTGATGAGGATGAAGCCTTGATCTTCTCCCATATTGTCTTTTCTTTAGCCATTTCTTCAGGTTCTTGTTCAAATTCCTCAGGTGGTTGATTTGTCAACTCAACTCCTTCACCTACTGGTGGAATCACTGGTAATTCTTCGTAGTCTATGCTACGCGTCTTTACCATCAACTAGGACCTGAAAAGACAGAAATTATTTCAGTATAGTACAAAAAATAAAATGTAATTAAAGTATGTGAAATTAAATTTAAAATTTTAAGAATTATATAAAAAGTGGCCTAGTGTGGCTGCTCACAGCACTCGTAGTGCCAAAAATTACCGCTCCCCGGCAACAGTGCCAAAAACTTGACACGGTTAAGCCGTGCGTAAAATGCAAGTGCAAGCGTCAATGTAATATAGGCCTTCGTGAGGCCCGAGTCGAACTCAGGGAATGAAATTTTATTATACTACTACTAACTACTTGTAATCAGCTAGACCGATTATAAAAGTTTGAGAGTGGTTTGAAAATAAAAACAAAAGAAAACAAAACAATCGATTAAATGTTTGGTTTAATCAATTAAAATGGGATCTTTAGGATTGCGGTTTCACCGCGGATTCTCATTGTACTAATTCCTACACAATTATCACAACTCACCTCCTATTCCGAGTAGTGGCCTGTATATAAAATTGTTTGCTTCTGCGATACAATTCACTACCTTAATCTAGGTTAGTTCCACGTCAGTAGTAACTTGTACCCTAAATTAGGTGCATGAAGAACATATCTTTAGGTTTCCACCATTAACTGTACCTCGCCTTTTCTAAGGGATTTATAAGTTAATGTGATTATTGCATCTTTTCAACCGTTAATTCTTCGTCAAAAGCAATTAAAGGTATTAAATTACCATTATGGTGATCAAGCACAATGATAGAATTGAGAAAACAATATCATACCATGGATTTGAGAGACAAATTATGATTAACTATGCAAAAAGTGTCATACAACAATTACCCGAGCTACTCCCGGTCTTAAAGACAAAGGGGATTAGCCCTGTATGTTCATCTCAATGAAAAACACCATGAAGGAAGAAGAAAACATAGGGGAAACGTGGATGGAGATGGTGTAACCCCTGAACGAAGGAGAATCGAGCAATCCTCGACGCGGGATGGGTGTTCTGCAGCCTTCCGGTGGTAGAAAACTCTGTTTGTAGCTCTAGAAATGTCTGGGGCATAGCTATGGGCTCTGTTCTTCCTTCTCCTCTCTTCTGAGACTCGTGCAACGACTAATGATGTGATCCTCCGGCTTGGGCCGTCTTTTTTAGCCATATAGATCACTTACGGCTGCCAAAACATCAGGTCATTCATTTTAGATCGATCTAGGCGGTTTCCTGATCTGACGGCGTCGATACCATCGATGGTTTGTCGAAGGTATCGACCCGTTAAGGTAGCGACACTTCTTCAATTTTTGGGGTTCTTCCTGAAGGCATCTCGATACTATCGACCAAAATGTCAATAGTATTGACTTGTTGATCTTTGGCTCGCTAATGTAATATCGATAGCATCGACCATGACGTTAATGGTATCGACTAGTTCTGCTTCTTCTTCGGCTCTGCACTGTGACCATCTCGATGGCATCAACGCATGTCGATGGTATTGACCACTGCATATATGCAACTTCCCTGAAATAATGAGAAGAACACCAATCAAGTCCGAGAAATATGATCTTTTATACCAAATAAGATAAAACAAGGTAAATTTGATGCATAACGAGATTATAGTCTAAAGGAAATGAATCATGCGATATTAACCACGAAAATGACCAATAAACGCATAAAATACAAATGAAACTAGCCTTTAAAAGTGACTCTAAATCCTTGCATCACTTCTCTACTTCATTCATGAAAGCCTTGAACATTTCAAGAGTTTTTTATTTGTGTTTCATAAGATATACATAGACATACCTACTAAGGTCATCAGTGAAGGTAATGAAGTATTTATAGCCTCCTCTAGTATTTGACCTAAAAGGTCCACATACATCAGTATGTATGAGCCCTAGCAGATCACTGGCTCTCTCACTGTGTCCAGTGAAAGAATTCTTAGTCATCATGTGTAATAAACAAGCCTCACATGTATCTAATGATTCAAAATCATAAGAGTCTAGATACACATCCTTATGGAGTCTAGATATGCGCTTCTCATTTATGTGCCCAAGATGACAATGCCATAAGTATGTTTTGTTTGAGTTGTCAAGTTTTATTCTTTTAGTATTTACATTATATATGTTAGTCTCAAGTTCTAACAAGTAGATACCATAAGACATAGGGGCATTGCCATAAAAGATCTCATCTTTAGAAATAGAAATAATTCCATTATTAATGTAAAATTCAAATCCACTCTTGACAATACAAGATACAGAAACAATATTTCTATTAATGGTAGGTACATAATAGAAATTCTATAATTCTATAAGAAGGCCTTTCGGCAAAGATAAACAAATAACTACAGCTGTGGTGGAAGAAACTCTTACTCCATTAGCGACCCGCAACTCGACTTGGCCCTTTCTTAAAGGCTTACTTCTTATCAGATCCTGCATATTTGAACATATGTGAGATCCACATCCGGTATCCAGTACCCATGATGAAGAAGTATTTAAGTTTATATAAATAATTTATATACCTAAAGTGGAGATATCTATCCCCTTCTTCTTCTTCCTCAGTTCCTCCAGGTAGAGAGGAAAAATTCTTTTCCAATGTCTAGCCTGGTGACAATGGTGATAATTTCCTTCTTTGGCGATCTCACCTTTAGCTTTGAGAGAAGATTACTTTGGCTTTTACCTGGCTTTAGAACCTTTCTTATCCTTGCCTTTTCCTTTTGACTTTCCCTTTGCCTTGTTTATCATCATCATAGACTTGGGCTTGTCTTTGTTCATCTGTGCTTCAGCTGTCCTCAACATGCCCAACAATTCTAACAATGGCTTGTTAAGATTGTTCATGTTGTAGTTCATGACAAAATGACTATATGATTTAGGAAATGATTGCAGAATCAAATCAGTGGCCAACTCTTGACCTAGGGGAAATCCCAGCTTGGATAGGCTTTCTACGTACCCAATCTAAGTGAGTATGTGGGTACCAACTGAGTCTCCCTCTTTGATCTTGTTTCTAAATAAAGCCTTGGAGACATCATATCTCTCCTATCTTGTATGATGATGATACATATTTTTGAGATGTGTTACCATCTCCATGACATTCATGTTCTCATACTGCTCTTACAACTCATTGTTCATTGAGAAAAACATCAGGCACTTGACATCTACAACATCATTAAGGTGCTTCTTGTAAGCATTCTTTTCAGCATTGGGCACATTTGAGGCTGGTTTTGTTGGCTCTGGTGTTTCAAGGATAGAGAGATTACGCTCCTACGTGAGAACAATTATCAGCGTCCTAAACCAATTTTGAAAGTTGATTATGGTAAGTTTGTCCATCTCAAGGACTGATCGCAATAAGAATGTGTGAGTATTGTTTTCCTATTGATTGCTATAAGAGAAAAAGTTTGCATTTGGTCCAAAACATTTTGACTTGTAAAGATTAGATAAATGAAATTATTTAGGCCTTTAATTAATTATGCTCTCAATATTTTATTCAAATTGATTGCCCTCACTATCAACTCAGTATATTGCAGCGTACAACCTTCTAGTGAGCCAAGATCCAAAATAATTGGATCAATGCCTAGCCAACGCCAGCATCAAAGACCAAATACTAAGGTAGGAAACTTTTTCCATTTGCATCATATTCAACTCTTATATAGATGATCATGCACAACTCCTTGCCATGATGCATCTGTGTACCTCTAGGTACTTTATCCTATCAAGGTTCCCTAGTTAAGTCCAACCCATAAGCCAACACGATGAGTGTGCACCCTACAGAGGCAGACCCACACACCCACCATCACACTTCCACGAGATAGACAGTGTACCACGCGAAGGCGTGCCCATACATAGTCGACCAAGCATTTCATGTGTGTTGCTTTATGAAAGGCAACTAAAACTTAATATTATTAATTGAGGGGTTTTAGAAATACATATACATATCCAAACACCACTTACTTATAGTATGTATCACATACTACTATATCCAAAACCACAAACGATAGACATGCAATCACAAACACAAAAACATCGGTTATGGCCATACTATTGTAATCCTTTAGAGCCATAAAGGATTACGGCCCACCTAAGGTCTTATGCATCTCATGCAACAACACATGTGAATCAACCTGTAAGGATCAGTATTATGATGAACAACTTCATGGATGCTCTGTGAGGTTGGAATTTCAAGTTACTTCTCCATGGATGCTCCTTGGAGTTGGATCTTCTGGTTACTTCTTAGAATTGGATCTTCATGTTGCTTCCTGGAATTGGATCTTCAGGTTGCTTCTCCATGGATGCTCCTTGGAGTTGGATCTTCAAGTGGCCTCCTTACATCATGTTTACAAAGAATAAAACTAATCCTATCTCTATTACATCATATGGGTACATATATAAGGAGAAAGACTTAATTACACTTTGAAATAAGAGATGAGGTTTGTCATGCAAGCCAAATACTTTATACAAAGGATCCACGTACAACCATTATACATCCATAGATTCACAAACAAACATTCATTCACAACATTCACAAAAGGAGATTCTAGGCCATAACCGTGTATGCATTCACCACACAAAACATATTTTAAAGGTGATGTGCATGATATCATAGGTATATCCACAAATACATATATACATATTAAAATCTCAGTCCTTTTAATGCGGGTCATTCCCCATTAAATAAATTTTTGACTCCCACACAGACTATGTGGGATACACAGGGGCAGTGACCCTATGTGGGGGTTGAGGGGAGGCCACCCCTCGGGGGATCTCAGGGGCAAAGCCCCTGAAAGGTCTACGAAATTTTACTTCTGTGCACTTAGGAAAATCAATATTTTCCATATTCAACCTCGTCTAAAACATCAAAAATAGAAGGCTATGGAGTACGTGGAATTAGGTTTAGATTTGCACATTAGCAGTTTCAATTCGCATCGTATGCAACATAAAAAATAGTATACAACGATTCCATCATATAGAAATGAATCCAAATATGTCGTAGATCGACATAGCTCTGATACCACTGTTGGGTTTTGTGGAGGAAACATGTGTGGTGGAAGCAACAAAAAAAATTCCACACAACCCGCAATAGGATCTCATCGATAACAATGTATTCAGAAAGAGTGTTCGTGGGATATACCTTGTCGCCGAGCAAGTCCGGCGACGTCCCGCTGTACGATGGTGTGCAATGCTCCTGGCTTACACAGGCGATACTTCTCTCCCATCTTCCGAACACGTCGCGGGAAGATCCAACAGTGTTCCTCTTGTACGGTGATCTATGCTGCTTGTAGCATGTATGGACAATCATTGACGTCCTCTGAATGTAGGTGTCTCAGAATCTACATCTCTACTTCATCCACGTGGATGGACTGGAACTCTAAGTGATGCTTCCTAAGCTAAAAGGAAGGAGTAGCCTCTATGCGATGACATGCTAGCATCGTGGTGCTCTCCTTTCTCTCCTAAGGATGGTGACAGCTAGGGTTTAGGTACATGAGTGTAAATTGAAAAGTCTCTCTCAATGTCTCATAAAGACATCGACCGTCAAGCCCCTTTAAATAGGAGATGAAAAGAAGTAAGATTTCTTAAACCCATCAGTAAACAAAAAGACTATGTTAATTAAAATGATCGTGGATTAATTAGAATATTCTGGAATTAATTAATTAACCAAATAATTGTATTAATTGATTAATTAATATCTGATTGCATGCAATCGCTCAGGATGGCTCTATGGGCATATATACCAACACTAAGATCCTATTCTTAGTTAGTTAATCAGAACTAGTAGTTGATATATGTAAAGAACTAGAGTGTTTGGTGCATCCCACTAGAGGTGAGCACACTAATAAATTGGACCTGATTAGATGCTCCCCACGAGCTCGGAACACAGTGGGTATCTTTAAAAATTTATAAGGGACCTACACCAACACACTCACTCCAACTAAAACACTACTCCCGCAAGCGCACAGGGTCGTGTCATAGTATAGGAGGGCAGCAAGTATAGGGTCAATCTACGGGGAGAAAATGGGGCACTAGAGCTAGGTTAGTTTTGGGCGAGGTTCCTACTGCAGAGTCTATGGTTGAAGGGTTTGATGGTTGATTTGTTGATTATACTAAGGGTTGAACAAACAATCAATTAAAGGAAATGAAACAAGACAATATCAAAATATAAACTAACCCTAAATAGTTAATTCTACTAAGCAAGAAAAGAGAGCATTCTATGCTAATGCAGACAAGAAGAGGTCTACACTATACTAAGCTAGCAAGCAGGGAAAAAGAGAAATGAAAGATCTAAACTAGTAAGAGAAAAGTAAGAACAAGGCAAGAAGCTAACTAAGCAAGTAAAGAGCTAACTATGCTAACACTAGCTAAGCAAGAAGACAACTAGGGTTTTAAAGCAATAAAGATATGTGTGGCCTATTTGGGGGATGCACTTATCAATTAGGTTGGGGTGACATGTGAACATTATACTCTCATTTAGATTATCAAACCAAACAACAAGCTAGAGGCTAATGAATTTCACTAAACTACTAATTGGTCATGGATAGAATAGGTTGTGTATAGGGGAACTAGTCCCTAACACCTCCTACTACCCTTACAAGGCACAATTGGGTTAGGGTTTAGGAGGATTCAATAGGAGTCTAATAAAGTCAAGGTTTCTAGGTTAGAAGATTTTAGGGTGGTTAGGGGTTGAGGTTAGTAATGGGAGTGGAAGTGAGGTTTTAGGTCTCCTATCACCCACATTCTAGCCTTGAGAAAGCTCCAAGCTAATTACACTAAATTCATCTTAACTCGCTACTTAGATATCTCACATAGGGTTAGGAGAATTGACTAGCATGTAGGAGGATGGGTAGCTATCTAGGGATCCATGAATTGGTCCTAGGAGAAAATCCCAAAATTCATACATATAATCAATTTCCCTAAGTTCCTATGTGATTTCAAGCACAAACCACAAAGCAATTCATGAATAATGAGATAGAAATGGAACATAATCATTAGAAAATGTAATTACGATGTTTACATATCATTTTCCCCAACAGGTATCAAATTAACATTTTTGGCCCCAAACAGCCACCAAAGCGGCCTAGCTACTCATGGAAATGGAAAATGCAAAAAGAGAAGAGAAAGAGGGAGAAGTAGCCATGGAGCTTGGTGTAGATGGAGTGATCATCCTCTCCATCTATTGCAAGGTCATCCGCCCCATTCCTCCAAGGTGCAAGGGCATGGAATGATGGTGGAATAGGGTCAAAACACTAGGAAACTCGGGTTTTGGTGGTGGAAATGGAGAAATGGAGTGGAAATGAGGTGGACAAGTGAAGGAATGGATGGCATGTGAAAAGGGGGACCTAGGAAGGGGTAGAAGGTATCTAACCTCATGCGCCAACCACCACTTATGTATATATAGGTGGTGGGGAAGCACTAGGTCAAGTGGGGTAAAGTGGGAAATGCAGTGGAAAAATTGTATGCAGTAAGGTCGTGTTGGTCACCACGGCCGTGGTGGGTAAAAGTTAGCACGGGCATGGTGGAGTGAAAAGATTGTGGTGAGAAAATGGCATAGATCATAGTAACAGTTAGGATTTTGATCTAATGCTGGCACAGTCATGGTGGTTGCCACGACCATGTTGGTGCATGGGCGGCATGACTGTGGTGGGTACCATGACCGTGGTGGCCTAGAATTGGCTTGCCTGTTCTTGACACTACACTCATTTTGCACTGACTGTCACACAGTCATGCTGCATGGCATGACCATTCTTTTGGTCTTGTACCATGGCCATGCTATGCAGCATGGCCGTGTTGTTGAGTTTGTTCTTCAATGTTTTTGTCTATTACTTGAGCATGGGTCAACATGGTCATTCTGACGTACCACAGTTGTGTTGGTCCCTTTATCAACACTTTGAGTTAAATCTTTGTGTTTCCTTGGACTTCTTTTCTCCATTTGAGACTTGTCCACTAGGGGTAGGTTGACAGAGCTTCAGACTTCACTTTAAGCCTCTCTAAGCATAGAGAATCCCTTGGAGCACTCTTTCTCTCTCTCTCTTCCATCCAAGTGTGGTCCAAGTACCTAAAAAACATGCAAATAATGTCCATAAGTGCATTTTACACAAATATGCATATTGTAGGGAATGACATGTAATCTAATTGGTATAGATGTGACTAAAGTGCAATATGAATCCCTAAAATAGGGCTACATCACCACCCCAAACTTAAAACATACTTGTCCTCAAGTATGCTTCAACTCAATCTCTCTATAATTTTTCTACAATCAATAAATGACAAATGCAATGCAAAAGATGAATATTGATTAAATGGGATCAATGATGACTAGGTACATGCATTCCACATCTTTACTATCCATTTTCACTAACCAATCATGAAAAGAGCATTGAGCAAACAAACTTCAAATATAGGGCATAGAACACACACGTTGTCCATATAGCTTTCAGGTGGCTCCGGGTAGACCGTTTCATGATGGCATTAATTGAAGATGACTAGGAGTGTTGTTTCACTTTCATGAATTCAATCTTATGCTTAAAACCACACTAAGTGACCCACATGGTTGCAGAAAAAGGGTAAAGTGAGCTATGCTTGATGTTTCATAGTACAATGGGTATGAAACTAGAAAAAAGGATTGTGGTAAGAGATTGGAGTGTTATAACGCTCATATTTTCTTTATTTAGATGCTCTTAAACACGAACGAGCTCAGAACACATGGGTATCTTTCAAAATTTATTAGGGACCTACACCAACACACTCACTCAAACTAAAACACTATGCCTGCAAGCGCATGGGGTCATGTCATAGTATAGGAGGGAAGAAAGTATAGGGTAATCCTCAAGGAGGAAAGAGGGCACTAGAGCTAGGTCAGTTTTGGCTAGGTCCCTATTGCGGAGTATAGGGTTGAAGGGTTTGATGGTCGATTGTTGATTACACTAACGGTTGAACAAACAAGCAATTAAAGGAAACAATACAAGATCAAAACCTAAACTAACCCTAGACAATTCATTTTGCTGAGCAAGAAAAGATAAGGCAAACAAGAAAAGAGAGCATGTTATGCTAATGCAATCAAGAAGATGTCTACACTACACTAAGCTAGCAAGCAGGCCAAAAGAACAATGAAAGACCTAAATAGCAAGATCAAAGTAAGAACAAGGAAAGAAGCTAACAAAGCAAGTAAAGAACTAACTACGATAACACTAGCTAAGCAAGAAGGCAACTAGGGCTTTGAAAAAATAAAGATATGTGTGTACTGTTTGGGGGATGCACTTATCAATTAGGTTGGGGTGGAATGTGAACGTTATGCTCTCATTTAGATTACCAAATCAAACAACAAGCTAGAGGCTAATGAATTTTTGCAAACTATTAACTGGCCATGGATAGGATAGGTTGTGTATAGGGGAACTTGTCCCTAACACCTCCTACAACCCTTACGAGGCTCAATTGGGCTAGGGTTTAGGGGCGATTCAATTAGAGTCTAATAAAACCTACATTTCTAGGTTAGAGGATTTTAGGGTGATTAGGGGCTGAGGTTAGAAATGGGAGTGGAAGTGAGGGTTTTAGGCCTTCCATTACCCACATGCTAGATTTGAGAAAGCTCAAAGATAATCACACTAAATTCATCTAAACTAGCTACTTAGATCTCTCACATAGGGTTTGGAGAATTGACTAGCAAGTAGGAGGATGGGTAGCTAGCTAGGGATCGATGAATTGGACCTAGGAGAAAATCCCAAAATTAATACATATAACCAATTTCCCTAAGTCCCTAGGTGATTTCAAGCACAAACCACAAAGCAATTCATGAAGAATGAGATAGAGATAGAACATAATCATTATCCAATGAAATTACAATATTACATATCATTTTCTCCAACATCATATCAAAGTAACATTTTTGTCCCCAAACAGCCCACCAAAGGGGCCTAGCTACTCATGGAAATGGAAAATACAAAAAGACAAGAGATAGATGGAGAATTAGTCATGGAAATCAATTTTGATGGAGTGATCCTCCTCTCCGGCTACTGCAAGATCGTCCTCCTCCTTCTTCCAAGGTACAAGGGCATGAAATGATGGTGGAATAGGGTCAAAACACTAGGAGGCTAGGATTTTGGTGATGGAAATGGAGAAATGAAGTGCAAATGAGGTGGAGAAGTGAATGAATGGATGGAATGTGAAAATGAGGATTTAGGAGGGGGTAGAAGGTAGCTAACTTCATGCCCCATCTACCACCTATGTATATATAGGTGGTGGGGAAGCACTAGGTCAAGTAGGGGGTACAGTGGGAAATGCAGTGGAAAAATTATATGTAGCAAGGTCGTACTGGTCACCCCAGCCGTGGTGGGTAGAAGTGAGCACGGGCATGGTGGAGTGAAATGACCGTGGTGAGAAAATGGAAAAAATCACAGTAACATTTGGGATTCTCAACTAATGGTGGCACGGATGTGGTGGTCACCACGATCGTAGTGGTGCATGGGTTGCACGGCTGTGGTGAGTACCACGACCGTGGTGGCCTGGGAGTTGACTTGCCCATTCTTAACACCATGCTCATTTTTCACTGACTATCACATAGTTGTGCTGCATGGCACAACCGTTCTTTTGGTCTTGTACCACAGCCATGCTAGGCAGCATGGTTGTCCTGCTGAGTTTGTTCTTCAATGTCTTTGTTTGTGACTTGAGCTTGGGTCAGCATGGCCATTCTGAGATACCACAATTGTGATGGTCTTGATATCAACACTTTGAGTTGAATATTTTTGTTTCCTTGGACTTATTTGCTCCATTTGAGTCTTGGCCACTAGGGGTATGTTGAGCGAGCTTCAGACTTCACTTTAGACTTCTCTAAATGTAGAGAAACTCTTAGATCACTCTTTCTCTCTCTCTTCCATCCAAGTGTGGTCCAAGTACCTAAAAAACATGCAAATAATATTCATAAGTGCATTTTACATAAATATGCATATTGAAGTAAATGACATGTAATCTGATAGGTATAGATGTGATTGAAGTGCAACACGATAGAAGATGAAGCCCTAACATAGGGTTGCCCTCAACGTGTCTAGCAAATTAAAGTAAAGCGAAGAAAATAGAGTTTGATGAATCCCACTAATCAGGTGGAGGAGTTACTTGTTATGTAACAAGTTGGGAAGCCTATACACCCTTTCTCAGGCATAGACAACCCTCGAACACCCTAAAAAGTAACTAACATCAAAATATAGACAATGTAGTGGCATTTTATCCTTTGGGGGTCATCCCACTCACTCTCCATAGTATGACTAAAACCCCATTAGTGATGTGAAACCTCTCTCGAGGATAATGAATTAACACCAATGTATATTCCAGACACCCTCTCTGGTTCTTCATATTCAAACATGTTAGGATCATTAGAGAATCTACATTGAACACAGATTGTGAATTCAGTCAAAGGTTGAACCCAACCAAATTCAACTGAACTTGACCAAATCTAACTAGATGCAGACGAATTCAAGGCTCTTGGTCAGATCTCTCCAACTTTTGTTCTATACAGATCCTCCCTTGGACGTCCTCCTTTTGTATTTGAATCCAAACTACCTTATCTACCCATTTATAAAACAAATCTCTTGATCTTGGTAGAAACAAAGGTTCAAGCAAGAAAGAGATCAAACAAACCAGCAATCAAAACCAAAAAGAGAAGATAGAATAGAAACCGCACTAGATCTAGAATAAAACTACTTGCTTAAGGTTAATATGTATAAACATACCTAAAACATGCTGCATAGCCCAGAAGGAACTCAACTAGCCATAGATAAGCATAGTCAACACCGAACAAAGATGGAAGAACATCATTTGTATAGAAATGAAGAAGCACAATAGATAAAAGGGGAAGAAGAAGAGATTTAACCCTTGGAAGTGAGGCTTCTCTTTCTCCCTAGCCTCTGGAAGGGCTAGATCTTGTCCTTGAGGTCATCCTCCTTGATCTTTTGGACTTCTTGGCCTCCTTTCTCCTTGATTCTGCCCAACAACAGCTTTAGATGGGTGTATGGTGGTGAAAGGTGCAAGAAATGGTTAGGATGTGGCTAGATGATGGTGGAAATGGATGGAAGGTGGTTGATGGAGGTAGAAGATGATGGAAAACAATGGTGTATGGAGTCAAACTGAAGGGATGGGTATAAGATGAGCTTTGTTAGCCCTTCCATGCCTTAGAGATCAAGGATGGAGCTCTGGGAACCAAAGGTTGGATCTACAAAAGTGTGTCAAACTGAAGTTTGGAACCTCTAATACCCTTTTCTAGGTAGCAAGGGGTGGATATTTATATGGGTAGGTAGAGTGTACATGAGTGTGGGAATGAACCCAACCAACTCAATTGAACCCCACTGAATCCAACTAGATATAGATGAATTCGAGGTTCTAGGTTGGATCTCTCTGACTTGTGTTCTGGAGAGATCCTCCCTTAGATTTCCTCCTTTTAGATTTCGATCCAAACTACCTTCTCTAACCATTTTTATAAGAAATCTCTTGAGCTTGGTAGAAATGGAGGTTTAAACAATAAATAAATCAACCAAACCAACAACCATAACCAAAATAAGAAGATAGAACAGAACCCGCACCTTTTCTGTAATAAAATTACTTTCTTAAGGTAAAAGTATAGAAACATGCCCAAAACAGGCTAGATAGTCAAGAAGGGGCTCAACTAGCCATAGACAAGCATAGTTGACACTGAACAAAGATGGAAGAACATCAATTATATAGAATAAAGAAGAACATTAGAAGAAAGGGGAAGAAGAAGAGATATAGCCCATGGAAGTGAGGTTTCTCTTACTCCTTAGCCTCCGGAAGGCCTATATCTCATCCTTGATGTTGTCCTCCTTGATCTTCTAGACTTATCTACCTCCTTTCTCCTTGATTTTGCCCAAATAACAACTTTGGATGTGTGTATGGTGGTGAAAGGTGCTAGAAATGGTTAGGATGTGGCTGAATGATGGTGGAAATATATGGAAGGTGGTTGATGGAGGTAGAGGATGATGCGAAACGATGGTGGATGGAGGCAAACCAAAGGGAAGGGCTTAGGATGAGCTTCTTCAGCCCTCTCGGGTCTTAGAGCTCAAGGATGGAGCTCTAGGAACCAAAGGTTAGAACTGCATAAGTGTATAGAACTGAAGCTCGGAACCTCCAGAACCCTTTTTTAGGTAGCAAGGGGTGGGTACTTATAGGGGTAGGTTGATTGTATATGTGAGTGGGAACGAAACCAAACAAATTTGGGTGAACCCAACCAATTTCATTCCTTCATTTATGGGAAGGGATAGGAATGAACCATCATAAAGAAACCATCAGAAGAAAAACCATCACAAGGTGAACCATTGGAAGGAAACCATCAGAATGTGAACCATCAGAAGGAAAACCATGTGAAGGTGAATCATCAACAGGCAAACCATTAAAAGGAGGACAATCAGAAGGTGTATCTCCAGCTATTTTTTGAAGGAAAAGAGTCGACAGAACTAGTGTGTACTGCTATAAAAAGTATGGGGAAGAACATGACCAAATTGGGGGAACCCAATCAAATTTGTTGGGTAAAAATCTGGAGAATCGATGTTTTCTTAAGTTCAGTACCTACAAGTCCCAAAATTGTCTAGTTGAGAAACTTTATCTTCAAAAAGATATAATTTACAAAAAGATAAGTATCTAGAGTTATTTTGGGCATAGTTAACGCTATAACGACATGAAACTATAGATAAATACTTAGCATATACGCCTAAATTTGGGTGTTATCAATTATATATGCAAACATGAAAGTAAAGTAAGATGACTAGATAATGGCTTCAACTAACATTGCAAGAACTAAAAACTAAATTGAGAAATGTTTAAGTAACATGCAATGAAAGCAATCTACATGTCAGCCTAATATGTTGAAATAAAGAAATAGATAGGCATGGGTGAACAGGAGTGTGTACCACCCAACCTCCACCCGAGCTTGGAAATTTACTCATCCCCAAGCTAACACTAAATCCAAGATGGAGGAGAAGAATCCCCAATGTTCATCATGGTGGTTCTAGCATCTTGAAGAAGGTCTAGATAAAAGGAATATGGACAAGGTTTGGCACATAATGGGAGCTTCATGGTGCAATATATGATTAGGTGGTTGTGGTTTCTTAAATGTATTGTCAAATGCCTAAAGTAGTGTTTTCTTTCACCCTGCAACCCATCCAGTAGGATCCACCAATATGCTTCAATAGTAGAAGTAGTGTAGTAGAATTGTGTGAATCTGTAAGATGTGGCACAAAGTATGAGTGGTGACTCTTAGGATGCCTCGCGATCTACTCATATGTGAAAATTTGAGGTAAACTACCTTCTATTTTGGAAAACGTAGTATGTAACAAATATGTAAATGGTGTTTCGAACTATGCTAAATTAGGTAGAGGATCTGGCTCTAGTTTTTTTTCATCACCTAAATCTACATATAGATAATATGGTTTTGGTATAGGAGGAACTTCCTCATATACAAAATTAGCACATAAGTATACTTCTATAGTTGTGCATCCTTCTGTTCTACCATAAACCCATCATGAATGTCAAAATTAGTGGAGTCCTTCACAATATGAACACGGGGCTCTAGATCCTCCTCATGAAACACATCTAAATAATCCAAGGGTTTGATAGGGACAAGGATGTGAGAGGATATAGAAAATGAAGAGGTGATGGTATGCATACCTTATGGTTTGGTTATACCTCATCATTTGAAACAAGTAGATATGAAACAGAAGTTGGATTTCATGTTCCACAATAAACTCAGCCAAGGTTGGTTGATCATATAAATGACTGAACTTGGTACTACATTAGGGAAGGATGGTGAAGCCTTAGATTTTGCTATTGTGCCATGGTCACTCTTCTATTGACACTTTTGATATTGACGTTTCAAAGCCTGTAATGCATAGAATTATGGAATATAAGTGCACATGTCGACCTCTAGCTCCTATTCCTTAGCATGTGCCAATACAACATATCTTGTATTATTGTTTTTCATCCACTACAGACTGCTTCTCTAGATAACATTCTGGTGGACCCTCAAATTCATTATCTTATTGGGGGGAGATAGATTGTTATCTGATCTAGTAGTACCTGCATTATTTTGTGTTGGGCTTCTTGTTCGGCTAGCATGTCTTCCTAATAACATTGCATCTTATGAATGGGGTCCATCCTCTCACTCATCTGAGGTGAATAGTTATTTATAGTAAGTCTCCTCACCATAACCCTCAAAATATTGTTGAGGCTAGTTAGTCATGGCTGCATAATCATCTACATGGCATGATTCCACATGGTATCCTCTAAATTATTGTAGATGGAAGTCAATGTCACATTCATTATGATCAGAAGACTTGACATCTTTCTTAGAGATAGTTCCATGTAACACTAAATTTAACTGCAAAGATGAGTCAGAGAAGTTCCACACATCATGGTTGTAGTAGCAGCAAACTTGACATTGAGTGCCATGTGATATCAGCCACTCCATTAATTTGATGCTAATAAATAAGTTCTTTCACTATCAGGCTCAAAGAAAGAAAATTTCAATGAACTAGATATATAGTTAACTGTTTAACATGGAGAAAAAGAAATTATCAAAATCATATAATTTGAGAAAGAAATATGTATATATTTTACAAAAATGGCTTCATCAAAGCACGTGAAACAAAATTGAGCCGCTAACAAAAAACAACAAAAAAATCTAAAGGCTAAACAAAATTTATAGAACCAAACTAAAAATTATAGAAACAATGTAAAAATTAGAAAAACAAATTAAAGAATAAAAGAAGGAAAAAATACAACAATGAACTAAGAATTTATAAAATAATGCTGAAATTTATAAAACTAAACTAAAATTACAAAAACAAACTAAGAAAGAAAAAAATCCTAATGTTATCCCAATAGACTAAATATCCAAATGTTGCCTAGTCCCCAACAACAATGTTAAAATTTGATGTGGTATTTTTCTACCTTTCAAATTCACTAAGATAAAAAAATCCTAGTTTAAGTTGTCATATATTATCGTAGTATAGTTAAGGATCAAACTCAAATGATAACTTTTAAAGAGAGAAATAGATATTTAATCTAATTAAGAAAAGAGTACCTAACAAGGATGATGATTGATTTTTTTGGTTGATTAACTAAATTAGCAACATAAAAAAGTAAATCAAACTATGAAATAAATGATTTTTAACAATGGTAAAATAATTGGAGCGAAAGGTTTCACCACCATTACACATATAACCGCTCTCTTGCATTGCTTTATTCACTCACAAGATTATTAGATTGGGGCCAAGAAAATTCTATATTGTTTTGTATTATAGAACCTCACATTGATATATTTCCCCATAGGGTCGATGTCTCATTACCTACGGACATAGGCTCGATGTCTCATTACCTATGATCTCAAATATGTTGCCCTAGAGAACACCCTTCTATTGTCATATCTAGGATTCAACTATGATTAACCAATATTCAAGTCTTTGATTTCAATGTCTCTTCACCTAGCATTGCAATAGACATGCAGAATAGATAGCTAATCCATCGAACATGCATTATATAGTTAATAAAAAATATAATAGTTTAACTAAGATAGTTCACAATGCAAGATAACACATATAGGAAGTGGGGACAGTCCCCATGTCCCAGTAAGATGAACTACTCTTTAATCATGTTCAAGATACAATATAAAAGAGAGAAGAAGAAGATAATGAAAAAGGTAGATATGTAGAAGAGAATCTTTGTGATTTGCAAAATCACCCTTCAAACAACAACTACAATCTCTAGTCACGTCCTTCAGAGGAGCGTATCTCCACGTCAAGCTAGCGGGTTTTTTTTCGGCCTTCATTGGTTACAACTAGGGATATGGATGAATATTGTATGGAATGAGATGTCCTCTCTGTATAAACCTTTAGTGTTTTAATAGCATGCCCCAAGCTTTCAAGTTGATCAAAAATAATCTAGCGGTTGTGAGCGGTTTGCTACAGATTTGTGAATCTAGAAAATTGAGTGACTTAAAGACATGTCCTCCAAAAGTGTAGTGAATATATTTGTTGCATAGATAACTAAATCATGCTTCCAGTCCACCTTAAATCATCCAATGTCAACATCATATGTTGAATCTAGAGTCATTTTATTGAGTGGGTACGCTTTAATAATCCTCTCTCGAATTAGAGTTAGGGAGCGGATATTTGATGTTTTGGCTTATTTAGTGGAATGTGTAGATTTTTATGACTTATCCTCTTCTTCTTACATCAATTTTAAAACTTATTTATTTGAAATTTAATAGAGAGTTTATGAATTTTCATCTCTCCTTGAATTGACCTACACATTTAACTTAAAAAAGTAATTAAATACCAAACAAATTGTATAAACAAAAAAAAGTTAATTCAAATGAGTCTCAAGTGACATGCAAAGTAAACATGTAAAGTAAATCTAAAATGCAACAAAAAATGATGAATAGACATTCATTAAAACCTCGAGCTTGAATGTTTCTCATCCTCGAGTAACACAAAAATCCAAAACACCCTCCAAATAAATACTTTCAACCAAGCTGCATGCCTCACACTCACATCATATTTGAATCCCTACCACCAATACCGCCAAGCAACCCATCCTCTTGAGATCACATAAGAGGAATTCTCTATTTTTGACTTCACTTCACAACACCACTTCTTTACCACCATCCCCAATACCACAAATATTTAAGGATTTCATGAAAAATTGGGGAATCCCTAAAAATCACAAAAATCCACACAATCCAACATAAGGGTATTCCAAATAGATATCAATGGAGTATGTAACGAGTCTCTAGGTGAAAATTGAAATGAACAGAAGTATGTAAGGAATAATGTGCATCTCCCCTCTGTTCGACTTGAAATTGTATTTTATTTTTACAAATACATTCATTACACTTTCTTTTATGCACATTGGCATTTATCTTTCTTTGTGATACATGCCTACTACATAGATAGGGGTATGAAAGAAGTGACAAAAAGAGGAGGGTGTGCCACCCCGATCTTAGAGTTTGACACACTTTATATTTTTTTCCTTTTGATGGATACAAGGTAAGAAGATGAAAGAAGAAGTGCATAAGAGGGTTTGAATTATTTGCAATAATTGTTCATATGATTAAACATATTGGGTTATTTCTATAATTAACTATACCAAATAACAATATGATAAGGGTATGCATGGAAATTTTATAGACATAATTCATTGATCAGTTAGTGGAATGTGTATTTGATACATGTTGGTTTATCTAACACCTAACATTCTTTCCAAGGAACATGATGATTATATTCATTGACTACAAAGGGAGATTTCAAACCATTAAAATGCTTTCAAAAATATAGTTAACATCAAGAACTTACTTCCAACAAGGGTGGTTGTATGTCAAATTCTATATGCAAATATGAATATAAATAAGCTGACTAGATAATGGTTTTAACTAACATTGCAAGAAGTAAGATTGTAAATGACAAGACTTTAAACTGCATGAAATTAAAGAAATCTACATTCAAGTATAATATGTTGAAATAAACAAAAAATAGATATGTGTGGGGGACAAGTGTACGCACCACTCAACCTCCACCCTTATTTTAGAAATTTTCTCATTATCAATAAAAAACTAAACCAAAATGGAAGGAAAGAATCATGAATGTTCATCCAGGTGGTCCTAAAAATTTGAGGAAGGTCCAGTTGAAAAGGAAGGAGTATGAACAAGGGTTGGCACCTTGAACATGAGAGCTCCATGGTAGAATATATGATTAGGTCATCGTGGTATTCCCAAAGTATTTTCAAAATGCCTAAAGTAGAATTGTATTTCACCCCACAATCCATCTAGTAGGATCCACCAATATTGCTTCATCAATAGAGGTAGTGTAGTAGCAGTAATTGGATCAAAAAGATGTGGCAAAAAGTATGAGTGGAATGTCTTGGGTGATCTTGAGATCTGCTCATATGTTAAAATTAGAGGCAGACTACCTTCTCCTATGGAAAAAATAGTATCTAAAAATATATATAAATTGTGTTGCTAACTGTGCTAAATCAGATGAAGGATCTAGCTCTAGTTTCTTCTGATCACCTAAATCTGCATTGAGGAAATATGGTGTTGGCATAGGAAGCACTTCCTTATCTGTAAAATTATCGTGGTGAATATTCTTCAGTAGCTTTGTATCCTCCTATTATACCATAAAGTAAGCATCAACTTCAACGGTAATGGAGTCCTCTACAATATCAACATGCGGTTCTAGATCCTCCTCATGAAACAAATCTAAATAATCTAAGGTTTCAATAAAAATAGGGACATGAGAAGACATAGAAAAATAAAGAGGTGGCGGTATGTACATCTCATGGTTTGCTTGTACCTCATCATTTGAAACAACCATATATGAAATAAAAGTTGGATATTCATCATCCAAAATAGACTCAACCAAGGTTGCTTGATCATTGTAAATGACTATATCTGGGACCATAGTAGGGAAGGATGGTAGAGAAATAGATTCTGCTATGGTTCTGTTGTCATTCTCCCATTGACACTTTTGATATTGACATTTCAAAGTTTGTAATACAAATAATGATGGAATACAAGTGTACATGACAACCTATGGCTTCTATTCCTCAACACGTGCCAGTATCAGCATATCATGTATCATAGTCTATGGGATGACATCACTATCATCATCCACAGCTTGCTGCTCTTGCTAACTTCCTAGTGGAGCCACAAACTCCTTAGCATTTTGTGAGATATATATTATTATTTGATCTAATAGTGCTTGCATTCTTTTATGTTGGGCTTCTTGTTCGGCTAGAATTGCTTACTAATAATGTTGCATTTTATCAAGGGGGTCCATCCTTTCATTCATCTTAGATGAGTAGACACACATAGTAAGTATCCCCACTATATCACCAAAATATTATTGAGTGTAGATCTCCTCGACTGCATAATCCTCAATATGGTATGGTTCCTCATGATAGCCTCTAGAATATTGTGGATTGAAGTTAACTACATATCCATTATAACAAGAAGGTATGCATCTTACTTAAAGATGGTTCCATGTAGCTTTGAATTTAACTATGCACATGAGTAGGGGCAGTTCCACACATCATGGTTGTAGTAGTCATAAATATTAACATTGAATGTCATGTCGTGTCAGACACTTGATAATGTGGTGTCTGTAAAATAAGTTTTTTTCACTATTTGACTTAAAGAAAGAAAATTTCAATGAATGTATATAAATGATTAATTTTAATAGGAAACAAGAAATTATGAAAATCTAATAAAGAATAACAACAAAAAACTAAAGAGGCTAAGAGAATATAGAACACAAATATATATAATAAAAACATCAAAAAGTAGAAAAAAATAAGGAATTCAAAATAATAATAAGTACAAGAACAACTAAGAAATTATCAAAACGAAACTAAAAATTAAAAAATCAAACTAATATTACAAAAACAAACTAAGAAAGAAAATTCTAATTTATTCCAATAGATTTAAACTCAAATATCCTATTGTCCCCGACAATGGTGTCAAAATTTGATGTGGTATTTTTGAACCTCTCAAATTCACTAAGATATGAAATATTGGTTTTTACCAAAATAATTGTACAAAAAACACCACTCGTAAGTAGATGGATCTTATCATAGTATAGTTAAATACCGAACCCAAAGGACAATTTCTTAAAATTAAATAGGGTCTTTAATTTAATTAATAAAAAGTACTTAACAAGGATAGAAGTTGACTTTTTGGTTGATTGATTTAATTAGCAAAACAAGAAATGAAGTCAAACTATAAACAAAACGATGTTTAAGAATGGTAAAATTTTCAAAATGATAGGTTTCACCGCAACTACTTATGCATCTTCTCTCACATTGCATTACTCACTAACAAGTTTATATGATTGGTTTCAGTGAAATTCTATATAGAATCTCACAAGGATAGATTTTCTGATAGGTTCGATGTCTCATTACTTACAAACCTCAAATATGTCACCCCAAAGAACACCATTCTATGGTCGTATCTAGGATTTAACTACGATTAACTGGTACTCCAATATTATGTTTTAATATTTGTATGCCTAATATTGCAATAGACATGCAAAAATGAATCATTGATTCATTAAACATACATTAAACAATTAATTAAAAATCTAATAGTTCAAACAAGTAGTGGTTCACATTCACAAGATTACACATAAAAGAAGTGAGGCCAATCCTCGTGTCCCAGTAAGATGAACTACTCTCTACGCATGTTCAAGTTACAAGATAAAATACATAAGAAAAAGCTCATGGAGAAAGTTGTGTTGTAGAAGAGAACCTCCTTGATTTGCAAAACCACCCTCCAAACAAACACCACAATCTATAGTGTCATCCTTCGACCTTGTGTATCTCCTTATCAAGCCAATGCCTTTCGTCTCTGCATTCTTTGGTGATAGTTAGTGATGTGGATGGATACTCTATGGAATGAGATATCCTCTTTGGATGTCCCTTTAGTACTATACTAGCATGCCCCAAAGAATTCCAGATACTAAAAGCTCGTGGAGAAAGTTGTGTTGTAGAAGAAAACCTCCTTGATTTGTAAAACCACCGATCAAACAACAACCACAATCTCTAGTGTCATCCTTCACAAGAGTGTATCTCCATGTCAAGCTAGCACCTTTCCACTCTGGCATTCTTTGGTGACAGTTAGTGATGTGAATGGATACTCTATGGAATGAGATGTCCCCTTTGGATGTCCCTTTAGTACTATACTAGCATGCCCCATGTTTTCAAGTGGAGCTAACAAAATCTAATGGATGTGAGAAAATTGTTGTAGATTTATTAATCTGTCAAAATGAGAAACTTAAGGACTCATCCTTTTGCTGAAAGTAGTCAGTAAATGTACTCATTGTGTAGATAATCGAATTACACTTTCAACCGTACTTGAGTCTTCCAACATAAGGGTATTCCAAATAGATATCAATGGAGTATGTAACGAGCTTCTAGGTGAAAAATGGAATGAATAGAAGTATGTAAGGAACAATGTGCATCTCCCCTCTGTTCGACTTGAAATTTTATTTTATTTTTACAAATAAATGCATTACACTTTCTTTTGTGCACATTGGCATTTATCTTTCTTTGTGATACATTCCTACTACATAGATAGTGGTATGAAAGAAGTGACAAAAAGAGGAGGGTGTGCCACCCCAATCTTAGAGTTTGACACACTTTATATTTTTTTCCTTTTAATGGATACAAGGTAAGAAGATGAAAGAAGAAGTTCATAAGAGGGTTTGAATTATTTGCAATAATTGTTCATATGATTAAACATATTGGTTTATTTCTATAATTAACTATACCAAATAACAATATGATAAGGGTATGCGTGGAAATTTTATAGATATAATTCACTGATCAGTTGGAGGAATGTGTATTTGATCCATGTTGGTTTCTCTAACACCTGACATTCTTTCCAAGGAACATGATGATTATATTCATTGGCTATAAAGGGAGATTTCAAACCATTAAAATGCTTTCAAAAATATAGTTAACATCAAGAACTTACTTCCAACAAGGGTGGTTGTATGCCAAATTCTATATGCAAATATGAATATAAATAAGCCGACTAGATAATGGTTTTAACTAACATTGCAAGAAGTAAGATTGTAAATGAGAACACTTTAAAGTACATGCAATGAAAGAAATCTACATTCAAGTATAATATGTTGAAATAAACAAAAAATAGATATGTGTGGGGGACAAGTGTACGCACCACTCAACCTCCACCCTTATTTTAGAATTTTTCTCATTATCAATAAAAAACTAAACCAAAATGGAAAGAAAGAATCATGAATGTTCATCCAGGTGGTCCTAAAAATTTGAGGAAGGTCCAGTAGAAAGGAAGGAATATGAACAAGGGTTGGCACCTTGAACATGGGAGCTCCATGGTGGAATATATTATTAGGTCATCGTGGTATTCCCAAAGTATTTTCAAAATTCCTAAAGTAGAATTGTATTTCACCCCACAATCCATCTAGTAGGATCCACCAATATTGCTTCATCAATAGAGGTAGTGTAGTAGTAGTAATTGGATTGAGAAGATGTGGAAAAAAGTATGAGTGGAATGTCTTGGGTGATCTTAAGATCTGCTCATATGTTAAAATTAGAGGCAGACTACCTTCTCCTATGGCAAAAGTAGTATGTAAAAAATATATAAATTGTGTTGCTAACTGTGCTAAATCAGGTGAAGGATCTAGCTCTAGTTTCTTATGATCACCTAAATCTGCATTGAGGAAATATGGTGTTGGCATAGGAAGCACTTCCTTATCTATAAAATTATCATGGTGAATATTCTTCAGTAGCTTTGTATCCTCCTATTATACCATAAAGTAAGCATCAACTTCAACGGTAATGGAGTCCTCTACAATATCAACATGCGGCTCTAGATCCTCCTCATGAAACACATCTAAATAATCCAAGGTTTCAATAAAAATAGGGACATGAGAAGACATAGAAAAATGAAGAGGTGGCGGTATATACATCTCATGGTTTGCTTGTACCTCATCATTTGAAACAACCAGATATGAAATAAAAGTTGGATATTCATCATCCAAAATAGACTCAACCAAGGTTGGTTGATCATTGTAAATGACTATATCTGGGACCATAGTAGGGAAGGATGGTAGAGCAATAGATTCTTCTATGGTTCTGTGGTCACTCTCCCATTGACACTATTGATATTTACATTTCAAAGTTTGTAATACAAAGAATGAAGGAATACAAGTGTACATGTCATCCTATGGCTTCTATTCCTCAACATGTGCCAGTATCATCATATCATGTATCATAGTCTATGGGATGACATAACTATCATCATCCACACCTTGCTTCTCTAGATAACTTCCTAGTGGACCCACAAACTCCTTAGCTTTTTGTGAGAGATAGATTGTTATCTGATCTAATAGTGCTTGCATTCTTTTATGTTGGGCTTCTTGTTCGGCTAGAATTGCTTACTGATAATGTTGCATTTTATCAAGGGAGTCCATCCTTTCACTCATCTTAGATGAGTAGACACACATAGTAAGTCTCCCCACTATATCACCAAAATATTATTGAGTGTAGATCTCCTCGACTGCATAATCCTTGATATGGTATTGTTCTTCATGATAGCCTCCAGAATATTGTGGATTGAAGTTAACTACATATCCACTATAACAAGAAGGTATGCATCTTACTCAAAGACGGTTCCATGTAGCATTGAATTTAACTATGCACATGAGTAGGGGCAGTTCCACACATCATGGTTGTAGTAGCCATAAATATTGACATTGAATGTCATGTCATGTCAGACACTTGATAATGCGGTGTCTGTAAAATAAGTTTTTTTCACTATTTGACTTAAAGAAAGAAGATTTCAATGAATGTATATAAATGATTAATTTTTATAGGAAACAAGAAATTATGAAAATCTAATAAAGAATAATAACAAAAAACTAAAGAGGCTAAAAGAATATAAAATAAAAATATATATAATAAAAACATCAAAAAGTAGAAAAAATATATAGAATTAAACAAAACAATAAGTACAAGAACAACTAAGAAATTATTAAACAAAACTAAAAATTAAAAAATCAAACTAATATTACAAAAATAAACTAAGAAAGAAAATTCTAATTTATTCCAATAGATTAAAACTCAAATATCCTATTATCCCCGACAATGGTGTCAAAATTTGATGTGGTATTTGTGTACCTCTCAAATTCACTAGGATATGAAATCTTGGTTTTTACCAAAATAATTGTAAAAAAAACACCACTCATAAGTGGATGGATCTTATCTTAGTACATTTAAATACCGAACCCAAAGGACAATTTCTTAAAATTAAATAGGGTCTTTAATTTAATTAATAAAAAGTACTTAACAAGGATAGAAGTTGACTTTTTGGTTGATTGATTTAATTAGAAAAACAAGAAATGAAGTCAAACTATAAACAAAATGATGTTTAAGAATGGTAAAATTTTCAAAATGACAGGTTTCACCGCAACTACTTATGCATCCTCTCTCACATTGCATTACTCACTCACAAGATTATTTGATTGGTTCCAGTGAAATTCTATATAGAATCTCACAAGGATAGATTTTCTGATAGGTTCGATGTCTCATTACCTACAAACCTCAAATATGTCACCTCGAAGAACACCATTCTATGGTCGTATCTAGGATTTAACTACGATTAACTAGTACTCCAATATTATGTTTTAATATTTGTAAGCCTAATATTGTAATAGACATGCAAAAATGAAGCATTGATTCATTAAACATACATCAAACAATTAATTAAAAATCAAATAGTTCAAACAAGTAGTGGTTCACATTCACAAGATTACACATAAAAGAAGTGAGTCAAATCCTCGTGTCCCAATAAGATGAACCACTCTCTACACACGTTCAAGTTACAAGATAAAATACATAAGAAAAAGCTCATGGAGAAAGTTGTATTGTATAAGAGAACCTCCTTGATTTGCAAAACCACCCTCCAAACAAACACCACAATCTATAGTGTCATCCTTCGACGGAGTGTATCTCCTTGTCAAGCCAGTGCCTTTCGTCTCTGGCATTCTTTGGTGACAATTAGTGATGTGGATGGATACTCTATGGAATGAGATGTCCTCTTTGGATGTCCCTTTAGTACTATACTAGCATGCCCCAAAGAATGCATGAGATGAAAATCTCATGGATAAAGTTGTGTTGTAGAAGAGAACCTCCTTGATTTGCAAAACCACCCTCCAAACAACAGCCACAATCTCTAGTGTCATCCTTCGAAGGAGTGTATCTCCATGTCAAGCCAGCACCTTTCAACTCTGGCATTCTTTGGTGACAGTGAGTGATGTGAATGGATACTCTATGGAATGAGATGTCCCCTTTGGATGTCCCTTTAGTACTATACTTGCATGCCCCAAGTTTTCAAGTGGAGCTAACATAATCTAATGGATGTGAGCGGATTGTTGTAGATTTATTAATCTTTCAAAATGAGCAACTTAAGGAATCGTCCTTTTGCTGAAAGTAATCAGTAAATGTACTCATTGTGTAGATAATCGAATTATGCTTTCAACCGTACTTGAGTCGTCCAACTCCAACATCAGATGTGGAATCTAGAGTCATTTTAATGACTAGGTATGCACAAATAGTCCAAACTCCAATTGATGGAGTTGGAGAATGGTGACTTATCATTTTGATTCATTTAATGAGAATGCATAAAGTGTTTATGAGTTCTCGTATTCTCTTTGAATCAATTATATGACTTCTTTTTTGAAAATTTACTAGAGAGTTTATGACTTCTCATCTTTCCCTACATCAACATACCAATTAAACATAAAAAATAATTCAATATCAAATAAATTACATAAAGTACTAAAAATTAAATAAGTAGAGTATCAATTTTAATGCAATCAAAATATATAGAATTAAATCTAAAATATAATAAAGAAGCATGATGAATAGAAGCATGAGATAAAGTGATTGTCCTCCCAGTGCCCCCATTCAAAAGGACAACTGTGATGGGGCCTCTAAAGGGGATATCTCCGTTGAAACCCTTCTAGAGGCTTCCCTATGAAGGGCCATGGGCTAAAGGCCGGGGGTGTCGGATGTTGTGAGATGATTATGATGAAAGCCGCTACTTCCAGTATTGCTTTCTATTATCCTTTTTTTGTTGACTATTTAAGGAGACCCCACTCTCATTTATTTGTCGTTGATGAACAAAATTAATTCCTTGGACCATTTTTTTTGTGGCATACTACAGCAAGCCGTATGAGTCTTTAGCGTGGCTGATGATGTGGTTACTTTTCCTACCTATACATTTACTTCTATGTCAACAAAAAGTTTCCGCGGCAGTGATTGTTATTTTCTATTCTTTTTCTTGTTTAATGGTCACTAAACAAGAAAAAGGCATTGCTGACTGTTAACATTCAATACGTAATCGTCTGTTGAGACATAGTGGTCCATGCATCTTGGATTATTTTTCGGTGATTTTTCAATAAATCGTGTATGGTGTGGTAACGAAGCTGGTTATATAAAGTTTAGTTAAAGAAATGGATATCCGATCATTCAAGAGATGGACCGATGGTAAAGTTTATGTTCTATACCAATTGAACGTCTTGTTTCATGTCCCGATTTATTCTGATTTGGCCCATGTGACATCATGGGCCTAAGATGCTGAACGAAGATCCTGGGCAACCCATAGAAAACAGTGAGCTGCTCCAGTTAGGTTATGTGAGTTGGATCAGGAATAACATCCTACCCCCACCCTCAAAAGCACGGCCCTATTTCGAGTTAGTTAATAGATTCGAGTTTTAAGTAAATCCAGCACAATCTGGCCCCTCGTATATCCACCCGCCTGAATGGTCGAAACACGTGAATTTGGATGGAGGGAAGCAGAGATGGGCGTCCATCGACCTAGGCATCAAATCATATGTAACGTGAACCACGCGCCACATGCACCCATGACTATATCATTGATCTTGTTCTGGATTCACGGAGAGGAAAAGAGAAAGAGCATACCGTTCGAGGACGGAGGGAGGTAAGAAGGGGGGCTAGTAGCAGTAACTACATTAGGGTATGTCCGGTAGGGTGTACAAAGTTCATGTCCATTGTACATTTTTATATTGTGAACTCACATAACTACATTCAACCAAACTAACCATTTCGGAATGGAAAAAGTGGCATTGAACTTCCACACGTTTGACAACATCTTTTGTCTAGGTACAAATTTGAGAAAACAAGAGGACTGAATTAGAACGCACTGCTAAGAAGAAGGGAAAATAATTAACAATACAACTTACATTAAATTCAACACACATACCCTAAAAAATTATTGACACATTTTTTATATTCTCTATACTACTCCCATACTATATCTACTACATGTAAAAAGAGATACACACATGAGGGGTGGTATGGGGGGAATAAAATTGTCAAAGAGGAGAAAAAAGAAAAAAAAATATAAGGAGATAAAGAATGTATAAAAACGAAGTGTGAGGAGAAAGAAAATACAAGAGAGGTGATATGTACCAGCCTAGACTATTTTGATACAAAGGAGATAATAATGTATGAAAAGGAGAATGAGGAGAAAGGGTATGAGAGAGATTATATGTATCGCTATGTAGAAGAGATAAGGTATGTATGAAAAGGAAGTATGGGGAGAAAGAGTATTAGAAGGATGGTATTATATCAGTCCGGACTATTTTAATTTGTAAAGGAGAAATTTTTTTTTTGAGGTTATGTAAAGGAGATAAAGAATGCATGAAAAGAGAATATGAGGAGAAAGAGTATGAGATAGATGATTTGTAAGAATTATTATATAAAAAGAGAGTATGAGGAGAAAGAATATGAGACAAATATGTATATCTTACGAACAATTTTGATATATAGAGGAGATAAGAATGTACGAAAAGGGAGTATGAAGAAAAGAGTATAAGAGAGATGATATGTATCAAGTCTATTTTATATTCATTTTTTTATTTTTCCACTTTTTGTGACTGATGATAGTCACATTTCTACACATTTCAGAATAAATTAACACGATATGTATAATCAAAATGTGGTAATTCTTAATTTTTTGTAATAAATTATTAAATTTATTATAAAGTATCATTCCTTCTCTAATATACTTCTAAAGCTATTACATAATGATGTCGGAAAGGATACCGGTTGAGACAGAGGGAGCTAAGAAGGGGGGCTAGTAGCAATAACTACAGTAACCGGCCAAAATGAAAAAGTAATATTTAACTTCCATGTGTTTGACAACATCTTTTGTCCGAGAACATTTTGGAAAAACAAGAGGGCTGATTTAGAACGCACCGTTAAAGAAAAATTATTAACAATACGACTTGCATCAAATTTAGCACCCATACCCAAAAAAATTTATTAACACACTCTTTATCTCCTCTATACCGCACCCCGATACTATACCCACTACATGTAGAAAGATATGTACAAATGAGGGGTGGTATGGGGTAAGAAATTGACAAAGAGGAGGAAGAGAAAAAGGAGTATGAGGAGATAAAGAATGTATGAAAAGGGAGTGTGAGGAGAAAGAATATGAGAACGATATGTACCAACCTGGACTATTTTGATACAAAGGAGATAAAGAATGTATAAAAAGGGGTACAAGGATAAAGAGTACGAGAGATATGATATGTATCACTATATAGAAGAAAGAAGGAATGTGTGAAAAGGGAGTATGAGGAGAAAGAGTATTAGAGAGATGATATTGTATCAATTCAACACTATTTTGATATATAAAGGAGACAAAGAAGCATGGAAAGGGAGTATGAGGAGAATGAGTATGAGAGAGATATATGTATCGGTTAGATCTATTCTGATATAGAGGACATAAAGAATATATGAAAAGGGAGTATGAGGAGAAAGAGTATGAAAGAGATGATATGCATCAGTTTATAGAGGAGACCAAGATTTATTATATAAAAGTGACTATGATGAGAAAGAATATGACAGAGATATATGTATCCATTCAGACTATTTTTATATATAGAGGAGATAAATAATGTATGAAAAGGGAGTATGAAGAAAAGGGTATAAAAGAGTTGATATGTATCAATTCCATTTTAAATTCATTTCTTTTTATTTTTTCACTTTTCTTGATTAATGATAGTCACATGTCTACACATTTTATTGCTAAGTCTAAAATCAGTATTTAATTATGTTCAAAATATTATCAAAATTTATTAATAAGTAGACTCAAAATGATTTAACACACTATGTATAGTCAAAATTTGGTATCTCTTTATTCTTTTGTGATTAATTAATAAATTTATTATAAAATACCATTCCTTCCTCTAATATACTTCCAATGCTATTACAAAATGATGACGTACTAAAATTCCACTTGTGAATCATGATATATATTTTTGTAGTACATAAAGACTTGATCTTTGTTAGTATAATTAAATGTCTACATTATTATTTCACATTTTACTTCTCAACCCAAAACTATAGTAATAGGTGTTCACTGGAGTACCATTGGCTACCAAAGATTCAGCCTGTTATAAAATGGTCAATTACTAATTGATTTTTTCATATTTTTTATATTTCCTTATGCTTGACCCCACATTATAGAATGTGATACACACCTTCTTGCTCTTATTTTCATGTAACAATAATGGAATATACATTTTGTTTTTAAATCTCTTCACATTTTATAGCTCAAGTAAAAAATAGACAGATTAATATTCATTATAATATCAAAAGTAATCAAGAACTGTACCTGATATAAGTTCTCATAATACTAATTTATGTTTTTTATAAAATTTTATAGTTCTTTGTGCATCTCATAGTGAAGTGTCATATAGTTTTATATACTAGAAGTCTGTCTGTACGGCTGCATGATTGTACGCATGCAATTGTTGCAACAAAGATAATGATGTCATCAACCATCCAACCACATGTATTTATTATCTTCATATATATATATATAAAATATAGATTTCCAATTTTTTTTTTACTTTACTCCTCCACTTCTCAGCTAAGTATAATACATGACCTTCCCACAATCACATAAACATATTTTTTTATTAAGATTAAAAATAGTATTTTAATTATGTTCCAGATACTACTAAAATTTATCAGACCCAAAATAAACTAGTATAATGCCTATAGTTAGGTAATTCAATATTTATTTATGATTATGCAATAAATTACTAAATGTATTGTATATAATTCCACCCTCTAACAAACTTACAAGGTAGTGATTACACAACTACACCATATCAAAAGTTGATATATTTTTTTAAGTGTTCAAGCCTTGATCTTGGTGAGTATCTTCAAATGTTGGCCATTTGTCATTTTTACAGGATTATTTCATATTTTATTAGTCAACTCAAGAACACTTCTACTCGATATTTATTGTTATAGAAAAAATTGTTAAGAGCTTTATCATTTATAAACCAGCATAGTACTTATTCATTATGGTTTTTGTATCTTTCAAAATTCTTTATTTATAATCCTATATTTTGATATCATATTCAAACTTGCTTACATTCATCTACGAATAACAACGATAAAAAATATAAAAATGAAATAATACCAAAATATGTCATTCTTTATGCATTATATAACAATTTATTATATGCTTGACTACTTTTATAAATTACATAGATGATGTACATATGTATATAAATATATATATATATATATATATATATATATTACAACCAAAATATATATACAATACAGATTTGGGTGGCCAGCCAATCCCTCGATCCTCCTCTTCCTCCTCAGGGTATAATTCTAGTGGTTCTTAATGGCATTGTACGTCCTCCTCGTGAGAACCCTAGATATGGTCATCCACTTGTTCCCCTATGTGACTGCAGTATAACGACATCCTCCATTGTCATTAATGACTTGTAGTGCATGGTGGAGATCAGTTGGTTTACCATAAGAAATGACATGACTTGTCACCTCCTCAAGCCGATGCAACATCGGTGCGAGCGTGCCTCTGGATATATGCTTGGTGTTGCTCCTACTTGATGAAGACAATGATGACAGTTAATGGCAGAGAACATGAGGCAACCTGAGTGCAACATGGGGGTAGGGTAGTTGTGGTGGTGAATTTGAGGCCTAGCATTGTTGTTATGGTTGTGAATAGATATCATTCTGGAAGCAGCAACGACATGACATTGCCTATGGCCTTGTTCCGCCCCCACTTCTCCTCGATGAAGACCATGGTGATGGTTGTCAACAGAGACTAGAAGGTGGACCAGATGTAACAGTGGATTGGGCGTGACAGTGATATGGTGTGGGAAATAGCTAGGGGAGATATTGGGGGGTTATAATCTTACCCTACACTTGTTTGTCTTCCCATATTATGCTTATTTTTGTCTATAACTGTGTGAGTATCTTCGTGGTACCACCGTGAGATGTAATGCAGATGGCTAAGTTTGATGGATTTTGCAAGTCCCATACTAGGATGTTAATTGTTATATCTGATGCCACAACAGTGATATTATTTGAAACAAAACCTGAAATTAAAATTCAAGAGCATCACCACACACATATAACACATAAATATATCAAAATAAAATTTCCTCCTAGTACAATGAAAAACCTTCCACTAAGCATTAGATCTATAAGAGGATACATAAAAGATACATCATTGCCATAGTCTTACAAGTCTTTGATCAACAATAAGGTTGAAGACCATGCTCACGATATCTCATCAAAATAGAATTAGCTTGAGCTTCACATATGTGGCATTACTATAGAACATATGTGCATAATATTACAACATCCATAACTCCATCTCTAGACCGTGCACGCGTAACAAGACATAGGTGGATAAAGGATACCATAAAAACACACCCATCCAAACCTGAGGGTACAGAGACAAATGTACCTCTATCCATATATACTTTACAATTTCACACAACCTTCACCTAGATCTAAGATGTCTTCAAACAAACATCATCCACATCTCATCCTAAAATTATATCCCTCCTTATTTGTCTTGTATACCACTACTAGGATTGTAGGGAAATATGGAATCATAATAGGAAGTGAAAAAAAATTACTATCATATTCCACATAAATTGGCAGATCGCGTTAACTACTACATAATAGGAAGGATAGTTTCAAAGATATACCTGATCCTACAGGAAGTCAGGCGACATCTCCTTGTCATTGTAGATGCACAAATGTCTTCTAGTTGCACTGGGACTCCTCTACTATGCCTCCTAGTCTTCATTATAGATAGCAAGTTGATGTTGTCCTCCTAGCGGAAGACAACAACCTCCATGCCTCTATGAAAGTCCACACAGACCATCTAGAACTCTTATCATCCTACTAGAATAGACAGGAAGGAGTTGACCCTCCTATTGGTGTACTAGTTACTAACTGACTCTTTCACAATTGTTCTCCCTTGTTATTCCTCTCTTTATCGGGTAGGACTTGCTTGGGTTATCTCAGTTACCACAACTAGAGAAGACAAATAATTTCCAAACGCAATTGATGTATCTGAAAAGCCCCCAATACCCCTCTATTTGTAGGAGGGGTTAGGGTTTGGGTTCCCAGTCTATGTGGGAGTGGAAGGGACAGCAAGATCATGAATTTTCACAACCTTCGAGCACTGAACCGGTCAGTTGGCAATCAAACTGGTAGGTTCACATGCAAGTCTCTTAGAGACCCAGACATTTTACCATATTTCCCAGTCACATATGAATTAGCAAATTTAAATACAATTAATGCACAACATGATGTTAGCACTAATCCTTAATGTAGTTGAATTTCTCCACAAACTAGGTGTCTCAGCCTATGAGTCGGTCATCTCACAACCCAAACCAATTGGTTGGTGAGCCAAGTCAATCGGTCCACTAAGAGAATCAGTCAGTTTGCTCCCCATTTCTTCTAGATCTTAGCCAATTTAATATCTGATCAACCTAACATTCCAACCAGTCATTTCATCACATGAATCAATTGGTTGGGAGTCCAGTCTGTTGATTTTTTGCTTGAATTGA
This sequence comes from Alisma plantago-aquatica, assembly GCA_963693085.1. NCBI lineage: Eukaryota > Viridiplantae > Streptophyta > Magnoliopsida > Alismatales > Alismataceae > Alisma > Alisma plantago-aquatica. The sequence continues at coordinate 903,681,587 of OY856411.1, forward strand.
ATACCTAAACACTTTAGTAATCAATTCATTATCATTCAATATCAAATTCCTCTTCGAGGTCATTTCTTATTTATGTGGCCCTATAGGTCCCATATTACATTGGTAGTGAATGTCTATAACTAGTTATGACATCGCAAGCAAAGAGCGATACTAGTCACACATAATTACTACCCAAGTAAATGGAAAGTTGGAGAACAATTTCAACCTCCAATCTTTGTATGGTGTTACAGTGTTTTTATAGTTCCTTTGTCACTGATATCCAGATTGAACTCGAGGCATAGATTAGTCATCCTCTTCAACATTCAATCATGTTCCTTGAACCAGAGCAGAATGTCTCAAATATATACAAGTCCAACATCACATATTGACTCACATGTGCATGGCCATACATTTTCTTAGTCTCTCTAATCAAGAGGCCTAGGATATCATACTCCTATAGGAGAGATAAATCCCATCTACATCACTCACGGTCAGTACCCATGTGTCACAATCACCCAATCATCACCTTTATGGAAATCCTTATTCAGGATTAAGTTCAATGATGTCAAATCATATCGAATGATATGTGATGAATGTAGTGACTTTTAGTCTAAGAACCACAATCACCACCAACACTATGCGAGCTGACTATGACTACCATTATAATGGCTTTCGTGTGTCAGTCTCATGGTGGGTCTGCCTGATACATTGTTCTTTAAGGTGTATCTATGTGCTTGGTTTGATATACCATATCATGACTAATGAGATTATGTCATCAACTAACACACACTCTAGTCTTGTGTTATTATTGTCTATCTGCCTTCCGCAATAACTTCCGAGCAGGGACATAATGAGAATATATATAGTCTTAACATTTGTATGATCTCATTATTCAAGTCATGTACTTAAATACATACGTCATTGAGTAATATTATTCTCTAGACAGTTATTATGTTACATCATTATATCATAACTGAACAAAATAGAAGAAATTGTAAGCTTGCTTTTATTATTAAACAAATGATTTACAAATTATGCCATTACAATCATCATATGATTGGCTCTCTGGGCATACATACTAACAAGGATAGTTGGATAGTTCACCTAAAAAAGTGTGAAATAAACCACAACAGTGAGACCCCCAAGGCCCACTGATATGATATAATGCCTAAAACATTTATTATGTATCAGAGGGAATGTGTAATATAAGAAGGAATAAGTATGTGTAGTACTTGTATGTATGAAGGAATACTCTTACCCATCTGCTTTGATATCAAGATCACCTGTAAGAGAATTTTATAACATAGATATACCATGATTATAAACAATAACTCATACAAGGAACAATCACGTTTAGCTTCAATTAAAACTAAACAAATGTACTACACATCTATTGTGTATTTTAGGTGCACCGGGCTTATTGGGACATACCACCCTACCAGCTAACTAGATGTTCTTAATCCATCTAGACATCCATATAAGATTTAGGAATATTCATATTTCCTATATCTCTTCTCAAAAACCTCAGGTCAAAGAAATCCATCAGAAAGGTAGAGAGAACTCCAGCTAACCCACTGTGGATGTATGCTTAAACAGATCTATCAAATAAGATGACCCTTGGTACACATGTCAAAGTGCCACGAAGACAAGGTAACCACCCTCCATAATATTTCACATCATTCATATTCTTGTACAAATCTCCAAAACCATTTAAACATGTCATGACATCCTCTTCTAAGCCTCCACGTATATTCACTAATATATGGATCTGGGCATCTTCTCGTAGCTCTAGGCTTATATAAGATTAAGTTGTTTTTCCCATTCCCCCCTAACAATTTAGGGGAATGAATCTACGGATTGAGTACTGTACCTTTAGAGTTCTCTTGATCATTAGGTGTGTCATTCTAGAATTACATCATCTAAAGTATAAGCATCCTATCAACATATAGACAGATAATAAAGTAGCAAATAAATCCATAAGATATAAAGTGTCATAACAACATCACCTAACTTCTCATAGAAAGGGACACATGTTTTGTCCCCATATTCATTGGGGCGTCACACACAAATCGGTTCACTGAAAGACATTAGTTATTACTCCTCGGGAACTCGTGGCATAACATGAGGAAATATACATAAAGCTTTCCTTTTTCCTTCAAAACAACCACCTTGTTATTTACAAACAACATAGCATATTAATGAAATGGCTTAAAACATGTAATTTGAATGCTTGACACTCATGAACACCTCACAAGTTGACATCTCTGAAACATGCATGTCATATTTCAATGCTAAGGAAGAAACCCTGAGCTGACTTTGCCATCTTAAGTCACTTTCTTACTGAAGTAACAATAGCTGATCAACTTTTATGCCACAAAAAGGGTACCCATTCTATGTAACACTAACATGAAGGCACGTGACCCATTGATTAGGGATTCATGTACATGAGACAATCATCTTTTAATAGTAAAAAGGTATGTAGTAACAGATTGTATGGCATGCAACTACAAAACAAGTAACAAACAAGTCAAAGATTATATCACTCATTTGTCAAAGGGCATAAATGAGTCCATGCATAGAATGCAAATGTGAATCCTCCAGCTTCATGAATGTTAAATAATTAGTTTATTATGTGCATGGGTCTAATTTTGTTGGCCCATTAGGTTTACGTTTTCATTCTTTTACTTGCCTCCTCTCCTATATATAGGAGGGGGTTTTGCCATCTATAAATAATAAATATCTAATTAGCCTCCCATCATATTTTCACATGATATTAGAGAATCCATCCTAGCTATCGGAGAAAATAGAGAAAACATTTGTCTACGGGCAGCCGCCATCTCTTCTTGGCTTGGATGCCCTTCAGGCATCATCCCGACCTCTATTATCATCTTCTCTCATATTCCTTCAAAAAAAATGAATTTTTTTATCTCCTACGTTAGAACTCTCTATCTCAGCCATCATCACTATTACCTACTTCCATTGAATCACATTTCTCTAATCTTTCATGCATCCTGATGGCCTATTGATCACTCCCAACATGTATCCAAGCCTTCACATCAATTTTCAACCGATGTGTTAGTCCATGGTGGTGTTCCTATATGTTTCCCATCTATCACGCTTGTTGGCTCTGACAAGTTCTAGGTTCCTGGCATTTGTTCTTTTCGGACAGTTAAGTTCCCTCAAAGAATGATGAGCATGTATGTAAGGAGTGGGACCTGATAGGGATCCACTCCCTACTTAATTTGAGGAATAAACCATCTTTTTTAAACACACTAGGAAGGTATGCTGTAATAGGTGTATATTTCTTTTTTCTCAAATGATGATATACAAAAGACCAAAGTATAGTAGAAGAAATAAACATCATGACTATTTTCAATTTATGCAAGATTACAAAATATTCTCTCATTAAGGGGCTTACATGAAAGTACAATGTCATCAGAATCTAAGTAGAGGGTTATCCATATATCTCAAGTTTATCTCCCATTAAGAGTCATCTTTTTTTGTTTTGGAAATAGGTAAATATATTGCCAAAGAAAGGTAGTAGGAACTACCACGTAAAAACAAAGACCAGTAAGTATGATCTATGTGGATGGGGGTATACAAAAACCCATCGTATCTAAACTAGAGTATATATAGGGTTACATACAAAATCCCCATTATACTTTAGCATGTATGTATACACCCTTCAGAATAACCTTCTTAGCAAGAGCCACATTGCATAGGTCAGACGACATCTTTTTGAGCAGCTCCATTTCAGTACGGTTGCCTATTGAATGGACTATTTTGTTTCTCGCCTCCCAGACGTAGTATCAAAAAATAGATAAGCAGGTGCCCTTGAAGGTAGTGTGATGCTTATTTGTGAGATGGTGAAGCATCCAGCCCACCATTTCATTGATGTTATTGCTCTAGTTCATACCCCATTCGTTCTTTAAGCAAATAACAGACAAGATGAACTTGGTGTAGCTGCACTCGAGGAACAGATGGTTGTGAGTTTCTTTAGCTCTCCTACAAAGGGGAAATCGTACATCAACATGAATGCCCCATTTCTAAAGGTAGTCTTTAGTAGGCAACTTTCCTAGAATGTCCTTGTAGGCAGCAACACTCCATTTTGGGCAGTGGAAATGAGCCCCAAAGGAACTTGCACCACAAGACATCAGCTTATGTGTCACTGTTGATCCATGGGATGGTGTGTTGGTTGGAAACACTCACCATCTCATGCTCATCAACAGTGTATGGAGAAATGACCTCCCATCACCTATTGATCATATTTCTCCAAGCCCTTGAGGGGTTTGTATCACTATCATTTGGGATATTGTCATATCTCTTAGTCATGCACTTGGACCACACATTAACCTTATCCCTCAAGAACCTATCAAGACTCTTGATTTGCCCAGTAGCAATGATATTATTAGGATGAATAACATTGAGCCCGCCTTTGGAGAAGGATCGAGTCGGGACCTCCCAAGAAATGCCATGATTATGCCCTCCCCATATGAAGCTAGTGATAATCTTCCTCATGGAATCAATCACAGAATTGGGAATGTCACAGACCTCTTCCCAGAACTGTATCATACTTTGTAACACAGATCTAACAAGGACCATGTTACCCACTAAGGACAGTATGATCTCTGACCAAACCTCAATCTTAGTTCTCAATCTATCAAGGCAAGAGATGAAGTCAGAAGATGAGCCTTTGCCACCAACTATTGGGGCGTCCAGGTATCTGGTAGGAAGGCAACCCCCATTCAGATCAATAGCAAGCTTGAGTCTCCCTCTTCTAAGATCGCATGACTTTGATAAATAGATTCTTGACTTAATAGAGCTTCTACATAACCCAGTTATCTTGCCAAACATGGTCATCACCCTCTTGAATTCTTTCACCTATTTAGCATTACCAACAGAGAATAGAATCACATAATCTACAAAGATGAGGTGAGACTTGACTATGATACCTTTGATCGTGAAAATCTTTAATCTTGCCCTTGTCCTCAGCATTACAGATGATGTTAGTTAGCCTTTCCATTATGATAGTGAACAACAAGGGGGGCAGAGGGTCCTCCTGTCATAGACCATTAGAAGCTCTAAGGAGGCCCACTGATCCACCATTAATCAAGATGGAGAAAGAAGAGGTATAGACACCCTATTTTATCAAGAGGATCCATCTGTCTGAGAAGCCCATGGACCCCATGATGGGCCAAAGCACCTCACATCACACGTAATCATACGCTTTCATAAGGTCGATCTTGACATAGGCTTTAGAGCTAGAATTTTTGGTGTTGAACCCTGTCAGAAATTTAGATGCCAGAAGGATACAATCAGTGAGCTTCCTTCCTTTGATGAAAGCACTCTTCTCCTCCAAGATGATGAGAGGTAGTAAGAACCCAAGTAGGCAAGAAAGGAGTTTAGATAGGCATTTGTAGAGAACATTGTATCAGGCTATAGGCCTATAGTCTGACATGCCTTTCACATCCTTCCTCTTGGGTATGAGCTTTATGAAGGTATGGTTCACAACCAGCACCATGTTCCCACCATTCATAACCCATTTAATGGCTTCACCAACATCTCTACCTATGAGGTACCACATATGTTGGTAGAACATCCCATTAAACCTGTCTGGCCCAAGGGACTTAGACGGATTTATAGAGAACACTACACTTTTGATTTCTTCATCTGCCACTGGCTGGCATAGACTAGCATTCATGTCATAATTCACTCTTCTACTAGGAAGTAGGTCACCATAGTTGTTGTTGTGACTAACCGGTTGGTTGTATATATTTTGGAAGTAGTTAATGGCCCTAGCAGCAATATCTTTTTGCTTGTCAACCACAACACCATGCTCATTAATAAGTTGATGTATGGTTTCTCTCATCTCCTTCTTCATAATAGTAGGGTGATAAACCTTGGTATTCTGGTCACCATCAGTTATCCACTTCATATGGCTCCATTGACAGTAAAATCTTTCTTCAACTTCCTTAGTCTATCCTTGATTTCTCTTTCCCTATTTAGAACAGTCGCACTCTTAGGTGTCTCTCTGGAAGCAGCATATGCAACATCATAATCATCCCTAGTTGTCACAAGTGGGTTCTTGAGGTTGACTTTGTGCCTACACCAAGCCTTTAAGGCCTTTTTTATATTATGGAGCTTCTTTAGTACTTTGTAGAGAGGTTTCCCCTCAATATTAATATCCCAGCTATCTTCCACCAGTTCCTTAATGCCTTCCAATCACACCACAGATTGAGGAAGCAGAAAGGGCATTGGATTTTGTCCTTGAAAGTGAAATCCATCCTTATCCAGAGTTATCACTCAAGATGTTAGTCTTGAGTTTGATAACAACATTAGGTCAAATATAAAGCCAGGGTTCATTAACCATAGCTCGATCAACGCTGCTAGTTATCCTTCTACCTGGTACCTACTTATTTGACTAGGTAGTCAGGCCACCAACTTTGTTCAATTCTATAAGTCCAGCCGCCTTCATGGTATCATTAAAAGTAGTCATAATTCTCTCAGGTACAGTAAGGCCCCCAATCTTCTCTTTAGCTTTTCTGACTTTAGAAGTCCCCAAAAATCATCCAGGGGACCTCCTGTTGCACTGTGCTTTTGATGGTATCCCACATACGAGCCATGTCTCTTTCTAAGTGCTCGCCATAGATTCCAAAAACTATGAAGGACATGCTTCCTTTATTACAATAACTAACAATGATGACCTGGTCAGTAACGCTAATGAGGTCAATATCCCAACCCACACGGTTCCACCCCACGACAATTCAGCATCCATCTTTGCAAACAATGTTAGAGAGGGTTTCCCACCCAGTCGGGAACAAGGTTTTAATCCTCTCTTCAGCCTTCCTCTTGATTTTGATCTCCAAGCAGGAGACAAGGTTGGCTTCTTCCTCTGTAATAAATCTCCTGACCTCCCTCTGCCTCTCAGCAAGCGAGGCTCCTCACACGTTCCATGTGAGTAGGGACATATCTAATTGATGTTGTTCCCACTCCCCCCTTTGGAGTGGGATCCTTTCTTTGATTTTTTTTTCTTTAACCCTTAGCCATGCTTCGAGTCTACCTAGGACTCTTGTTGCATCTGTTGGTCATTTCCTCGACACCTCATCCTCGACTTCATCCAGAATTAAGAAGGGGTTGTCATCCTACTGCCCAGTAGCAACATCATTCACCTTGGTGACTGGAGTTTCCTTTTCCGCCTTAGTAGTGTCCTTGGCACGGGACGTCTCCCCTTGAATCTGGGAGGCAGGGCATCCTCATGGGGAGGGGGTTTAGGTGGCGACTTCTCAACACCCTTGGGGATGCCAGCATCATTGGGGACTTCTTCATGAGTTTCATCCACAACTTTCTCCTTGCCTTTCCTACTCTTCAGGGGTGGTTTGGACCTACCCGGTCTACTGGGCTTCTTCTTGGGTTGCTCGGGGATGATGGGGGGTGCCATGTTGATGGAGACCCTTTCACCAGGGCAACTTCCTGTGTCATGGCCGAAGACTTTATAGGTAGAGCACCTGTCTAGTAGGGCTTTGCACTTGAAACGCACCTCCCATTCATCGCCATTGGGAAACTCCACCATCACTTTAGGTGGCGGCTCGTTCTCGGCCGAGATGTCAATGCATAACTGAGTGCATCCTTGGACTGATCCATCCGACCTCCTCTCGATGGATCTGGGTTCTCTGATGGCATGGGTGATAACCGCAATGACCCTAGTCATCTAATGCTTTCCCACATCTGATAGAGATACCCAAACAGGGGTAGTCTTGAATGCCAATCTCCTCGTATTAGCTTCCTGTATCCACCTTCTCACAAGGACCAGATGGTCATCGAAGAACTAGGGTCCTTTGACGAGTGCACCCTTGATATTAGTGTCACTAGTGAACCTAGCAAGGAAGATACCAGGGTCCAGGGATAAGAGCTCTAGTTCACATTTAGGTTGCTATCTTTGTATCATCCACACTTCCAGGGGGATAGGATGGACCTTCTTCCCAAGGATTTGGATTATTTCTGAATGTTTGTGGTAATCTTCCATTTCTTCCATGATCAGAATCTTGAACCTAGTCCATAGTCTCCGATCGCCTTCCTTGTGGAATGGGGTTTTGGGGTCAGCCGCCATGGCACCTTGGATCTTAGTGGGAGGTCCTACAACACACCCCACTAAATCCTTAGTCACCATGGCGTCCGTTGATGGTGAGAACCAGTCGCCATCTTTAGGGTGTTGTCCAAAAGGGGTAGAAGCAGGCAGGGTTCCAGTGCCCCTACCCACCATGGCTAGAGCCTGATCCTAGAGAGGGATCAGAGCTCAGGATCCGCTAGATAGAGAGAGCGAGCTTTTTGGCTAGGAGCTTTTTCATTTTATTAAGAGTTGTCTTTGTAAGCTAGGTCCACATCTGCAAGTCATGTCCTCCATGTCCTACGCCCAGGGTTGGAAGCATACCCTAGAAGAGAAGGAAAAAGATGGAAATTATTATAAGAAGAAAAATTAGTATGTGTATATAAATATGAATTGAGAAATATAAGGAAATGTCTAATTAGCCTCCCATCAAAATTCCACAATGACAAACTTCATTGTTGAGGGAAATTCCCAAGGTCTGAGTTCATGTAAGGCCCCTACCCTATCTTAACTCCTTAATCTTATTTTTCTAACCTTATAACCTATTTTGATGCTTGCTAAGGATGTGTTTAGACGTTTTGTGTCCTATTTGTGAGTTTTTCTACAATTTCCCTCTTTGGTCAAAGGCATCCTTGAAAATTGTACACAGTGTGTCGTCACTTGCATTCTTTGCTTGGCTGAAGATAGATGCATTTAGGTGGTTTGAATTAGCCTAGTAGCCTTTCCATCATTTGAGAATTTATAGAAGTGGCAGGTCCTTCCATCAGTATAAAATCAATGGAAGTGTATCTTCTCTTCTGTCGGTTGAAGGCAGATGAGGCTCCTCTATTTGGTCTTTGGTTTGTAGTGTGCTTGGTTTTTTGTGACTGAGGATTGACGGTATGATTCTACCCTTCTATCGGCACATGACAGATAGGACATGCCTAGTTGTGACCTTCCAATTTTTTTTGAATGAAAATTGAAGAAATGGTAAGGTGTTGGGTGGTGGGCATCCATTGGAAGAATATTAATAAAAGCATGCACCATGTCTTCCAATGGTTTTTATGATCTACCTATCAATGTCACTTATCGCAGGTCTTCTAAAGGTTTCCCTGGAGAGCATAAGACAACACATTATAACAAAAAAGATAACTTATGGGACTTCTCTTTACACCTACATATGGGTTTTCTACCAACGCATATCGATGGGAAGTTGGGGTTTGCCTTCCAATGGAGTGACTAACTAGAGAGGGTATATCTCTAACCAATAATGTGATAGTTGACTGATTTTTCTCTCTCTTATGGGTCTATTTATATACCCCCCTTAGTATTCCTTCTAGATCAACTTGCATCACTAAGCAATGAAAATTTACAATATAGTGAATCACCAAAGGTTTATGACAACTAGCATGTTTTATATTTCATTGATTCTTTCTTTCAACGGGATCTACCTTCATTCTCTTCTTTGTTGATGTGAGGCAAGACAACTAGTGCCTTACAAGCTTTCATCAGGGTAAGTCAAACCTTGATCATGTGTTTCCCTGGTTATCCTTATATTGTAGTTTATCTTGGATGTTTTCTATGTTGTTTTTCTTTAAGCTTTTGGATTATTCCTTCTATATCTGAGTGTTAGGATGCATCTAGGTTCGAGGCAAAATTAAGCACTTTTGGTATCTGAAAGGCCCCTGAACTTGCTTCAACTGTTTAATATTCTTAATTATCATAATTGAATGCTTAAAACATTAATATAACCTTTTGGTATTCTTTGGAATCATGAGACAAGCTTAAATTTCAAATTTGGTCCAATTTGGAGACTTTTTGAGTAAGTCATGCAATTTTATGTACATTTTGGAATTTTCTGCGATTTACCCAATTGAGGGGTTTATTTTCAAATTGTCACAGAAATTATGTCCTTAGATGTTCTCTCATCATTCTTGAGCTTGTTGATCCATGGGGTGCTCAATTGTACTTTGGTTTGAAGGAGATTCCTTTCTATGTTGAATTAGGGTTTACCCCCACCCATGGATGAGCCACCTTCAAGGCTATCAAACAACAATGGTCCTGCTACTAGGTGAGAAACCATCAATTATCATATGGTGGTAAAATCTAGTGGTCATCAATATAAGACTCTAGGTCGATGGTTCATGTCTAGTTTGGTTCACTTGAACCTGTGGTTCACTTAAATGGATGATCAACCGATGGTTCAACCACCTATTGACCTAAACCATGAACAAACGATGGGTAACTTTGACCAAGAGATGTTTTCTGGCCTAATGGACCATCAATTGATGGCTCAGAAGTCCCCAACAGCCATTGGACCTGATGCTTGCTCATCTGTGTAAGCTTTAATCCATGGACACGTGGAGAGATGCTTATACACCTCATGCTTGCTTCCATCCTTATCCATGTGCTATATCTATCTCTTCCTTGCCCAAGTTCAAAACCTTTGCTCACTTCCTCTCTCGTCTAACCTAGAGCATCGACTCCACTCTGTTTGTCTACAGAACCAGGTGGTCCAAGGTAGAAGACAACCCCTTTTTGGATAAGAAGGTCTCCTAGAGCTCCGTCTAGCCCTACCTAGGGTTTCTAAGGTCATCTCCTTGGGGTTTCCGACCAAGGCAAGTTGTTTTCTTCCTTCCTTGTCCATTTTTTCTTTCTCTTCTTCTCCCTCATAACTTCATCAAGGTCGGAATTCCTCTATTTCATGTTAAAAGTTTCTTTAGAGCTCAAGATCTTACCTTTCTTGCTTCTTCTTCTAGGGTTTTTCTTCTTTGTGAAGAAGGGTGCCTACTTGGTCGAGAGCTTATTCTTGGGTTTTCTACCTTCTTAGCTAGAGTTTCTTACTGTTCATAGCATGTTCTTCTCTTTATAGGTGAGTTTTATAACCCTCTTCACTTTTATTTCTTACAACAAGCTTGCTTACATAAGTTCTTGCTCTAAAATGAAGATCTATGCCTGTAAAAGATACCCTTGCCTAGGGTTTTGATTTTTATGATGTTTCTTGCTTAGTTTCCAGTTGTAGATGGATCTGAAACTATGTATATGGCCTTCCTAAGGAAGAGTATGACTTTTACAAGGTTGGCCTAACAAATAATGGTTCTTAACACCTAACAACCGATGGCTTATACCTAGGTTCTAAGGCTGGTTTCCACTTTATACATCAACTGATGGTAGTACCCTTGCAACAATTGATGGTGTTACCTTCCTGACAACTGATGGTAATGACCAAGGGTGTCAACCAATGGTGACAACCGATGGTCACCCTTTAGGTCAGGTTTTGGCTCAAACAGAATCTTAATGATCAACCACTAAGTACCCTAATGAAGATATCAACCAATGGTGACATCAATGCAACACTTGTTGGTGAAGGATGATAGTAGTGATGATCCTAACAGTTGATGGTGACTTAATGGTCACAAACGATGATGAATCAGGTCTCTACAACTTATAATGAGTTAAGGATGTAGTTGTAGCTTCAATTAATCCCTAACTTAATAGTTTCTTGAGTCAAATGTTTCAAGGGGTAGACCTATACACCAATTCATGGTTTTGAAATATAACCTGGTTCAATATTTATGATCTAACACTTCTTCATCTAATAGTTTTGAATAAAAGATTTGATCCAATGGTTGAGGTTGAATGCTTCAACATCCAATGGTTTGGATTGAAACCTATAGTATGACATATGAGTTCTATTAATCTGAATTTGATGGTTTTCCTTATGTGATCAAATTAAGGAGCTTGATGGTTGATATGATTGCTTACTTAAAATGTACAACCACTGATGGGTTTTAACCCCACAATCTATGTTTCCCCTTTATTCTATCAAATAATGGATGTTTAGGGTTAAATGGTGACTCTCTCTAGGTCACAACTCAATGACTTTATAGATGTCTTATTCAAGGTGTTTACTTATGTAAATAACCAATAGTCTTACCTTTTCATCATCCAATAGTTCTGGGTAGTATGGTGATATGGGTAGGATGATGTGGGAACCAATGAAGGTTTGCCCTTAATAAGGTAGTCTTACATTTCCCCTCACATGAATAGAATTGATAATAACCATATTGTGATTATATGCAACCCTAATGGGGTATAGCTTGTTACACTTAATCCTAATGAACTCAAATGATGATGGGTAACCACAATCAGCCTTCCTTAGTGGAATAATAGAAGAATGGAGTCTCTCTTACTATTGTGGAACCTTGGTATACTATAACCCAATGGTTACACCTTGAGTGTTGTATGGATCCATACTTGATAATGGTATGGAATGTGATGATAATGTTGTTCCTGATGCATCCAAGATTATATGGGGATGCTATGGGTTAAGGTTTGTGAATGAATGTAGAACTATAATTTCAATGTAACCTACCTTGTGAAAACAAACCCTAATGCAAGTAGAGAATGGCGGTTAATCATGTTATCCTTTCTTGAATGATTGATTGAAACTCTAATGTATTAACTGGTGGTTATTATTGCTTCATGGTTTATACTTTCTTATGCTAAACTTGTACACTATGGGTGTGATGATGGCCAATCATATAGCTTCCTTATATTTGATATAATAAATGAATGCTCTTAAATGCTAAGATAACCCTGCAATTTTATCCTATGAACATCTATTAGATCTTTAATACAAAATCATGTTAAGCATATGCATCACATGAATGTTGATATATGTTAAGCCTTGCAATAAGGCATGGAAAGATAGTGATGATCTTGTAGGAAATGATATATGGTCTTAATGACCTTTGGGCATGGTTAAGCATTGAATGAGGTGTAATCCTCTTACGTTGACAAGGGATGATACCTTGTGATATTGTGCTAAGGATTTATATCCTGTGGTAGTATGATGAAAAGTATAGTCTCATGAATGGCAAGAGAAGAGTACCATGTGATGATGATGTGATGACAAGTATAGTCTTTTGATTGGTAGGTGAATACTTCCATGTGAAGTTGAGATTAAAAATTATGTCTTATATGTTAATATATCTTTTAAATTTGTTATATAGCAATGTTTGTTAGAGATGGATTAGGGTTTGTATTTCCACTTGTTTGATGCAGTCTTAATTCACTCACTTGGAGATAACTAATCAAGTGAAACTCTAATCATGTAGTGCCCTGTTCTGTAAAACCATCTTTAGTGTCAGAACTTGTTGGATGGTGAAATAAGTATTCCCAAGCTAAACTCGAAGCACATACAATTGAGTATGTGGGGGTGGCAAGTTGAGGATATGTCCTTATCATCCACAATTGCAGGTGATGGAGGATGATTGTAGTCATTCCTTGGATACTGTGAAACGTGAAAGGTAGCAGTATAACTACAAGTGCCTCTTATAGAAGGGCCATGTGTGAGCCTGTTCTCTAGTGTCGTGACTTGTACCAAGGGTGGACTAGTTGTTAGCATCTTGACTATATGTCACATAGCATTGACTGATATGTCACTACCTTTTTACTCGTAATGATCGAGGGAAAGAGATCTTAGGATATCAACACTCTAGGTCTTGTACAGAACCAAATAGCCCTTTATAGGGGTCGGTTGGACTTTGGGTGGTAAGACTCAAACTACCCAGGGCGTAATAAAAGATATAATACAGTCATGTAGCATATCTTCTTAGGGTTATAAACATCACCTCACATTGGATGATAACCCTTTTTTGTTCTACTTACATAGAGATGATGTATAGCAAATTAAGAGATGGTAGATAGGCTTATGATGTAGATTTTCTTATGTTGTCATATATAGTGACATTGATAGTTAAGATTATGTTGTTAGCTATGTTTAATACTGCTAGTTATTCCTTTGTAATTAGAAATGCTTAAACTATTAAACATGCTTATGCAGTTAGTTGTGCTTATGATGTTAGCTCTACTTATGATGTAGATATGTTCCCTTTATTATATATGCCAATATTGATAGCCATATTATGGTACTAGACACATTTATGATGTTGGAAATGGTTATGCTACTAGATTTCTTTTTCTCTTAGCAAGGAAGATGATGATAGTCACATGATGATGATTGTTATTAGATGTAATCCTATGAAAATTGAGTAGATATCTGATAGAAGTAATGAACTTATTTGTTACCCATATATACATTGATAATCATACTTGTTGCTAAGGTTATTTTCTTAACCTATTTAGCATACTTGAACTATTCAATCTTCTCAATTGACTATTAAACACTCCAACTGCTCAGTTATATATTACTTAAGCTGGTGTAATCAATATCAACTGGGGAGAGTTATATCTCTCGTTAGGACTGGGTCTCACCTTGTGGGTCACCACAAACTTTTAGGTGATCAGCAGTAGCGACATCAGACTGTGGCAACAAGGTGAATCTGAGGTGATGAACCCTAGAGATGGTTGTTAGTTGTCTAGTGTATTCTAGAGTCATTCATGTACTCTCAAGTCCAGACATAAAAGTTTGTAAATGGTGTTTCGATCAAATCAAGCTTTCGATAGCATGTTATATGCTTGTTCAAATGATAAATGTGGAAATGTTTCATGTGTAATATGTATATGTGGTGGATGAGGCCATGGAACAATTGTAAGAGATTCTTGGTATAATATGAATACAAGCAAGTTGTTGGGCTTTTGCGTAATATTTCAGAGCATGGTGGTTATGTTGAAATCGATTTTAATTTACCCTATTTTTTGTGTTTGTGTTTAATTAATGAGTAATCATGTTTTGTGTTTTGAGTAATCTCATTTAGTGTAACGAGTTCTCACTATATCTAAGTTCTTGGAGAATCTTGAATTGGTTTTGCGATTGGGAGCATTTTGTATTTCATTGCTTGGAGGAGATTTGGGTTGAGTTCGAGATTTGTGATTTTTGGACTCAAGTGATTGGATGGATCCTTCGTCAGATTGATGATAGCTTTGGAAGTAATCCCCATATTTGGTTAAATGCAAGTAGTCAAATTGACTTTTGAGGTCATGGAGCATGTGGCTTTGTCTGAGTTACTCAAGATCCACTTGTCCTGGCGTGGTTGACTATGAACTTCAATTGTCAAATTGTAGGGGAACCAACATAGTCAAATAGCATAGATGAGTAGTATTGGTCCCTCCAGTAGTGGTTGGGCATTATTTTTAGCAGCATTGGATTTTTTCACGTTGAAGTGAGCTAAAGAAGTGGATTCACGTGAGCAACTGAGGGAGTTCTTATTTGAGTTTAGTTTAGGGTAAAAAGTGCTTTCCAAAATCATTCTTCAAGGAAATTGAAGTATCAAGATTCACACATAACTTGTGATCATTTCTCTTAATTAAGAGTCAAATGCAACTACTAGTATCCATTAGAAGAACCAAAATGTGTTTGAACAGTATGCATTAATTCAAGGTGGATGAGGCCTACATTGTAGAGTACCCTACTCACTAAAATAAAAGATCACATTCATGTTGAGTTTCTTTCTAGGTGCAACCCTAGAATCCCTATTAGGATTGATATGGATATGTTAGTCACTTTAGAGATGAAGATCCAAATAAATGTTTGGTTTACCAAAGTGTAGTGTAGCATAGATTTATAGTTTGGTTCTTGGTAAACTTATATGTTTCTCGAACAATTTAATTTGGATTGTCTATGTTAAGCTTTTTTTCCCAAAATGCAACCAATATATTGTAAGGTTTATAACAAGTAACAATAGACAACAACCAAATATGGTCTATAATGAAAAATAGTTTGCATAACGTGATTTTGTATGAATAGAATTAAAAGATTTCTAAGTCAAACCTGATTATGATGTTGTTATATTACATGTTTGTTAGATACCAAATGATGGTAGTTAATCATGTTCTATCTCTTCTTGTAAGAACCTAAATAGATCAATATCAGGGATCTTCACGGTGGGCCTTACATGTCTGGTTTATGTGTTCATCAATAATATGTGTACTTTCAGTTGTGGGTACCCTCAAATTATGTAATTATTATGCCCACACATTGTAGCAAGTGTATGTCACATCCAATTTTGTCATCACATTATGGTATCATCATGCGTATATACCACAATTCAATAGTATCCTAGATACAAGGCATTGGATCATGTTCTATTTGACCAAGGATGTCTTCGCCATGTTGATTTAGTCACATCATGACAAAGAAGATATAAGCTTAGGAGATGTCAATCTCATATCAGTCTCAATCCAATAAAAGGGTCCATAGATCTGGATTGTGAGGAGAAAATGGTCACACTACTAGGACTTATACTAGGTTCTGGCTTTTGTGGTGTTGTTCAAGCAATTGATGTTTTTATAGTGTTTCAAACCATGTAGATTATATTTGTACAATTTAATTATATATTTTTACTTCAAATGGTTTTTTTTGTGAAGGGACAACACAAAGAAAAGTTACCTTTAGACTTACGTATATATAAATGAGCAAAGTTCAAAGTATTGATGATATGAACAATGATTCATGATATTATCATTAAAAATACCAAAATATTTGGAGTGTGTTTATAATTGACAACATTCTTAGCCATAGTAGAAAATAGTCATGTCAACACATATATTGATCAAATAAGCAACATTTCATAAAAAATGGAAACAATAATAAAAGAGATTAGTTGGGAATATATTGAAATTTAATACAATTTTAGCTAAGATGATAAAAATTTTGTTAAGATTTTGGGACAAGCCTTCCATTTATTTGGTGCAGTCAATCCAACCCAGCATGAAGGCATCATCTCAGATGCCATTGTCATATTGAAATTGCAAATTGTGTTCTTTTAGAAATATGATAGAATCAATACTTCATAGGAATATATTTTAATAAAGTGTACCAGATTTATTTTCTTTTCGTGTTTGCCTTTCTATGTTTTCCTTTCTAGAATAGGGATAAGTTTGTTTGTAGATTCTTCTTCTTCTTCTTTTTCTTTTTTTAGGTACTAGCATAATTATGTATATGAGGGTGTTACTAGAAATTTACTCTCTTCTTTTATTTAGTTTTAATCTTGTTTATGATTCAAAAAGTAACATTACGCCATTTGATTCCCTTTTGCAAACTCATTCCCCCTTGGGTTTTGTGAAAATCATAAACATAGGATAGCATTTATTTAAATTTAAATAGTTGCATCCCTCCTATAGAAAAATGGATCTACATTACGAAGGAAAGAAATACACCTCACTAAGTGGCATGTCTTATGTCATCCCTAAAAATGAATGGATGGAGTATTATTAACCTAAACCAACCATTTTGTATGTTCAATGAAATTATAGCCTCCATCATTGTGAAAAAATCACTTGATCAAATATTTGAAGTTGAAATATCATAAAAAAAGCCTCGTTGGCACAATATCTAATATCATCACAAATTCCCATACTTCTACATGTATGTAATCAAATGTCAACATCTAGTTTGGTATGTCAGTACCTTCTCTCGATACATAGTTGGCTTAATATAACATTCTGGACTGATGCTAGTTGTTTATTTATCCCAATGTAATTCAAACCAAATTATAATCAACAATATTATACTTATACCACTTGATGGGGCTTATAAAATGTTTTCCTCAAGACAAACAATATGCTTAAGAGTACTATAAATGAGATGGATTAGGAGAAAATACCACACTTGATTGGCTGCCTGAGTTGAACTCGTCTCAACTATGGATGTGTTGGCCTTTGGAGGTGATAGATGTAGTATCAATAAAGCTCAAAAATTTGTTATTCATCGAGACACGACTCTCTATATGGTATATATACTTCTAAATGTACAACTTAGTTCACATCCTCCTCTAACTGATCAGACACAACAACCATGGTAGATCTCCTATAAGATTGGAGGCCACGACCCCCCCCCTCAAAATTTTAAAAACTAATGAATAGAACTGAGTTGAAAGATATTAATAAATCTACTTTATTATGTTTACCATTTGTAATTTGATAAGACCCCCCCAAAGAGTTTCCCATGATGGTTCATTTATACTTTTCAAGTTGAACAATACAATCAAACATTTTTGTCACTTTGACTCCTCTCTGACATTTACTCACCAAATTAATATATTCAAAGATTCCTTTTCAATTTGGGTTGCTTTCACAATTGCAAAGAGGGATTTCTTATGTTCTTGTCTATTATAATAACTATTTTTTTAAGAATTAATGAATATGCTTGGGGTTGAAAGTTGTTAATTAATCTATTTTATTGCACTGACCATGTCTAATTTGATACCCACCCCAAGAATTTCTCATTGACTGTTCCTTTATACTTTCCAACTTAAACAATACAATAAAAATATCTATCATTTTGACTCATGTTTGACATTTACTCGCTAAATTAATGCCTTTAAATTTTTTGTGTTATTGGCTATTACAATTACAATTCAATTTTGATTTTTTTTGTGCAATTTTTCTCTCACACACACTCTCTCATCTGGTGTTTTGGTAATGATTATCAATGCGTATAAGAAATGTCATCCAAGTGCAGAGTCTTGAACACGTTAGCAATAATTGAAGACATCTTCAAGTCACTATTGATGCAGTCTGGTGGCTCGCATTTCAAGTACACCTTTTAGAGGTCATGATGAAACCACGAGTTCTAAAAATAGAGGTAATTTCCTTGAGATGATCAAATAATGAAGTGATGTTGGTAATGTTTTATTAGGAAATGTGTCATACATTTTCCAATACACATCTCACCATATTCAAAATAAGATTCTACATATTATTTCAATAAAGGTGAGAAAATATATATGTGAAGAAATTGGAGATTCTAAATTTTGTATCATTGTGGATGAAGCACGTGATAAATCTAGAAAGGAGCAAATGGTATTGGTTCTTTGACTCTTAAAAAGCATATGTGTGATGTCCTGGATAGACACAATATCTTTACAAACAACATTCATGGGTAGGGGGTATGATGGTGCTAGTAATATGCATGGAGAATGGAATGGCATACAAACATTATTTCAGCAAGATTAGACTTCAGCATATTATGTTCCTATTTTGCTCATCGTTTACAAGTATCTCTTGTCACCACCTCAAGAGAAGTCATATTGATTCACCAATTTTTCACAAATTTGATGTTTGTAATAAATTTATTTTCTACTTCGTGTAAGCGTATTGAGGAATTCAAGGATTCAAAAGAGACGGAAATTGGAGATTTACTATTTGATGCAACTTACTTTATTTTATAAATTATTGTTAATGATGGACACACTTATTCCCAACGTGGTGATGTTCATGCTGCAGTTAAGAACGTCACATCTTTTGAATTTATATTCATTATGCACTTGATGAAAGAGATAATGGGGATCATAGATGCATTCAAAAGAAAAACCACGACATTGTTACTGCCATGTAGTTAGTAAAAAGTACTAGATTATTGATTCAGTGTTTAAGAGATGATGGATCAAAAAAATTTGATAAATGATGTGAGTCATTTTTGTGAGAAACGTGATGTGGATGTCCTTGGAATGAATATCTCCTATGTTGCTCGTCGAGGGCGTGTACGCAACCAACAAAATTAGATGACAATAGCACATCATTTTAGTGTGGAGATACTTTTTGTGACAATAGATAAACAATTACATGAACTAAGTCACATATTCAATGCCCAAATGATAGTTATGATGATATTAAGCTCTTCTTTGGCTCCCCGAATTGCATACAAGGACTTAATAATATTGATAATATGTCTTCTTGTTAAAAAATATTATTATGATTTCTATGATGATCCCAATTCATGTATACTTTCCATAATGACATTCCCCAGATATGCATGCACTCGTATCTATAATATGTCAAAAGGGAAAATATAAGGGATAGTGATAGTCAACTAACTTATAATAAGGAGCCATATCAATATTCACAACACCATTAATTAGCCACACAAACCAACATTCATAAAGATGAAAGTCATTGTACATTATTCAGCAGAAGGAATGATTGTTTCTATGGAAAGAAAATACATAGGAAAATAAATCATCCTATACATCATCTAGACAAAAGGAAATAACTATCTAACATAAATAAAGATGAGAAGTAGAAATCTAGCTAGCTAATCTCCATGAACATTTATTTAATAGCTTCTAGTACTCTGATATGCATTATTTGTTCCTTGCACCTAGAAAATATTGAAACAAAATCATCAACACAAGATTGGTATGTGGTTAAAGAATACAATACTATGCTGACATATTTCAAAATACTTGCAGAAAGAATAAAGAAAGGAAAACTAGAATTTCAGGTGGAAAATCATGTAAACACGTCTTTTAGGCTTATCTTTAGATGCATTTGTACTACTATTTATATCAGCACTTTATCATACATCCAGTATGGGACATTTATCATATATCAATATTGGGCAATTTATCATACAGCTAGTATGGGACATTTATCATGCATCCATACTGGGCAATTTATCATACATCCATAATGGATAATTTATCATACATCCATACTGGGCCATTCCCCGCCTCTCAGGCTATGGGGTTGTGCTGACTTTAGTAGGTACAGCTCATCAAAATTCTTTTATGTTCCTTTAAGTTTTGGTGAAGCATACAATACTGGTAAGCATCCAATAATTTATAAACAAATAGATTCATCCAAGGTACATTATATCAATGTGCAACCATGGAAAACTAGTCTTATACTTAATAAAAACCAGTGTACCTTGAGTCTTAGATTTGCATTCCAACAATTCTAGTGTAGAGAGTAGATTACCCTGAAATAGAGATAAGGACCGAAAGTTATTATGGGTACTCATCATCCCATATTAGGGTACTTAGGATTATTAGGGTTTAAGGCCACATTATATGGGTTGCTCCTTCGCTTAAAAAGATGCCTGACATTTGAAATTCCACGCATATAAATCAAATAATCAACAACTTAGGTGATCGTCCTTTTTCACGCGTCCGGAAATGAACGCGGGACAAAGGAAGGAATCAAGCTTTAAATTTATAACTTGAAACCTTCTAGGCCCTCGCAACTTATATTACGGGGTCGAAGTAGATATACGGGGTCAAACACAGGGACGCGACGACGTTTAGGACGCCAAAGATTTCATTCTTTAGTCAGATAAGACAAGACGATAGTCGATAAAAGTAAATGCTAGAACTAGTCTAGCGGGTTGTCATGATTTAAATCAAAATAAAGAAAAGAAAACAAAACAAAACAGAGCTCGTGAGTCTACTAAATAGAGAAAGAGAGTTCCTGGCTATGTAACCACAAACGGGGCAGTCTATGCACTCGTTCTCGGGCGTAGACAACCCTCGAACACCTAAGAAAGCATCTAGCACGTACAGTGGCATCTGTCTTGTGGGGTCGTCCCACTCGCTCTCGCGATGCGTGACTAAAACCATCAACGATATGTCATCGACCCTCTCTCAAGGAATGACATATAAACACCTCGGAATATACTAAGTTCCCTCTCGGGTCTTAGGATATTCCGGGGTATTAGGAACAGAATACCTCAGATCTTCCTCCTCTCGGGTTCGGATCCAAACTATCTTCTCTTAGCTATTCCTACAACGGATCTCTCGATACAGGCAGAAACAACAGTTCAAGCGAGTAAGAGATCAACCAAACTACCAATCATAACTTGGAAAGAGAAAATAGAACATGCAACATGCTAGACCTGATATGAATCTACTTGCTTAAGGCAAAAGTATATAAACATGCCCAGATCGGGCCACATAGCCAAGAAGGAGTTAACTAGCCATAGACAAGCATAGCTGGCATCGAACAAAGATGGATAAACATCGTTTGTACAAGAAACAAAAGAATGCAGTAGAATGAAAGAGAAGAGGGAAGAGATATAGCCCGTAGAGGAGAGGTGGCTCTCACTCCTCGACCTCTGTGCAGGTTGGATCTCGGTCCTTAGGTCTTCTCTTCGTCCCTCTGGACTCCTCGGATCTCTCTCTCTCTAGACCGTACCGGGCGACATCCGTATCGGGCGACGTGGCCGTATCGGTCGACGCAGTCGTATCGGGTGACGCAGTCGTATCGGTCGACGCAGCCGTATCAGGCGACGCAGCCGTATCGGGCGAGACCGTATCGGGCAAGACCGTATCGGGCAGTAGACTCTTAGGGAACCCGACACACTAGCTCCTTGGTCTAGGCACTAGCTCTTGCCGGGTCCTCCCTCCGCCCCCCCCCCTTTGTAGGTTGGCGGCTGCTATTTATAGGCAACGAGTTGATGAGAGTTGTAGCTTTTATTGGTCCACGTGTCCTTCATCCGTGGCTTCGATCTTGAGGCATCAGACGGCCGTATCGGGCAGCGGCCGTATCGGTCGGCGCGGCCGTGTCGGTCGGCGTGGCCGTATCGGGCGACGGCCGTATCGGGCAGCGGCCGTATCGGTCGGTGCGGCCGTATCGGTCGGTGCGGCCGTATCGGGCAGCAACCGTATCGGTCGGCGCGGCCGTGTCGGTCGGCGCGGCCGTGTCGGTCGGCGCGGCCGTATCGGTCGGCGCGGCCGTATCAGCCAGGCCCTATCGGTCAGCTGCTGGAATTCTTGTCTTTTCAAGTTCGGTACTTGAGAGTCCCAAAATTGGTTAGTTTCGGTACCTGCAAGTCTAAAACAGGCTAATTAGCTACATTATTGGCTATTTTCACTACATTATCTAATAGAGAGACAGAAAACATAAAATATGAACAAAAGAATGCATATTAAGACTAAAGTGGCACAAAACTATAGATAAAATGCATAGAAAATATGTGCTAATTTGGGTATTATCAACTACCCCAAGCTTAAAACTTGCTTGTCCTCAAGCAAGACTGTGCTCAAAGAACAAAAGATAACATCCAAATTAAGCTTGGAAATAAATTCTAAGGTTAAGAAAAATAGTTTAAAGCATCAATACTCTTGATCCATGTCATCTGAGAACAAACCCCCACCAAACAAGCACAATCCTGCCAAAGTAAGGCCAAAGAATTTCCAGACAAGATTAAGCAAATTCACTACAACCTGTCGATACTCATGAGGGTTTGAATCATAATTATTTAAACATGAAAGAGTTGTCATTTAGGTGATCAAGCAGGTGATGAGCAATGAACCATCACCATGAATCCATGCATACCAATCGGGAATCAACTTGCCTCTCACTTATTCATGTCCTAAGAAACAAAGTGAAAAGACTCTACTGACTTCTGAGAATCCCGATCTGCGTCAGGTTGGTCCATGTAACGAGCAACAGTCCCTGCAGTCCGAGCCAGTTGGCCCAAAGCAGTGAGATGAACTCTTCGTACTGTGCTCGAACCAACCCTGCTACTGAGATGATCTCATAGGTCCCCTAGGGGTTCCTAGTGACTCTCTAATGAGCATTTGGAGTGGTACTACCAGGAACGACATATCCGCGTTTGTGAGTGCAGTCATACACCGGCTGGGCACCATCCTCAACTCTCCTAAAAGAGAAAACATCGCTCATTTATTGTTTACACTCAGGCTTTTATCATCTGCATTCTATTTTTGGGCTTGGGTGAGAACTTATATAGATATTTTTGGGATTTTGTGGGCGGCCAAGCCTCTTTTGCACATTTTATATTTTTATCTTTTTGACTCAATCTAATGTGAGAAGACACGTAGTCCATCAAGGAGGAACATTTCATCTTGATCACAGCTCAAAGCCCATCGTAATCTGCTTGATACCTGTGTGAGAAGTAGCAATTATGAATCAAGAATCCTTAGAATAGAGGCAAGCTTGTGAAATTCGCAGCTAGGAGACTTTAATCATGATTTAGCCCATTCCAACGGTCCTTTACCATGGATTTGCCATTCACAACATAGATCAAGGGAATTTAGCTTTAAGCTATGAAAAAGGGACATAACCTTAGATTTATTACCAAACTCAAGGAAAGAGTCAAAGAGCAAGTCAAGCAAAAGGTCAAGCAATTTTTAAGATGAAAACTGTGCAATTAGGCATAAAGTCAAGCATTTATCTATTAGAGTCGCACCACATAGCCATAATTGCGAAGCTACAAGCTTATGCTATATGCAAGAAATAAACATGCATGCAAGAAGGGTGAAGAGAAAGAAGGGTGAAGCCTACCACCCCAAGCTTAAGAGTTTGCTCGTCCACGAGCAAGACTTAACTTGAAATAGTGAGGCAGGAATGCATGATTGTTAATGGAAGTTATTGAAGTTCTAAAGATGATGCATGGATGCAAGGATATAAAATAGTTAGAGGAAAGAAACTAGCAAGAACATGAAAAGCAAAATTTATTGTAATAAAAGGGCGGGAGGGTGGGTAATAGAAAAGGGGGTGGCTGCCCCACGATACCGACACTGGGATCCCAAATTCTGAGTTTTGGGACCAGTGTCACATGTGTCTTGCCGACGGGTTCCGCCACATAATATGAGTATAATAGGCGGATGTGTTGGCCCTGCCGAGTCTGAAGAACAAAAGTAAAATCTGGCGACTCGGTGAAGTCATCTTTATGCTGGAATTGATTTGAGCTGCACTGGGATGAATTTCTTGTTAAATCATCCTAAAGTTACCTTTCATTATATGAATCTGAAAATGAAGGTCCTGGGATGTCTACGCAGGATGAGATGGATGAGAGAGGTTGGATGTCATCTTGATGACTCATATCTTCTCTCTCCATCTCTACACTTGAGGTTGGATGTTCAGATAGATCTTCATGTACAGTCTGAGTCCTCCAATCATTTTTTGAGCAAAAAGTACCTCCTGAAGAATCTGTTTGTGGTTCTACCACCCCAAGCTTATCACCTGGCGTGGAGTCAGGGGTGTCTTCATGCTCAGCAGCCATGTTGTAGTGAACTGTCCATCCTACCTCCTTGACGTCCACCAAGCCTTGTAAAGGGATGGTGGCGAATGATGGCTCGTGCTGCTCCAACTCGTCTTCATTACTATACTCACTGCTCCATGTCAAGCAGTTTTCATTGTCGTCATCGTCGTCGAAAAAATTGTTCCAAATCATGGTTGATGTACTGCTCAAAGCAAAATGACAAGTCTCAATATGAGAAATGTCACTCTGATCTGGTTCAATATCTGACTCTGGTTCCTCAAACCAACCTTCTGGTTGTGAGGTCGATTGGCTTTTTAAGTCTTCATCATCGTCATCATGGACCCATTTATGTCTATGACTCATTTCTTCCATTGGTTCATCAACTGGGTCATCTGGATAGAATGAAGGGCTTTCCCAAGTGGTTTGGTCTTCACAGAAAAATCCTGGTGAATCCAGTTGATGGTCTGAATAGGATGGTGATTCATACTCCACTTCATACCCAATGGAATGGTCTTGATGACTAACATCTTCAATGTCTTGTGATGGCAGTTGTAACTGGATTGTAACCAGATCGATGAGCTCTTGGAGCCTCCTGCCTTGTTCAACATATTTATCATTAAGTTGTTGTACTTGAGCAGCAATACTTTCGAGACCCGTCGATTCTTCCATGCACATGTAAGGGGAACCCACTGTATCAAACTGATGCTTTAGGATGGACCCTTGTTCAACGGTTTGAATTATACTACTACTGCAGTCTGGATCCCCGATGGCTGCTTTGATATGATGCTCCTGCTTGTCTAATAGTTGCTGGAGCAGATCGACGTTTTCTTGGAGATGAGGAACTAGGGAGGTGAGTGCCTTGACACTTTCTCCAGCTAACTCCACTGCCTTGATCAGTTCTTGATCCCATGATAGCACGGGAGTCGATGGTTGACTGGCAGTCTCCTTTGTTGGAATTTCAACATATGACGACGGTGGAGGTGAGTATAACTCGACTAGTTGCAGAGCACGACCTTCAATTATTTTCCAGCAGTCAGAACTGCGGAAAAACTCGGGAGGACAGGTGGACAAGATGACTTGTCTTGCGGAAGCAAGGTCCATGGCTGAAAAAGGTATGAGAAAAAGAAAAGTGATTTAGTATATATGAACAAGTATGTGTAAAGTAAGAGGAAAACTATGCATGTATATACATGCTTATAGTGACAGAACAAAAATCTACTAGGCGTGTAAACGTGGAAAACCCACGTCCCCGGCAACGGCGCCAAAAGTTGATCGGCCTTTTTCACGCGTCCGGAAATGAACGCGGGACAAAGGAAGGAATCAAGCTTTAAATTTATAACCCGAAACCTTCTAGGCCCCCGCAACTTATATTACGGGGTCGAAGTAGATATACGGGGTCGAACACAGGGACGCGGTGACGTTTAGGACGCCAAAGATTTCGTTCTTTAGTCAGATAAGCCAAGATGATAGTCGATAAAAGTAAATGCTAGAACTAGTCTAGCGGGTTGTCACGATTTAAATCAAAACAAAGAAAAGAAAACAAAACAAAACAGAGCTCGTGAGTCTACTAAATAGAGAAAGAGAGTTCCTGGCTATGTAACCACAAACGGGGCAGTCTATGCACTCGTTCTCGGGCGTAGACAACCCTCGAACACCTAAGCAAGCATCTAGCACGCACAGTGGCATCTGTCATGTGGGGTCGTCCCGCTCGCTCTCGCGATGCGTGACTAAAACCATCAACGATATGTCATCGACCCTCTCTCAAGGAATGACATATCAGCACCTCGGAATATACTAAGTTCCCTCTCGGGTCTTAGGATATTCCGGGGTGTTAGGAACAGAATACCTCAGATCATCCTCCTCTCGAGTTCGGATCCAAACTATCTTCTCTTAGCTATTCCTACAACGGATCTCTCGATACAGGAAGAAACAGCAGTTCAAGCGAGTAAGAGATCAACCAAACTAGCAATCATAACTTGAAAAGAGAAAATAGAACATGCAACATGCTAGATCTGATATGAATCTACTTGCTTAAGGCAAAAGTATATAAACATGCCCAGATCGGGCCACATAGCTAAGAAGGAGTTAACTAGCCATAGACAAGCATAGCTGGCATCGAACAAAGATGGATAAACATCATTTGTACAAGAAACAAAGGAATGCAGTAGAATGATATAGCCCGTAGAGGAGAGGTGACTCTCGCTCCTCGGCCTCTGTGCAGGTCGGATCTCGATCCTTAGGTCTTCTCTTCGTCCCTCTGGACTCCTCGGCTCTCTCTCTCTAGACCGTACCGGGCGGCATCCGTATCGGGCGACGCGGCCGTATCGGTCGGCGCAGCCGTATCGGTCGACGCAGTCGTATCGGGTTACGCAGCCGTATCGGGCGACGTAGCCGTATCGGGCGACGCAGCCGTAAAGGGCGAGACCGTATCGGGCAAGACCGTATCAGGCAGTAGACTCTTAGGGAACCCGACACACTAGCTCCTTGGTCTAGGCACTAGCTCTTGTCGGGTCCTCCCTCCCCCCCTTTTGTAGGTTGGCGGCTGCTATTTATAGGCAACGAGTTGATGAGAGTTGTAGCTTTTATTAGTCCACGTGTCCTTCATCTGTGGCTTCGATCTTGAAGCATCAGACGGACGTATCGGGCAGCGGCCGTATCGGTCGGCGCGGCTGTGTCGGTCGGTGCGGCCGTATCGGGCGACAGCCGTATCGGGCAGCGGCCGTATCGGTCGGCGCGGCCGTATCGAGCAGCGTGGCCGTATCGGTCGGCGCGGGCGTATCGGTCGGCGCGGCCGTGTCGGTCGGCGCGGCCGTGTCGGTCGGCGCGGCCGTATCGGTCGGCGCGGCCGTATCAGCCAGGCCCTATCGGTCAGCTGTTGGAATTCTTGTCTTTTCAGGTTCGGTACTTGAAAAGACAGACCCTATCGTCTGTCTGCTAGAATTCTTGTCGATCGGCGCGTCCGTATCGGGCGACATCCGTATCAGGCAGCGGCCGTGTCGGTCGGCGCGGCCGTGTCGGTCGGCGCGGCCGTGTCGGTCGGCGCGGGCATTTCGGTCGGCGCGACCGTGTCGGTCGGCGCGGCCGTATCAGCCAGGCCCTATCGGTCAGCTGCTGGAATTCTTGTCTTTTCAGGTTCGGTACTTGAGAGTCCCAAAATTAGCTAGTTTCGGTACCTGCAAGTCTAAAACAGGCTAATTAGCTACATTATTGGCTATTTTCACTACATTATCTAATAGAGAGACAAAAAACATAAAATATGAACAAAAGAGTGCATATTAAGACTAAAGTGGCATAAAACTATAGATAAAATGCATAGAAAATATGCGCTTATTTGAGTGTTATCATTAGCTCAGGTTTTTAATAGATGAGATCATGTACATACTTTTCCAAAGCCTATATCTCTTAAATGGCTCAGCCAATTCAAGTGAAATTTTAAGTGGATCTTTGTGACAAGATTATCTAATTGTGGTGAAAATTTGAGGGTCAAATACGAAGGCTAACTATATAAATTGACTATGTATTCATGGTAAATATAATTAACTTCTATATGAACTAGGGTTTGCTTTATATTATAATTATTGATTCCTTTCGAATCAAAATAGTGAGGGAGATGTTTGTGTATTTTTTTTCAACCATTTGAGAAAAAAACTATAAGATGGAGGAACATAATATGAAAAACTCACTTTGTCACAATTTCAATGAGCAAGAAAAAAATTAATTTGAGATATCAACTTTGTCATTTCATGGCACATGCTCCTAGCAATCCAGATTTTATGAATCTTTTGACTGTTTCATATATATGTTCTGCTCTAGCGAAATCTATAAGCACAAAATTCACATATTGCTTGATAGATTGATCTGTTGGGTTTTGACTCTTCCAGTCTCCACAATCACAGCCAAACGTGCATTCTCTTTGATGAAACTTATTAAAACAAAATTACGCAACAAATGAAAGAATTAGGATTTATGAAAAATAAAAGATAAATTTCTTACTGATAATCTCATTATCCATATTCAAAAAGAGAGATTGTGGAGTCATTCAACACCGGTTCTAGTATTAGAACATTAAATAAAGAAATATAATATTCCAGAATTTTTTAGTTGTATCGCGTCATCAATTTCATTATTCTTTTTTTTTGTAATCTAATTTATCATTGCACTTGAAGTAAAGAAAATTTGTTTGACTTTTAGTTTTTGAAATTATGAAATGGATACATTTGACTACTTCATAGTACATTTTGGTCCCCCAATATTTCTCTCCAAGATACGCCACTGCACAACAATGACTTCATTGGCTCAGAATGCCGCAAAAGAGGTTCTCATAGGCCTCATATTCACGTAGTCTTTAGAAAATTATATGAGGGAGTTAATCACATATATATTGTTTGACTGCCTTTTCACAAATCATGGTTTGGACACATTCTTTTGTCGAGTCTGTTGCAAGGTAAGGAGATTTATCGTACCTAATATACGTTGTTTAATAAAAAGGCATATCCCCAGTAACTATAGTTCCTTGGCTACAAGCATCTTTAGCATATATGAATGAAGCATAATCATGGTTATTCTGAAAACATAAACAGCCATACGCAAAAATTATTGTCTTGATATTCGTAAATCCTTTTTTGCTTGGTTAAATGTTGGATCTTAGGTAACGCATCCTCAATCCTAAAGGTGAAGAATGCTCCACGAGCTTTCTCCGTCTCGCAAGATGAAGATTGGTCCAATTGAATGGACATGGTACATTTTCAGGTTGATGTTGAGTATGTAACTCGGGGCGATAACCCTTTGCTCCTATCTGGTTTGGGATCTAATCGGGATTGACTTCTATTTTTTTCGGTACTTAGGCGAAAATCCGATTAACTATGTCAAAATATAGCCTTGTTTTATTTGATAAAAAATAGACTAAATGTTCCATTCAAGAATTCAAAATCTAATTATCCAGACCAACACAATCATGTTTTTAATAGGATTACAAATTTTAGTTTGAAAATTGTTTTGTCTTATATGCTATTTTATTTTATATGCAACAAGGAACCAAATGTATACAAACCAAATAGTATATTTTGGTCCCCCAATATTTCTCCCCAACATACGCCACTGCACAACAATGTCTTCATTGGTTCAGAATGCCGCAAAAGAGGTTCTCATAGGCCTCATATTCACCTAGTCTTTAGAAAATTGTATGAGGGATGTTTGACTGCCTTTTCACAAATCATGGTTTGGACACATTCTTTTGTCGAGTCTGTTGCAAGGTAAGGAGATTTATCGTACCTAATATACGTTGTTTAATAAAAAGGCATATCCCCAGTAACTATAGTTCCTTGGCTACAAGCATCTTTAGCATATATGAATGAAGCATACTCATGGTTATTCTGAAAACATAAATAGCCATACACAAAAATTATTGTCTTGATATTCGTAAATCCTTTTTTTCTTGGTTAAATGTTGGATCTTAGGTAACGCATCCTCAATCTTAAAGGTGAAGAATGCTCCACGAGCTTTCTCCGTCTCGCAAGACGAAGATCGGTCCAATTGAATGGGCATGGTAAATTTTCAGGTTGATGTTGAGTATGTAACTCGGGGCGATAACCCTTTACTCCTATCTGGTTTGGGATCTAATCGGGATTGACATCTACTTTTTTTCGGCATGTAGGCAAAAATCCGATTAACTATGTCAAAATGTGGTCTTGTTTTATTTAATAAAAAATAGACTAAATGTTCCATTCAAGAATTCAAAATCTTTAGTTTGAAAATTGTTTTGTCTTATATGCTATTTTGTTTTATATGCAACACTGAAAATGAGACCGGTTGATTATAGGTGTCAATTAAGTTACCAAATAAAATCTGACTACATCTAGATCTGACTAAATAAGATATTTTGATTAACATGATCCTAACCACCAGATCCCAATCTTGAACCAAACAGAGGCTACAACTCCGTGAGATTATCGAGGCACCCCTGGTGGTTGGTAGTTTCTTTTTTGATGGTTTAATAGGTTTTGGTGATGTCTAGGTAGTTTGGTCTTTGGAGTGGGCAATGGCATGCACTAAGGCTCCTATTGGTTTGGTGTAAGTCATAAGTTATCTGAAACTCATTATCTGGGAACTCTAATTCAGTTTTTGGAACTTCAAGTTCCATTCACTCCCATGTGATTGGTTTGTTGTAAGTATAAATATGAAAATTGTAAAAAAATATAATTTATTTTTAATGTGTAATATATAATAAGTAAGGACGGCAAAGACATAAAGAAAGAATCATATTTATAAATAACCATTATATTTTTTTAACCATAACAAACACAATAAGTAGTCATGATGCGGATGTTGTTCCTTTAAAAAAGAATTTTAGTATAGTATAATTATTATTTTAATATAGACGTTGTTGTTAAAATCACATTCAATAATTTTATTTCACTTTGTAGGTATAAAATATTATAATAATATCTACATTTTATGTGTTTGTCAATATAAACTTTGATTTAACATCAGTTAACACAATCTACACTATTGTTTTTAGTATATTCTTTGCGCACGGGTATAGTAAATTATTTTTTTCACGTCACATTATTTAAATATGAAGAATAAAAATATATTAGATAAATCATAATTTTTTTGTTGTGGTGTGATTAATTTTTTATAGTGTTCATATGATTTTTATTTTATAAACAACACTAGTAACTAGTGGTTAGAGTGTATAATGTTTTACGTGGTGTGGTTATAATGTATATTATTTTGTCATACTATGTTATGATTTTGACAATAAATAATATATACACCACTAACATTTCTAGTCATAAATATTTTGCATGTATCATTTTTGAAGAATGAAGAACATAATTGTAAGAGGAAATGTTGTTAATTGTTCCAGAATTCATTTTCCGCTCTTTTTAAGAGGGAACTCAGGAACTGTATTTTGTATGTAAGTCTGTAACTCTATGGAACTCACGAAACTCAAGTTCCATCAGTTACTTTAAACCAATCATGAAAAATTACTTAAGAAACTCCAATTCATGAGTTTTTCAGACCAATTACAGTATACCAATCGGAGCCTAAGGGTCCATTTTGTTGGACTGTAAATGAACCCATGCAGTTACAAGTACATAAAAATTTGAATGTCATGAGTTTGGTTGGATGTGGTACCGAGGAAACAAACTACTACACAAATGGTTGCACCACAGAAAATAAGGAAAAATGATGTGTCCTTTTTGGGCGCAGTTCCAATTCTCATTTCTCTGTCCCTGATTTTTGGGCGCAGTTCCAATTCTCATCTCAATCTTGAACCAAACAGAGGCTACGGCTCCTTGAGATTATCGAGGAACCCCTAGTGGTTGGTAGTTTCTTTTTTGATGGTCTAATAGGTTTTGGTGATGTCTGAGTAGTTTGGTCTTTGGAGTGGGCAATAGCATGCATTAAGGCTCCTATTGGTTTGGTGTAAGTCATAAGTTATCTGGAACTCGTTATCTGGGAACTCTAATTCAGTTTCTGGAACTTAAGTTCCATTCACTTCCATGTAATTTGGTTTGTTACAAGTATAAATATGAAAATTGTAAAAAAATATAATTTATTTTTAATGTGTAATATATAATAAGTAAGGACGGCAAAGACATAAAGAAATAATCATATTTATAAATAACCATTATATTATAAAATATTATAATAATATCTACATTTTATGTGTTTGTAAATATAAACTTTGATTTAACATCAGTTAACACAATCTACACTATTATTTTTAGTATATTCTTTGCGCACGGGTATAGTAAATTATTTTTTTCACATCACATTATTTAAATATGAAGAATAAAAATATATTAGATAAATCATAATTTTTTTGTTGTGGTGTGATTAATTTTTTATAGTGTTCATATGATTTTTATTTTATAAACAACACTAGTAATTGGTGGTTAGAGTGTATAATGTTTTACGTGGTGTGGTTATAATGTATATTATTTTGTCATACAATGTTATGATTTTGACAATAAATAATATCTACACCACTAACATTTCTAGTCATAAATATTTTGCATGTATCATTTTTGAAGAATGAAGAACATAATTGCAAGAGGAAATGTTGTTAATTGTTCCGGAACTCATTTTCCGCTCTTTTTAAGAGGGAACTCAGGAACTGTATTTTGTATGTAAGTCTGTAACTCTATGGAACTCACGGAACTCAAGTTCTATCAGTTACTTTAAACCAATCATGAAAAATTACTTAAGAAACTCCAATTCATGAGTTTTTCATACCAATTACAGTAAACCAATTGGAGCCTAAGGGTCCATTTTGTTGGACTGTAAATGAACCCATGCAGTTACAAGTACACAAAAATTTGAATGTCATGAGTTTGGTTGGATGTGGTTCCGACCCATACCGAGGAAACGAACTACTACACAAATGGTTGCACCACAGAAAATAAGGAAAAATGATGTGTCCTTTTTGGGCGCAGTTCCAATTCTCATTTCTCTGTCCCTGATTTTTGGGCGCAGTTCCAATTCTCATCTCAATCTTGAACCAAACAGAGGCTACGGCTCCTTGAGATTATCGAGGCACCCCTAGTGGTTGGTAGTTTCTTTTTTGATGGTCTAATAGGTTTTGGTGATGTCTGGGTAGTTTGCTCTTTGGAGTGGGCAATAGCATGCATTAAGGCTCCTATTGGTTTGGTGTAAGTCATAAGTTATCTCGAACTCGTTATTTGGGAACTCTAATTCAGTTTCTGGAACTTAAGTTCCATTCACTTCCATGTGATTGGTTTGTTGCAAGTATAAATATGAAAATTTTAAAAAAATATAATTTATTTTTAATGTGTAATATATAATAAGTAAGGACGACAAAGACATAAAGAAAGAATCATATTTATAAATAACCATTATATTTTTTAACCATAACAAACACAATAAGTAGTCATGGTACGGATGTTGTTCCTTTAAAAAATATTTGAGTATAGTATAATTATTATTTTAATATAGACGTTGTTGTTAAAATCACATTCTGATAATTTTATTTCACTTTATAGGTACAAACTATTATAATAATATCTACATTTTATGTGTTTGTAAATATAAATTTTGATTTAACATCAGTTAACACAATCTACACTATTGTTTTTAGTATATTCTTTGCGCACGGGTATAGTAAATTATTTTTTTCACGTCACATTGTTTAAATATGAAGAACAAAAATATGTTAGATAAATCATAATTTTTTTGTTGCGGTGTGATTAATTTTTTATAGTGTTCATATGATTTTTATTTTATAAACAACACTACTAATTGGTGGTTAGAGTGTATAATATTTTACGTATACTATTTTGTCATACTGTGTTATAATATTGACAATAAATAATATCTACACCACTAACATTTCTAGTCATAAATATTTTGCATGTATCATTTTTGAAGAATGAAGAATATAATTGCAAGAGGAAATGTTGTTAATTGTTCCGGAACTCGTTTTCCGCTCTTTTTAAGAGGGAACTCAGGAACTGTATTTTGTATGTAAGTCTGTAACTCTATGAAACTCACGGAACTCAAGTTCCAATAGTTACTTTAAACCAATCATGGAAAATTACTTAAGAAACTCGAGTTCATGAGTTTTCTAGACCAGTTACGCCTAAGGGTCCATTTTGTTGGACTGTAAATGAACCCATGCAGTTACAAGTACACAAAAATTTGAATGTCATGAGTTTGGTTGGATGTGGTTCCGACCCATACCAAGTAAACGAACTACTCCATAAATGGTTGCACTACAGAAAATAAGGAAAAATGATGTGTCCTTTTTGGGCGCAGTTCCAATTCTCTATCCCTTTTCTTCTTATGCGGATCTAGCTTTTTTCTACTGGTCCACGTAAATGGTTGTTGGTTGACGTGAATTCAATTGTATGGCACAACTATAGACTTGTGCTACGTCATCACGGATGGGAAGCAAATATTATGAACCACAAGGAACCAAATATATACAAACCAAAGTGATGGTGCTGAATCCACGTAAAACCAAACAGAAACAGTTGTGTTCCAACTCATCGTTTTCATTTTCCTATTTTTTAAATCTTGATATAGGTTGGTTTTACACCCAATCAAATTAGCCCTAAGGGGAGTTCACCCCCATCGGCCTCTTCTGATCCGAATGCCCATTCCACATATGTGGTTTGTTCTGATGGAGTTTCCAACTCCATGTTCTTAGCTTTTTTTTATGCACAGCTGGTTTGCCCATCTTCCCATCTTGGGGTGTTCAATCTCCAGCTAGCGGGGTAGGTTTCTTGGGGGAACCCACCCTCTAAGCTACAAGTGTGGTTTAGGACGACTCTGGTATTGCTCATGTTTGTGTAACTCCAATAATAATGTATATGTTTGTATTCATTGTCTTGATGTAATGAATATGAAAGGATTATCTAAAGAAATAGGGCATCAGATTTGGTCAATCATTAAAGGGCCAGGGGGCGACGTCGTTCCGCGGGCCGGGTATGCTGGTGCCAGGTCAACCCGGCTCAGGCAAACATTTGCGCGTATTTATACTACAGACGGGGAAGGAAGTAGATGGGAGGTAGCTAACTGATAACCACCAAACAAGGAAGACGTTTCCATCCCATCTTCAAGACCAAACAACAATTACGTCCTTTGTTGCAAGTTTGATGCTCTCCTTGCGTCTTGCGATGACAACAGCATCTTGCCGTGCTTGATTAGTACTATCCCCACAAGAACCCTCGATACCTCTCTCTGTCCCCCTCTTCTTCCCCACCCAAAACACCATGACCGCCGGTCCTCAACCCCACCGCACCTTTCCCCCCATCTCCGCCTGCTCCACAACCTCCCGCCATGCCCACGCCGTGGCGGCCGACCTGGACGGTACCTTACTGGTATCCAGCAACTCCTTCCCTTACTTCATGCTCCTAGCCATCTCCGCCGGCAGCTTCGCTCGAGGTCTCCTCCTCCTCGTCCTCTCTCCCATGATCCTCTTCCTGTACCGTCTCGTCTCCGAGGCCGCCGGAATCCACCTCATGATCTTCGTCTCTGTCGCCGGCATCCCCGCCCACCGAATCCGCAGGGTCGCAAGGACCGTCCTCCCGCGGTTCTACGCCGCGGACGTCAGGGAAGATAGCTGGAAGGCGTTCCGTGCCTGCGGGAGGAGGCGGGTCATTGTTACGGCCAATCCCGTGGAGATCGTCGAGCCGTTCTGTAAAGGGTGGCTTGGCGCGGACGCAGTGCTCGGGACGGAGCTACATGTGGATCGTTGGACGGGGAGGGCGACTGGGTTATTGAAGAACGCGGTGTTGGTTGGCGACAGGAAGAAAGAGGCGTTGCTGGAGGAGTTCAAGGCGGAGGTCATGCCGGAGATTGGGCTCGGAGACAGGGAAACCGACCATGACTTCATGGCGCTCTGTAAGGTAGGTGAAACGTTTTTTTGGCTGATTGGTGGCATGGGATGGGTTTTTTTTGCTAGCTGTTGATTCCAAATCCGTCCTTATCTGGTTAATTGCTGTCCGGGCAACCCCATATGGCTGTCATTACTAAAATAAAACCCTGCAGCCGTATTTTCTGATGGAACTTTACTGCCAACTTAATATACAATCTCACAGGAGGGTTACATGGTGCCGCCCAATCGCAAAGCCGCCAAGGCGCCGTTGGATGTCCTCAACGACACCGCCGGCCCCACCGCGTTCTTCCACGACGGCCGACTCGTACGGAGACCCAAACCCCACACCGCACTCCTCACTTACATGTGGCTCCCGTTCGGCCTCGCACTTGCCCTGTTCCGGCTCTGCTTCACCTTCGTCCTGCCCGTACGCCACCTCCGCGCCTTCTATCGGCTCACGGGAGTGAAGCTTGTGATCCGCGGGAAGGTCCCGCCGAAGGACACCACTCAGGACTCCCTTCTCGTGTGCAACCGGCGTTCGCCCATTGACATCGAACTCCTCAGCTCTGCTCTCGGGCGACCCGTCGCGGCGGCGGACGCTAAAACAGACATTTCCGACGTCGCGGTATTTCCCGAGGGCGCGCCGTGCAGGGAGGACTTGCTACTGGCATTCGACCAAGGTATGTCCCACCTGGAGTTCAGCCAGAGCCGTCAAGTCGTGCCGACGGCGGTGAGAGCAGAGCAGTGGATGTTCCACCCGACTACAGGTGCTTCCAGCGGGTGGCGAAGATGGACTGACTCGATATTCTTCTTCATGAACCCTCGGCCCACTTGGGAGGTGACGTTCCTCGAACCGTTGCCGGAATCATCTACGTGCAAAGGAGGGAAATCGCCGGCGGAGGTGGCTAAGGAAGCGCAGCGAGTGCTGAGCCAGACACTAGGGTACCAGTGCTCCGAGCTGAGCTGGAAGGACAGAGAGGAGTGGCTTCACCGTGATTCCAAGTGGAAGTCAGAGTGAAACATATATTTCCAAAATCTCTTTTCTTGCTGTATTGAAACTATACAAGTGTTTTTGTTTTCCGGTAATGCATTCAAAAACCTCTTTACAACTTGAGTTGAAACCATGTAACCCCAATTGTTAATCGTTACACCTAGCTGGTTTGATTTTTTTTTTTCCTGATGGTTTCTCTTGCTTATAAATTCCAAATATTATCTTATTACTTTTCAGATCGGATTTGCACGGTGCCCGATGATCTAATAGTCATCCATATTAAATTTGTAGGATTTTCAAAGGGACATTTTACTAATTTTCTTGTTGAATTCTTATTCCCCATAACTCTTGGCAAATTTGATTTCAAACAACACAATACATTGTTTTTGTATTACATGCAATCTTTAAGGAACTCTTGAGATTAAGAAGAAAGTATTCCTCTCCACCCCCCCCCCCCCAAAAAAAAACCCTATCTCTCACAATCTGTGGTGAACGTCAGACGTCCATGAGGAGTAGTAAATTGAGAAATATGTTTCTGTGCAATTTAAATCTAGATCCCTTCATCGGGGATCAAGATAATCCATTAATGGCATTATCACTCATCGATAGCCTTCGCCAACTCTTGCTCTATATATATGTGGCTTGAAAACTTCTGACCAATACAAATTCTGAATTTGCAAATACATAAGATATTAAAAAAAAGGATTATGACAACATTTACAGGCTGCCCCAGCGACCTTTGCCCAACCATAGCCTGGATAGCTGGCGGGTGGTAAATACAACGCTTAGAATCGGGCTCGAACCCGGGTTCCCCCCAGAGGGCGACACCGTGCCTACCACATCAGCTACGCTGACCGGGTAATACATAAGATATTAATAAATTCTAAATTCCTTCAGAAAAACTATTGTCCTTGCTCCCTCAATTTAATTGTCCATATCCCACTAATTTTTCATTTCAATATTACAGTATCAATAAGTGAATCAGCAACAAATATACTAGAAATTAAGAATGGGTGGTTGTGATGGCGGATGACCTAGTTCGCAAAGGAGGGATTGTAGCCAAATGAGTTCAGTGGTGGTGTTGGCGAGAGCACGATATTTAGATTGTAACGACCCCGCAACCCGGTAACCCCCAATTAAGGGAGACCCGAAGGTTAGAGCCGTTATTCAATTAACAGGATCAAAGGTTCGACAAATAATCAATAATATTTATGAAATTCTACTAACTATACTGAAAACTGGTATAAAATAAAACTTTTCTTACCTTGGAAAAACTGGGATTTCTAAACTTCTATCCATGAAGATGCTAATCTAACTAATCCTCATGTGCACGTTATTTCTCATTTAATTCCACATATGTCACTTTACTGTTTGTTCTTTTCATTGTACCTAAAACGCCGACAAACAAAACATCGGTCAGTATATCGAAATATACTGGTATGTGGGGACAACTAAAAGTTTGCACATATGGATAACAATCTAATTATCACAATCAAGTTAATTAACCAATCAATTTACATTTTTCAGTATGACATTCTCCACCGCTTTTGCCCTAACCCTGGCATACCCACCTTAGGGTTTCCTTTGCTAATGACTTAAGGCCACTTTCTCAATCCCGAGTTTGGTGCCTGGGGTCACCACTCATGGTGCCCTCTAGCCATGCAATATCATAGGTCACCTTCTCATTCCCGAGCTTGGTGCTTGGGGTCACCACTCAAGGAGTCCATTGGTCTACCCATCTGGGCCTGACCTTTGGTATCATCCATCAGGGCGGCATGTAGGTGCGAGAATACATACTTCTATTATTAATGTGATAATCATAGTGACTTTATAGTTTGCAAGTATGAACATCCAAACTGATTATTTGCATTCAATGTGAGGAAACATTCGAAAATCTTCATGAAACTAAAGCGGTTATTCATAAGCGTAACCACATACCTGATCCAGAGCAACTTGATTGTCCAAGCAATAATGATAAAGAACAAGCAACAAGCAATCAACAATATCCTGAAATTAATGCATGGGATCCAAGTGTTATAGTTTATCCAGAACATTCTAAAGCTAGACTTGGATTCTACCTTCATCTTTCTAGGCCACTTTTAGGGTTTCCATTGTAATTAGGATTTCCCTTCATCTTTTACTATTCTAAACTCTAATTTAACGCAATTGATTACAAACCCTAATCATCTCAACATTTAATCCTCAGTTTTAGATTAAAGGCATAATTATCCATTAATCAAGCCTCTTGACCCTCTTTTACATTAAAGCTACTATTTTTATCATTTTAATCCATGACAAGATCATTATGCTCATTTACCATTTAACTCAAAGTTCATTATGGTCCAAATCACATATGAACTCGATTTACCATTAATTCCACCTTTTATTCATGAGAAAACCCTAATGACTACATTTAGGGTATTTATCCACAAATTAGGAACTTTAATACTCGAAATATCTTAGATTCATCATATTCCAACTTTAATCATAAAATTAATCAATTAAAGCCATTAATAGTCGAATTAGTCAGCATTAGGGTTTCAAGGCCCATTAAAGTATATTCACGCATATGAAACTCTAAATTAACTAATTATATGTAAAGTTCATCCTTTTTCTTCCTAATGTTCCTTTTTATCATTAACATGCTAATATCCACTTTAATCATCTATTAAACCCTACTAATCACTTTAATCATATCAAAATAGGGTTCTTTAAACATTATTACATCTAAAGCTAATAACTTCCATTATTTTTCAAATTGCAAAAGGAATCAGATTTCAATTTTATTTTTATTAGATTCCCCTCGTTTTTATGAGCAATTTTCATATTTTGTATGTTCTTATCGGAGCTACCAATATTTATCTATGAATTTTGCATTAAAACACTTACTTGGCCAATAGGGAAGCGCCACGTCATCAACCCATGCAATCGTTGGCGCGGCTTCAGTTTATAACCAAGTTACGTTTTTGCCCCCGTTTGAGTTGATCATCTCTTCAGCCGCGAAGGGGCAAACCGGTCCGATGAGTGGGGGGTCGTCTTCCTCCCTGGATCCCTACGCAGCCGTCGTCCTGCAGCCTGGTGCAAGGCCAATTGCCTCACCTCCACGACATGAAGTTCTCCGAAATCACACCCCCTGCCTCTGACGTCCCTTTCCTCTCCCAACAGAGCCTCGAACCACGGCCAAGTCGGCCCGTGTCAGGAGTGCCAAGCCCCCGATCTGCATCTAGGTTTTAGACCTCTTGCGGGTATTTGCGCCAGGGTTATAGCAAGAAGATGATAGAAGAGTCTCCTTAGGTCAAAGTGGAAGCATCATGCCCCATTGCGTCCCCCTTCACAGCTCCCTGTTGCTCCCGGGATAGAGCTTCTCTAAGTTTAGGGTTTGGACGGAAAACGTGGAAGGAGGAGAAGAGTGGGAGACAAGGAAAAGCTTGAATTTGTGGATCCGATCCTTTTATAGGGATGGGTAGCAGCATCCTAGCATGCCTACCCACGAGGAGAGCAAGTCCCATAGTCAATAGGAAAACTCCTTTCCTTGTTTACAAAGAAATCTTCTCTTTTCTAATTATTCATATCCCTTAGTTATTAGGTAAATCCGAATTTTATCTTATTGATATTTCGTTATGCTCTAGATCTCAAGATTTCAAAAACAACTTCTTTTATCCGCTTAGTACTTGCCCCTTATTCTAAAGGCAAGAAATTCTATTTTCATTTAGTAGAAAATACTTCCTTCTTTACAATACATAATCCATTAATTATGTATACACATTATCTTCTTAATTAACAATTTTCATATTTTATCTTTCCTTCCTCTTCATTGGGATTCCTTGGATCCCAAGAAACTCAAAGAATTCGAAATTCCTTTTTAAGGAATACTCATTATCCTTAAATGCATCAATATGCATTATTTCACATTATCTTGTTTTATTCTTATTAAAATATCGCTCTTTGAGGATTTCTCTTTATTTCTCTTTCATTTTCCTCATTGGTTTTCCTTTTTACATTAGGAATGCTTGGGATACAAAATCCCACTAAGGATAACTCAATTGTACCTCTTTTTACTTATTTCCCACATACTACTATTATTTTCAATTTATTTCTTAATAGGGAAATATTTAATTGATCTTTTCTTTTATTATTGCATTATCTATGCAACTTTGGACTCCTTGGAACCTAAGGAATCCAAGAGGCACGAAATCCCTCTTTGGATTTGCCTTCTAGAGGTTTCCACATTTTTCTTTTCTCAAATATTCAATTATCCATTAATTAATTGAATTTCCTTGTTATTGGGCCCAATAGCCAATAAAGCCCACAAATAACTCAACAAGGCTATTTTAAACAAAAATCATGCTTTCATTCATTATTTGGTCATTTATATTTAATATGAGAAATTACATTTCTCAGCCAATGAACCCAAAATTGGAGTTGTAACATCCTTCCCCTCTTATAAGAGTTTTGTCCTCAAAATTCAACCAAACAAACAAATAATTCAGGACAAGACTTTTCCATGTCCATCAGGGCTTCCATGTGGCTTATCCCTTTCCATGGTGCTTCTCAAGAACCTTCATCATTTCATATTCTTCCATCTGAGTTCTTTCTTACCTTGGTATATCATACCTTCATAGGTGACTCAGGACATTTCAGCTTCTCAAAAGCTGAATAGGTTCAGGGCTCAACACATGGCTTGGGTACCTCACATAGTGCTCTAGATCGGACTCATGCAACACATCATTTTATCCAGAGGGTAAGGTTAAAAACAACCATCTCCACCAATCCATCTCAAATGGACCCATATATCAGGGACTCAACTTTCTCAGCTGTAGCTTAGAGGGGTCGGATTCTCACATTATATTCTCCCACAATGAACTACATGTCAGTCCACTTTTCATCAGCTCGTGGCTCATGTCACCACGGGGCTCTCTCTCTCAGCCATTGCACGATCAAAGCAACTTCATCTGCACACACTGTGGTTCTCTTCTGACCTTCACGAGGCCTCCTTCACCAACATCATCTTAATGAAGTGGTGACCGACACAACCTCCTTCTAGAATTTCTTTCATCCCGATAAAGGCTATGGTGGTTAACGTCACATCTTAAGAACTGTCTCTTTGTATCACTCTGAATGAGCACTCATGCTCTCATCAGACCCTTTAGTCTAGATCATACTAATCATTAGTAAGGGGTGATAAATAGTACTAACATCGAGTTCTTCATGTACCCACTCCCACCTTTTAGAAGGAAACCTTTAGATCAAACTCACAGACCTTCAAACTCGTATCATGGTGTAGTTGAACTATCTCTCTCTTATAAGTAGTTCAACCCGATCTGTCACTTGACAGTACTCTTTCTTTTACATGTTATCTAGGTAAGGCGATCTACCATAACCCATATTGTATCTTGACCTTCCTTGGTCCAGGGGAGACTTACCACAACTTCCATTATGGTGATCTCCCACTCCATTTAGGGAACTCTTTATCCTCTATGTCAAAGCGTTGGGTCACTGGTGTTCATCCTTCACCTACTACCATGCATGGCCACAAGCCACATGCATCTTTAACATAAGCATCCAAAGTGCTACTACCTCAGTAATACCATGGTATATGGCGATTTTAAAATCATGATCTCCGGTGTGTCATGATTCCTCAAGCTTGATTCCTCAAAAACCCTACACCACACTAATCAGGGTTTCATTACCTCCCTTTTCATAGGCGTGTATCAGAGGTTCTACAACCATCCTTTCATTATATCATGGACTAGGCTGGCTAACGAAACAACCTTTAACTTGATCAACTGATATTGTTACATCTGTGTGTTAGCTAAACTTATCTCGTTTCCAACTGAGGGTTAACCTAACAACCTCGACTTCTTCTAGCCTCTAGCTAAACTAGGCAGCTATATCTCAACCAGAGCATTCATTACCACTTCACCTCCATAGGTGTTAGGTAATGCTGAAGACATGCCCCTCCATGTATTCCACTTATCATCTCGTCTCAAACTCTAATTCTAAGTCTATCTTCATTGAGAATACTTTGAACTCATCTCCTTGGTCATCAAACTCAACCTTGTATCACTGGCAAATTCCAGATAGCTCATGGTATCACATCCCCACAAGATGATCTCCTTAATACTCTTAGTGTTTGTAAACCATCCATGTATCATTTGCTCCACAAGGGTATGTTATCATCTCTATCCTCATACCTTATAGCAACGTTCTGACTCACATCATCTTTATCCTTGGTTTATGGCATGCGTTTTGTCCTATCTCTCACTCCCATAACAAGAAAAAATAAGCATTTGGTGGCCGTCCAAATACAGAGTTCTTCCCATTCCAGGAGTAGAGATGATACATCCCACCTTGCCAGTACACCTTCAAATCTAAGTTGAAACGTGCAACTCATGTCTCAAACATCATGATATCAAAAATTACTTCCATGGAAAACTGGTCTCGAACCTACTAGGGTTACCACACAATCCTTGGTCATCTCCTCTAGGTCTATAGGGTTCCGACACTTTTGGGGTCATCCCTTTTTCCTTATGCATCCAGAGAGTGCCCTACTCATCTGCCCTTTGGGTCCCATGAGTTCATGAAGGTGATCAATCTCCTAACCCATGGCCCTCGGACAATGATAGTTGTTACCTCCTGACCCTATGGTCATGTGCAACTAGGGAATTAGGCAACTCCTTCTTCCATCGGTCTTATCCCTACCTAACCCTAGGATAGACTTAGGATTTCATTATAGTACATGTTCAACTTAGAACCTTACCCAATCCTTCCTCATCTCTCTCTGCATTCCTGACTAACTTTCATCCCTTCATAGGGGTCATGGCAACCTGCCTACCTTGGTCAGGCTCCATACCGGTTACCTCCATGGTAACACATCCACATGCACTTAGAGATGGCTATATATGGGTCTACAAGTTCATTCTCATACCATGTACTTTCCACTTAGCTTCTTGAGATCCTATGGGACCACTTAAGGTTACCTCAAAACAAACAAAACTGGTATACACCCTACCGAAGGGTCCCTCTCCCAGGATGGGAGGAAACTACACCTTAACCACAAAGGTCACAAACGCCCTAATGTCCAGGATTTACATTCACATGAGCATGCCTAACCCAACAAACAAAACTGGTATACACCCTACCGAAGGGCCCCTCTCCCAGGATGGGAGGAAACTACACCTTAACCACAAAGGTCACAAACGCCCTAATGTCCAGGATTTACATTCACATGAGCATGCCTAACCCAACAACTACTAAGGCATAAGTAGACCACCTATTAAACCATGCTAGGTCATACTTGTTCTCATCCTCAACATTAGATCAACTTAGCTGTGAGGGGTTCATCAAACATACCCTTAACTTAAGGGGGTTTCCTTTACCTCTACACATTAAGAGTACCATGCTCGAAACTGTAGAGACTCAAATCTCACCATGAGCATTGGATACACT
Source organism: Alisma plantago-aquatica (assembly GCA_963693085.1). Lineage (NCBI taxonomy): Eukaryota > Viridiplantae > Streptophyta > Magnoliopsida > Alismatales > Alismataceae > Alisma > Alisma plantago-aquatica. The sequence goes on from OY856411.1 coordinate 903,726,123, forward strand.
GCTCCCCCTCTCAGGCCTAGGAACCCTATGTTCACCTTTGGGTATCCAACTGCATGCTCAATATCTTAACCACAAATCAATCATGTCCAAGGTATGTCATGCACTTCCTTGTCATTCTTCTATTTTAGTACATCTCCGAGTCGAGTCCTCCTCAAGGACAAACAACAAGGTATAAGGCCTCACAAACTATTACTAAACCCTCTTCTGGGTCTAAGGCACTCTTTGTTTCATTACAACAGGTAAACTCCTATACCATAGGCACACAAGTACCAAAAACATCATCCTCTCTCTAGGGTTGGTTCCTCTAAAGGAAACCAAGAAATCATCAACCTCCAGGGGTCAAGCATAAGGCAACCACTATCATCCACTTAGGTCACATCATCCTCGACTCCCTACTGTGCCTCACATCTCGGGGTTTTAGGCTTCCAACCTCCATGTTGGGGTCCTTCTTTCTCTCTCCAGAGCTAACTCCACATCCAGCCTTCCTACTAGAGGTCCTTTCTCCATGAAGGCTCAAGCTCACAAGCATACCCCCTATGTGGGTGAAGCCTATGCTCAACTCATGTTTGGCTCAAGATTATCCTTAGCCCTTTATGCTCATCCCATAAGCCATCCTTCATGTATACTGGCCAGGGTTTCAACCTACTGCCGTCCACTGATGTACTCTGGGTGCAAGATATACCCTACCTGCATACACCCATATGGTTTCTATAGGTTCTCCTCTAACCTCATCCATGAAGGAGCTACCCTTCGCTCTAGCATGCACGACCCTCTCCAGGGTTGGGTCGCCTAAGGTACTAGGTCATCTAACCTCTTATGGCATCCCAAAGGCATGTTCAACCAAACACTCAGTCAACCATGACATCTAACTCGTCATGTCATCTCTCTCTCTAACCTTCACTTAGGGTTAGGGTTAACATCATCCTCAGAGGATGTGCTAGGTCTCTACTTTTAATGGAGGTTTCTACCTCCAAAACTAACTCTCTCTACTCATCCTCCTATCAAGGAGGTCTATCCTCAGGTCTCCCCTGAGGGCAATGACAACTCGTGTCATACGACCTAAGCATGTATCTATTCCTTTACGCTTACTCTATTAAGCTTATGTCCATGACATCTTATTTACATGCTTTTTATTAATTTGGTGGAGGATTCCTTAATTCTTATCAACCTTACCCATACCTCAAGAGGGTGAGGAGAAGAGAGAAAACCCTAATCCTTAAGGTCCTTAACAGAATTTGAGTTGAGAAGGGATGAATAAGATGAGAGAGTCCTAAAGGTATCTTATTTCGAATCATACCCTAAGACTTTGGCCAGGCAGTCACACAGATCCGGGAGTCCTCGTATTTCGACTAGCGGTGCGGAGGAAAATATTGCCAGCCCCCGGTCGTGATCCTTTTCTAGTCACCTCTGTCTTTCAGATAATCCTCTAATAACTCCCTTGGGTTCTACAGAATTTGTAAATTTAATAATTATTAAGGATTAAGTGAGGAACCTTCGGTCTGATACCAATTGTAATGACCCCGCCTCTCGGTAACCCCCAATTAAGGGAGACCCGAAGGTTAGAGCCGTTATTCAATTAACAGGATCAAAGGTTCGACAAATAATCAATAATATTTATGAAATTCTACTAACTATACTGGAAATTGGTATAAAATAAAACTTTTCTTACCTTGGAAAAACTGGTATTTCTAAACTTCTATCCATGAAGATGCTAATCTAACTAATCCTCCTGTGTACATTATTTCTCATTTAATTCCACATATGCCACTTTACTATTTGTTCTTTTCATTGTACCTAAAACACCGACAAACAAAACGTCGGTCAGTATATTGAAATATACTGGTATGTGGGGACAACCAAAAGTTTGCACATATGGATTACAATCTAATTATCACAATCAAGTTAATTAACCAGTCAATTTACATTTTTCAGTATGACATTCTCCACCGCTTTTGCCCTAACCCTGGCATACCCACCTTAGGGTTTCCTTTGCTAATGACTTAAGGCCACCTTCTCAATCCCGAGCTTGGTGCCTGGGGTCACCACTCATGGTGCCCTCTAGCCATGCGATATCATAGGCCACCTTCTCATTCCCGAGCTTGGTGCCTGGGGTCACCACTCAAGGTGTCCATTGGTCTACCCATCTGGGTCTGACCTTTGGTATCATCCATCAGGGCGGCATGTAGGTGCGAGAATACATACTTCTATTATTAATGTGATAATCATAGTGACTTTATAGTTTGCAAGCATGAACATCCAAACTGATTATTTGCATTCAATGTGAGGAAACATTCGAAAATCTTCATGAAACTAAAGCGGTTATTCATAAGCGTAACCACATACCTGATCTAGAGCAACTTGATTGTCCAAGAAATAATGATAAAGAACAAGCAACAAGCAATCAACAATATCCTGCAATTAATGCATGGGATCCAAGTGTTATAGTTTATCCAGAACATTCTAAAGCTAGACTTGGATTCTACCTTTAGCTTTCTAGGCCACTTTTAGGGTTTCCATTGTAATGAGGGTTTCCCTTCATCTTTTACTATTCTAAACTCTAATTTAACGCAATTGATTACAAACCCTAATCATCTCAACATCTAATCCTCAGTTTTAGATTAAAGGCATAATTATCCATTAATCAAGCCTCTTGACCCTCTTTTACATTAAAGCTACTATTTTTATCATTTTAATCCATGACAAGATCATTATGCTCATTTACAATTTAACTTAAAGTTCATTATGGTCCAAATCACATATGAACTCAATTTACCATTAATTCCACCTTTTATTCATGAGAAAACCCTAATTACTACATTTAGGGTATTTATCCACAAATTAGGAACTTTAATGCTCGAAATAGCTTAGATTCAGCATATTCCAACTTTAATCATGAAATTAATCAATTAAAGCCATTAATAGTTGAATTAGTCAGCATTAGGGTTTCAAGGCCCATTAAAGTATATTCACGCATATGAAACTATAAATTAACTAATTATATGTAAAGTCCATCCTTTTTCTTCCTAATGTTCCTTTTTATCATTAACAGGCTAATATCCACTTTAATCATCTATTAAACCCTACTAATCACTTTAATCATATCAAAATAGAGTTCTTTAAACATTATTACATCTAAAGATAATAACTTCCATTACTTTTCAAATTGCAAAAGGAACTAGATTTCAATTTTATTTTTATTAGATTCCCCTCATTTTTCTGAGCAATTTTCATATTTTGTATGTTCTTATCGGAGCTACCAATATTTATCTATGAATTTTGCATTAAAACACTTACTTGGCCAATAGGGAAGCGCCACGTCATCAACCCATGCAATCGTTGGTGCGGCTTCAGTTTATAACCAAGTTATGTTTTTGCCCCCGTTTGAGTTGATCATCTCTTCAGCCACGAAGGGGCAAACCAGTCCGATGAGTGGGGGGTCATCTTCCTCCCTGGATCCCTACGCGGCCGTCGTCCTGTAGCCCGGTGCGAGGCCAACTGCTCACCTCCACGGCATGAAGTTCACCGAAATCACACCCCTTCCTCGGACGTCCCTTTCCGCTCCCAATAGAGCCTCGAACCACGACCAACTCGGCCCGTGTCAGGAGTGCCAAGCCCCCGATCTGCATCTAGGTTTTATACCTCTTGCGGGTATTTGCGTCAGGGTTAGAGCAAGAAGACGATAGAAGAGTCTCCTTAGGTCAAAGTGGAAGCATCATGCCCCATTGCGTCCCCCTTCACAGCTCCCTGTTGCTCCCGGGATAGAGCTTCTCTAAGTTTAGGGTTTGGACGGAAAACGTGGAAGGAGGAGAAGAGTGGGAGACAAGGAAAAGCTCGAGTCTGTGGATCCGATCCTTTTATAGAGATGGGTAGCAGCATCCTAGCATGCCTACCCACGAGGAAAGCAAGTCCCATAGTCAATAGGAAAACTCCTTTCCTTGTTTACAAAGAAATCTTCTCTTTTCTAATTATTCATATCCCTTAGTTATTAGGAAAATCCGAATTTTATCTTATTGATATTTCTTTATGCTCTAGATATCAAGATTTCGAAAACAACTTCTTTTATCCTCTTAGTACTTGCCCCTTATTCTAAAGGCACAAAATTCTATTTTCATTTAGTAGAAAATACTTCCTTCTTTACAATACATAATCCATTAATTATGTATGCACATTATCTTATTAATTAACAATTTTGGTATTTTATCTTTCCTTCCTCTTCATTGGGATTCCTTGGATCCCAAGAAACTCAAAGAATTAGAAATTACTTTTTAAGGAATACTCATTATCCTTAAATGCATCAATATGCATTATTTCACATTATCTTGTTTTATTCTTATTAAGATATCTCTCTTTGAGGATTTCTCTTTATTTCTCTTTCATTTTCCTCATTGTTTTCCTTTTTACATTACGAATTCTTGGGATATGAAATCCCACTAAGGATAACTCAATTGTACCTCTTTTTTACTTATTTCCCACATACTACTATTATTTTCAATTTATTTCTTGATAAGGAAATATTTAATTGATCTTTTCTTTTATTATTGCATTCTCTATGCAACTTTGGACTCTTTGGAACCCAAGGAATCCAAGAGGCACGAAATCCCTCTTTGGATTTGCCTTCTAGAGGTTTCCACATTTTTCTTTTCTCAAATATTCAATTATCCATGAATTAATTGAATTTCCTTGTTATTGGGCCCAATAGCCAACAAAGCCCACATATAACTCAACAAGGCTATTTTAAACAAAAATCATGCTTTCATTCATTATTTGTTCATTTATATTTAATATGAGAAATTACATTTCTCAGCCAATGAACCCAAAATTGGGGTTGTAACACAGATTCTATGGAAGAGCGTGCTACTGTTGGTTGTTTGCGTGCAGACCAAGATACAAGATTGGTGCCAAGGTAAATAACGAAGCCACTGAATGACTTCCTATCGTCAATGCAACCAGCCCAATCCACATCAGAGAAGGATTGTAGGTTAAGTGAAGAGGCTCTGGTAATGGATAGGGAGAGGGTAATGGTGTGTTTAAGGTAACGTAGGATGCGTTTGACGGTCTGCCAATGCACTTCTATGGGAGCACTCATGAATTGACATACTTTGTTAACGAAGAAGAAGATGTCTGGGCGGGTGAGTGTGAGGTATTGTAGGGAGCCAACAATTTTTCGATATTGGTGGGGTTCGGGAATAGGAGAGCCAACTTTGATTAATTTGGTGTGGGGGCATAACGGGGTGGTGATGTGTTTTGCGCCATCCATATTGGAGTTTCGAAGGAGGTCAGGGATGTACTTTTGTTGGGACAAAAGGAGACCATTAGGTGTATGTTTTACTTCGATTCCAAGAAAATAATGCAAAGGCCCGAGATCCTTGATGGGAAACTGTGAGTGGAGAAACTTGAGTAGATTTTGGATATTGGCGGTAGTGTTACTGGTGAGAATGATGTCGTCAACATAAACAAGGGCATATATGGTGGTGAAATTGGAATTATAAATAAAAAGGGAGGTATCCGTTTTAGAGGAAACAAACCCATAAGAACGGAGAGCATGACTGAGTTTGTGAAACCAAGATCAGAGAGATTGTTTGAGTCCGTAAATAGATTTATGAAGATGACAGACATGATCAGGATAATTGGCATCAACAAACCCAGGAGGTTAGAATATAGAATTACAGTGTGTTCCAGAATATCACATAAAATATGTTTATGATTTCCCTATTTGGCACGGTTTATATATAGGACTTAGCCTTATCTATTATTAATAGTTGACATAATTGCAATATGACATGTTCAAGTGTTTGACAAAGTTGGAGCAAAAATTAGATTAGGGCTGTCATAGTCCCGTTAAGTTCAGATACCACGAGAAGCAAAACACTTTTCAAAACAAGATGTGCTGAGGACACAAAACTAAACACAAATTTTGTCTTTATGTATGCTTAAAGATAAAAAAAGAGGAGGGAGGCAACAAACCAATCCCTTCTCTTTTTGTATTTATGCATAAACAGAGACAAGATGTGTGCAATTTTGTGTTTTAATTTGTGTCCTCATAGTATATTCTTTTAAAAATCTAGTTTAGATTAACTATTCGCTTTTGACATCGATGTGATATGGAACCTGAATTATATAAATCTTGTCCAAATTCCAACGTCGAGATGCGTTTCCAAACGGGGGTTGAGAGAGCATAACTGATGGCAAAACTGCTAGAGAGGTGGACAGTAGCCGATACGATTTGCTGAAAAGAAAGCAACATTTTTATCAGTATAATTACGGTCAACGGTAACCACGTTTCAGAATGCAAAATAAGCACAAACATCCAGGCTGTCCCTCTCTAAACAACTTCAAAACAAAGCAGCTCAACTTCAGAAAGCTGGTTGTTACCAGCAGTCCTGAAAAGATTATTCTCCATATTAGGAAGTTATCACAAAAGAAACTAATTTGCTGGACCCAACCATTACATCCAAGAACATTTATGTACGATTCTTGACTTTGATAAACTCGGGCGCAGGACATGAAAAGAATAATCAAATCGCCCTGTAATGTGACGAAAAAGGGCCTTTAGCAGCTGACATAACTTGACACGAGCAGATTGAGGAAGTATAAGCAGCTGTTGTTCTCTGTTGACAAACCATTTAACTGCTCAAGCTTTCTTTCTGAGTCTCCAGCAAAAACTGCAGAAACAAATGAGCGAGTGACAGGCACATCAGAGAATAAAGTGGCCAATTCAACCCAATAAGACCATAGCCTTTGTAACAACAAACGAGATGATAGTTCAGTGGCAATGAGGGGCAGCAGCTCATCCAGCTCATCTCTGCATGTTCTATTAACCTTAGACTGATATTTATCATATTGCAGCTCATTCACTTGAATCATTATCACAACTATAAATGGTCATCAGAAGTAGGCAGACCCTTGAGAACGTCCCGGAGGGCATAGTAATGACTGTCACATTTGTGATCCAAAATCAGGTTGCCAGAAAGCATTTCACCGTGTTTCTCGGCCTTGCCAATATCCATTTGTTTCTTCAGGTAGTAAAGCGTCCCTGCAGAAATAGCTCCTCTACCTTTTTCTCCTTATCAAGGCTTTCAGTGTTCTTGCTAGTGGTCACAGCTGGAGCAGCTTCTTTACTAGTAAAATTCCCTGCCAAAACTTGTGAGTGTAGAGAGACAAACAAATTAGGAAAAGGAGATACAAGCTAGATAGGCGTTGCACCAAAACACAAACCAGACAAATAGCTGTATAATGAGAAAAACCATAAGAACCGAACCGGCCGGTTGAACCGGAACCGGTCACTCTACCGGTTCGGTTCCCTCCCAAAGTCGGAAATGAAGCGTGACCGACATCAAACCGATGAACCCACCGGTTGAACCGATCTGATTTTAGTCCAACCAGCCGGTTCTTTCACTTAGCAAATAAATATATTGTTGCTGTCATTTTTTTATTTTACTGTGAATACTACATAAATATTGATATATATATGTCCAAGAATAGAAGAATATTTACAATTTCGTTTGTTTAACAAGTTATTGTGAGAAGTTATGCTATTATTCATGTTTCATAACTTTTGCATGGATATTTTTCATAGTACCAAAGACATTTATATATTTTTAAACTATTAGTGACGTCGTGCTGACCGATTCGATTCTGACAACCTTTTGAGAAACGTATGCACATAAATGGACAATACTGGGAAGTCTTGGACAGACGTTCCATTGTTGTCCCAAATGTGAATTTGCACACCAATGGAGGACACAAGTTCTCACCTAAACAATTTCTCATGGAGAGGAATCCATTTTGAAGCAAAATCCATTTGCAAAAAAAAATTCATTCATATAATTTAATTATGTCGGACGATACCCCGGGCATGGCCACATATAAGGCATATATATATATCTAGGAGTACGGACACGACACAAACACGGGACATGTTGATTTTCAAAAATTAAGGACATAGACACGACAATTATATATATATATATATATATATATATATATATATATATATATATAGGGTAGCGATCCAGTGAGAAACATCCTACGGTGAGAGCATGAGAGGCATTTGAATAACTACAAATTAGTAACTATTTTTTTAAATCCAACCGTATAGATGGAAAAAGCATCATTTCATTTACCTTGTAACAAAAAATCATTACAATCAGACATTGTTTACATATCCATATGTACAATATACACTTTTTACATCCAACGGTCAGCCTGAAATTCAATATAGAGCGTCGAAAAATATTTGGTTGTTGTGAATGATCTACAAATTGGATAGTGATAAAATTTTATAGGAAGGTAGATATTAAGGTATACTTGTAATCTGTATGGTTGGAATATGGAAAATTGATCTATGTGGAGAGTTATTCAAATGCCTCTCATGCTCTCACCAGATATGTTTCTCACTGGATCGTTTCCCTATATATATATATATATATATATATATATATATATATATAGAGAGAGAGAGAGAGAGAGAGAGAGAGAGAGAGAGTCAGGCTAGAATACACTCGAGTGTACAGATCACGCCATACACCCCAATGGTGTTTGCCTATCTAGACCATGTTTTTCCAAAATCTAATCCATTGATATTCATGGTTACAATAATAATAGATCACGTACAAAATTTGAGCTCATTTGGATGAGTGTAAGTCACTCATCCAAGAACAACAAAATCGACGTAAAAAACTAATTTAAAATTTATTATATAGTATGTTGTTATAATAATTAAGAAGATCAACGGTTTAGATTTTTCAAAAATTTATTACATCTTAAAAAATGACTGAGGTGTACGGTGCCTCCGGTACACTCGAGTGTATACTAGCCTGACTTTCTCTCTCTCTCTCTCTCTCTCTCTCTCTCTCTCTCTCTCTCTATATATATATATATATATATATATATATATATATATATATATATATATATATATATATATATATATATATATATATATATATATATAGGGCGTTCATTCGTTGCCCGCGCGGGTAACTTGGATTTTCGCTACCCTGCAGCCAAAAAAGTATCTCTCCTAGCCAAAAAAAGTAAGTCTGCTGTCAAAAAAGTAACTATGGTGGCCAAAAAAGTAACTCTGCTGGCCAAAAAAGTAACTCTGTACAAAATATACAGCAGATATATATAAGGACGGGTTTTTTTATTTTGGAGGGGCAAATGATATTATTTTTGGCCAAAATTTTTTGGAGAGCTAGACAAAATAGTCCTCTACAATTGCAAATTTTTTTTTTTGAAAAAAAGTGATGGGAAGGGTGGGCGGGTAGCTACCCGCGCGGGCAATAAAGATGGGTCCATATATATATATATATATATATATATATATATATATATATATATATATATATATATATATATATATATATAACTCAAAATTGAATCAACGTTTGTCTTTTGTCAATAAATTCAATGATTTGACTGTATTTTAGTCTTGTTCGTGGTTGACAACATATGGATTGAAACATAACCTACGAGTCCGTTAGTCAAATTTCAGTCCCCCATTCTAGAGTGAAACCCGACCAACTTAGACGTCCTATTTCCGAGATTAGAAACTCAGTATCAATCCCATCTCTCTTCTGACACGTGATGTGACATAATATTTCAAATGAAATGGGATTTTGAATAGTTTGTCTACCAATGGAGAATAACCTCAACTGAGACTAAAAGTATTTCATCAATGTGACTGAGTTAGTCCCAAACATTTCAATTTAGGCCTTTCCCAAACGCAGCCAGTAAGATTAGAATCAGACTTCATAAATTATATTATCCAATGCTACGCCTGCTTGATATCAGACGGCTTCTCTAATCCAGACTAAGTCCAAACAATGTCCTAAACAGAGCCTAGAAAGCGGGAGGCAGAGAGTTAACACTTCAACTCAATGTAACAAATTGTTTTTCTTAATAAAGCTTCACAAACACAATGTATCAGGTATTATTTACAAATGACTTGCGCGACATGAGGAGTCGGGAACGTGGATTGAAAGTTCTCTCGGTAAGTTTTACAAATGACTTGCGTGACATGAGGAGTCGGGAACATGGATTGAAAGTTCCCTCGGTCAAGTGCGAGGAGACATGAGCATGCATTAAAAGTCAATTGACTAATATTGTATTAGTTGAGAGGACGGAGTATATGTCAAAATGAACAGAGAACCGTTAACCGTCTTCTCGTTGAAGCACAGAAATGACATCCCGTGCCATATCCATTTAAAATAAACCGAGTGGTTAGGAGAAGAGCCCGGTACGCTCGCATAGACATTTGTCTCTTACCGAATCACTATAATCTCTCTCTCTCTCTCTCTCTCTCTCTCTCTCAAGCGAGAATACACTAGAGTATATTCTAACCCGACTCTCTCTCTCTCTCTCTCTCTCTCTCTCTCTCTATATATATATATATATATATATATATATAGAGAGAGAGAGAGAGAGAGAGAGAGAGAGCGAGAGAGAGAGAGAGAGAGAGAGAGAGAGCGGGGGGGGGGGGGGGTAGAATACACTCTGAGTGTACAGATCGCACAATTACATTCAAGTATTTGTATATCTAGATTATTTTTTATAAAATGTAAACCGTTGATCTTCACCGTCATACTATAACTAGGCTACATATAAATTTTGAGCCCATCTGGATGAGTGTAAGTCATTTATCCAAAGACAACAAAATCGACTCGCGAAACTAATTTAAAATGCATAATTTTTGCGGTCTTTATAACATGACCTATAAATGTCCAAATGTGCTCAAATTTTTTGTATGGTCTATTCACAACATGTTTAAGAAGATCAACGGATTAGATTTTTGAAAAAAATATTGCATGATGAGAAACTACTTGAGTGTATTTTGCTCTGAGTACACTCAAGTGTATTCTAGCTTGACTCTCTCTCTCTCTCTCTCTCTCGATAGAGAGAGAGAGAGAGTCAGGCTAGAATACACTCGAGTGTATAGATCACGTCGTACACCCCAATGGTGTTTGCCTATCTAGACCATGTTTTTCTAAAATCTAATCCATTGATCTTCATGGTTACAATAATAATAGGTCACATACAAATTTTGAGCCCATCTGGATGAGTGTAAGTCACTTATCCAAAGACAACAAAATCGACTCGCGAAACTAATTTAAAATGCATAATTTTTGCGGTCTTTATAACATGACCTATAAATGTCCAAATGTGCTCAAATTTTTTGTATGGTCTATTCACAACATGTTTAAGAAGATCAACGGATTAGATTTTTGAAAAAAATATTGCATGATGAGAAACTACTTGAGTGTATTTTGCTCTGAGTACACTCAAGTGTATTCTAGCTTGACTCTCTCTCTCTCTCTCTCTCGATAGAGAGAGAGAGAGTCAGGCTAGAATACACTCGAGTGTATAGATCACGCCGTACACCCCAATGGTGTTTGCCTATCTAGACCATGTTTTTCTAAAATCTAATCCATTGATCTTCATGGTTACAATAATAATAGGTCACATACAAAATTTGAACTCATTTGGATGAGTGTAAGTCACTCATCCAAGGACAACAAAATCGACGCACAAAACTAATTTGAAATATATGATTCTTGCCTCATTTAGATGCATGACCTATAAGTGTCCAAATGAGCTAAAATTTATTATATAGTATGTTCTTATGATAATTAAGAAGATCAACGGTTTAGATTTAAAAAAAAATTATTGCATCTTTAAAAATGACTGAGGTGTACGGTGCCTCCGGTACACTCAAGTGTACACTAGCATGACTCTCTCTCTCTATCTCTCTCTCTCTCTATATATATATATGAGTTCGGTCCATTAATTGTCAAACAGTCCCACTGTGTTTGGCAATTGAAACCACACAAGCTATATTTCTAGAGTTGCATATAAAACAAAATAGCATATAAGACAGGATATGATGCGGTCTGGAATTTGTATTATTACTCAAAGCATGACAAGACTAGTTATGGTTAAGGGATTGCAAAATATGACCACTCAGATGGGGTCATATTTGGACATAACTTTGGTGCCCCTGTAATAAATCAAGTCCTAATAATAACATGCCCTTAGTATGACATTCAACTCCAAGAGCAGCACATAAGCATGCCTCAAGGGTGGATGGTCACAATTAGAGAAGAAACATAAAAAATAAAACATAAACTAATCATTATCCACATTATGATGGCAAAAAGGCAATGACATTTTCAAATAAAAATTTCTTACAACATTCAAATATCAAGTATCTAACCCTGGGATCAGCATACAAGCATACCTCAAAGTTGGATGAGCCATGGAGAGAACAAATAATGTGGTTCATCCAGCTTCCAAACATGCTTGTTTTCTAATCTGGGGTCGGGTGCTAGAACATATGGAAATCTGCTAGAAATTTTACTTGAACATGTCATTGCATTGTTGGTTTGGTACTGTTAATTATGATTGATTCAAGTTTTGTTTCTGAGTTTTCTTCTGACATTTCTACCATCCAGCTTCAACACATGCTTATACAGTGATCTTGGAGTTTAGTGTCATCATAAGTACATAGCAATAGAAGGACTAAGATTTATTATAGGGGCATCAAAGTAATGTTTGAATCTGATTCAATTTGGCATGAATGAATTAGGTTTTATCTTTGGATTTTGTCAGTTTATGTAGGTCTGGGATTTTTTCAATTCAGGTGGGTTTTGAGTGGAAAAATTCAACCAATTTAGACTATAACTAGGAATTAGAACTAATATTGTTTAAAACATATAGAAGACTACTAAATCCATAATTTTCTCAGGATTAGATTTTACAAATTTGTGTGAGGTTCTGATTTTCTCACTTTGACAACATCTGGTCTATAAACAATTTTGATACTTTCACATCGATCCAATGCTAAGCTTACTCCAACTGGCTTGAAATATTTTTTGTTCCCTATTTTATTTTTCATATTTTATGCATATCCTTCTAAAATCACCCAACATCGTTAGTTCTTATACCTTTCAGGTCTTTGCATGCTCTTGGAAATGAGACTTTTATAATAGAAAATACTTCAATGAAAAATAAATGGGATAAACGGGAAGTAAGGT